>OZ017740.1:169586176-169603676 GCA_963969285.1 Odontomyia ornata | reverse complement strand
TAGATAAGATGACATCCAAGATAGAAGAGCACCCGAGATGCCAAGAGCTTCAAGCTTACGACAAAGAAGTAAATGATTCACAGTGTCAAAGGCCTTAGAGAAATCTGTGTAGATCACATCAACTTGCAGTTGGTTATCCAAAGCTCTTGCAATACTGTTTGTGAACTCCATTAAATTAGAGGTAGTGGAGTATCCTTTGAGAAAGCCATGCTGCTCTGGAGCAATAATAGGAGCTAGTGAGTTTGAGAGTCGATTATGAACCAACCGTTCAAGTAACTTTGGAAAGCAGGACAGTAAAGAAATAGGGCGATAATTGGAAACTGACGTAGGATCACCACTTTTAAAAATAGGCACAATATTAGCTGTTTTCCAAGGGTTTGGGAATGTACCAGTACTCAAACTTAGATTGAAGAGGAGAGATAAAGGAAAACTAAGCGATGAGGCTAACGACTTTACAAATATGTTTGGCAAACCATCCGGCCCTGGCCTAATATCAGGATCAAGAGCATTGATCAGAGCTTCGACTTCAGATGCATCAGTACAAATAAAGGAAATTGGGAAGGGAAGATGATTAGGTAAGAAAACAGGATGCACAGTTGCAGCGGGAGAAGAGAAAGTTGAAGAGAAAAATTGGGCAAATGAGTCAGTCACTTCTTGAGGAGAAGAAACCTCTGCACCATTCCAACGGACCTTACTAGGAATGGAAGAAGAGGATTTCAGCGATCTTATATAAGACCAAAAAGGCTTTGTATTATTAGCCACTAGGGAGCTATCCAGACTGCTGAAATAAGCGTTCAAAGCATATCTGATCTCTTTTTTGGCAATAGCACGCAGCCTGCTAAAATTACATCTTGCTTCAATAGTGCCGAGTGTTTTAAAGACACGATGTGCCTTATCTTTTGCTCGTAGGGCACTAAGCACTCGCTTTGTTAGCCAAGGCTTATGATTTGCTTTACGGAATGTCTGAAGAGGCGTATAACAGCGAATAAGATTATAAATATATTTGTAAAATTTATCCAAAGCAGCCTCACAATTTAGGCCTCTAAAGAAATCTAGCCAGTTGACTGAAAGTAAGTCTGTATTAATTGCTTCCTAGTTAGCTTTAAAAAAGTTAAGTTTTGGAGCGGGATGAGGTTTGTTAAATTTAATTTCATCGACTATAAGATCTATAGATAAAGGAGGATGGTGCCGATCAGGAGGAACATACGGATGTAAGGCTTGAGATACAGATAAATGGCTAACTGGAACATTTGATAGAACAAGGTCAAGGAGACGACCATTAGGATTGCGGATATGGTTAAATTGAGAGAAGGAGCAATGAGATAGGAAAGTTGACAGGGTTATAGAAAAAGGGTCAACTGACGAGATTGAAGGAGTAGTATAATTTTTCCACACTATGCATGGTAAGTTAAAATCCCCGAAAACTATTATTTTGGCGTGAGGATGTCGCAAAACTAGATAAGAGGATAGATCATCAAAAAACGTCTCATAAACAGTTAAAGGTGAATTACAAGGAATATAAATAGACAAAATCAAGAACTCTGTATTATGAGAGTGAGAAATTTTGATAATAACACATTCTAAAGTAGGAGAAAAACAGAAATCAGAACAAGGAGAACCAGGTAGAGCTTTGCTAACTGCAATTAAAACTCCACCACCATCAGCCTTATTAGTGGCGATCAGGTCACGGTCACATCTATATACAATATGTTCAGGAAACATTTCAGTGCTCAAAATGTTTCCATTCAGCCAGGTCTCAGAGAAGCAGATAATAGAATCATTACTAACTTGATAAGAGATAAAGAGTTCCTCAAGCTTGGTCCTTAATCCTCGTACATTTTGGTAAAAAATAGATAAACACATTTTATTAGGAGAAGAGAAGTTACGTTGAAGAGTATTAAGGTTTGAAAGAGATTCATTGACGTTTAAAGAGGATACAGTAGAAAAAACATTATGATTATTAGAATGTTCATCAAGATTACTTGTGACTAGAGCTTTGGGATTTCGTTTATCGCCCGACGAAAATTTCTTCGTCTAGATTCAAACGGCTTACCAAGAACACCAGCAGGCCAGTGATTAGGATTCAGGACAATATCACTATTCGCAGAAATCACCAATTTGAATGAGGCAACTACTTTGTCCGTTAAATGTTCCTTAGTCAATTCAGACAAGTAAAGACTTTAACGGATGATCCAAACTTTTTGTTGATATAACGCTTTAGGTCCTCAACTGAAGTTTCGTACACCACTCTAGATATAAAGATATTCTTCAAAGGTATAGAAGCACGAATGACAGGAGAATCGAGATCTGTTGAGGGAACGAGGTCACTCGATTTCTGATGTTGAATTGGAGGTGGTATTTTCTTTGGAATCGCTCCCCGACTGCTGGATGAAGAACCAGGTGGGCTGATCATAAGTAAATCAGATTGTTGATTAATAGAAAGCGGCCTCAACAGCGAGTTGTTCTTAGTGACGATTGATTGACCAGATTGACCAGATTCCGCTCTTTCCACATAGTTGCAGCAATCCGGCTGTAATACAAACGCTGGCTGTATCTGCATATCTTGTAGAGCAGCTAGTAATGTATCAGGTACATTTAAATTGTCAGCTTCCGAAACCGTTGGTTGTTGGTTAATAGATAGCGGCTTCAACAACGACTTACTTCTAGTAACAATGGAGAGACTAGGTTCAATCAATTCTGCAGAATTGTGGTAGTCTGGCTGCAATACTAACGCTGGTTGATGCTGCATATCATGTTGAGAATTGACGTTCAGGCTGTCACTTAAGCACAAGGTGGATAGTTCACCTTGACAGGAGACATTGGGTAATTTTACCTGCGGTTTACTTCTTGTCGGTATTGAAGCTAGATCCGACACTGAACGCACAGCCTTTTCGATCGTACTAGATGATGGATTGGAAGATGAGGAATCCGCAAATTGTAACAAGGAGTCGACCTCAGAACATGCAGAAGAGCACTTTCCTAGCAGGGATTTTAGCTCGTCGGTTAAGGAAGTGATCATCTTCCTTGCAGTTTGGAGTCGAGAGACATACGTAGATACTGAGTAACGCCTACATGATGCACAGTACCAATGGACTCCATTGTCCACTTTGTTAATAAGATCTGCCGCAGTGCCTTTCAGGTTGACGCACGCCGCGTGGAAAGGAAGTTCACAGAACCCAAAACACACAATCATGGGGGATTTTCCACTACTAACGACACATTTCGCAGAGCTACAAGACATTGTGATCACTTTTTGGTATTATTTAATTTTATTATTATTGTTATTGTTATTATTATTTTCTTTTATAATTATTAATATTATTTATTTATTTTTATACTTTATGTATGTTTTTTTTTTCTTTCTTAATTCTTTGAAAAAGAAAAAAGTACTTTCTCCAGAGTATAAATTAAACCACATTTAGTTTGTACGAAATAGGATGTGTCTACACTATAAAATTTTTAAAATTTAGATAAAAATTTCACGAGGCGAAAGTATTGCCGACTTTTAGGAGCCACAAAGCACTTAGCAAAATTATATCTGTTTTTATTAGAAAATGTAGATTGCAAAAAAAATGCCGACTTTTGGGAGCCACAAAGCACTTAAAAGAAATTTTATTTACTTTCACTTCGATAATGTAAAATTGTAAAGTTATGGGCGCGGAAAGCTCACCCGACACACAACACTTGTTGAATTGCAGAATTGATTTACATTGAATTAACTATTTCACTTGAACAAAGGATTTCGGGAAAATGTTAATGTTTTAAATTACAGACCGAAATACTCAAAGATATTTACACCCGCGATGCAAATATTCACTGTTATTACTTTTTGACGAAAATGTTAATTTAATATTAAAAATTTTCAAGGAAATAAAATTAAGAGCGAAGAGCACTTCAATTGCCACGTTCAATGATCAATGACTTGATTCCTCGATAGCCTCACGAATTCCATCTTCGAGGTCTTGAATCGAAGATGGGCTGTTGGCGTAGACCTTCTCTTTCACGTGGCCCCAAAGGAAGAAGTCGCAAGGTGTTAAATCACGAGATCTCGGTGGCCAATTGTGATTACCTCTTCGAGAGATAACACGGTCCAGAAACTTTTCCCGTGAAAGATCAATGGTTTCGTTGCTTGTGTGGCACATAGTGCCGTCTTGTTGAAAACAAACGTTGTTCAGATCAATCCCACCCAATTCCAGCCATAAAAAATCATTAATCATCTCTCGATAGCGCAATCCATTCGTCGTAACTGTTGCTCCAGCCTCATTTTCGAAAAAGTAAGGTCCAATGACTCCGCCGGACCATAAACCGCACCAAACAGTCACACGTTGAGGATAAAGAAGCTTTTCAACAATAACTCTTGGGTTTTCCGAGCCCCAGATGCAACAATTTTGCTTGTTGACGAAACCACCGAGGTGGAAACGGGCCTCATCACTCAAGATGATTTTTCGATGGAATTCCGGATCATTTTCATGCATTTCAAGGCCCAATCAGCAAAGACACGACGTTGTTGATGATCGACTGGCTTGAGTTCATGTGCTAACTGAACTTTATAAGCCTTAAAACCCAAATCTTTATGCAAAATACGGTGTAATGACGTTTGTGGAATGCCTTATTCCAAAGAACGACGAGGAATGGACAAACCTGGGTTTTTTTCAACACTTTCGACTACAGCGGCAATATTCTCGGCTGTTCTTGAGTGGTGCATGGGTTTTATTCTTCACGTCACTAAGTTGTCCCAACAGCTCGAATTTTTCCGCCAATTTCTGTATTGCGGTCCAACAAGGCGCCTCACGAGGACCGAAATATGGTTGAGTTTTACGAACCGTCTCTGCCAAATTTCGTGTGTATCGTTCCATTTCTATTAATGGCGTAGTCTTTACTTGTCAAATGTCAAAAAATGACAACTTCAAAAGTGACATTACCGAAATAGCGGGCTATTCAACATAACACCTCTCTTTATATATATATATATATATATTGATATATATATATATATATATATATATATATATATATATATATATATATATATATATATATATATATATATATTAAACAAGTTGGGTAGAAAGAACTTCGCGCTTGTACGCAACTTACGATACCTAGACATCAATAATATAATTCTATTTTAACAAGTCACCATTTTATTGCGATATTACTAATATAATTGACCGAATGGAATCTTAAATTTTTTTTTGATATTTATCTTATCTGAAGTTTAATTGAAAATGTAGTGTCCGCTTCCGGTTGGATAGTGATGGGAGAAAATTCAAACGGGAATAACTTCCGTAAATATCTTAGTGAAACTTATACTCGTGAAGGACTTTCAAAAGATTACTTAGATATAAATTTTTATTGAATTTAAGGGCTCTCGTATGAATAGTTTTAAGGTACAAATCCTATTATTATGATCAAAGTTGAGTGAATTTCAACTTCTAAGGTATTTGTTATTGTTGTACTTTACGTTTCCATGATCTGCTTCATTTATAAAATGTAGGCTCTTATGTTAAGCCATTTGTCAATAGATTTTTGAAGAGATAATTGACTTTGTACTAATTTCAAAGTTAAGGAAAAATAACACAAAATCGCCCAGTATTTTCATTTTAAACGGCAGCCATTTGGTTTGAATATTTTTGATATCCGTCCCTCGTTGAATGGATTCTCAAAGAAATGTCCATGAAAATCCTAACAAACCCGTGATATCTGAATGTATTCGAAGCACATTTTGTTTCATAATCATGTACTGTTATTAATGCAATACAGGAAAACTCAAACAACTGTAACTTCGTTTAATATTATTCGATTCTTGTGAAATTTTCATTGTAGATCAGACTTACAAGTAGCTACCTTCACGGTCTGATCTTAGTAGATTGTGTTGTATTTAAGCTGTAAATAGAACAAGATATAAAATTCACAAAATTTAAATTTTTGTTAAAAAACCAAAATCTAGAAGAATAAATATAGCTTGGGATCCCACGAAATATTAATGATAGCCGAATAAAAATCCCTTCTTTCTTGTATTGAAGTGTCCACAATCGGGAGAGTTGTTGAATCCTACTTCTAGCGCTCGTTGCGTGTAGACGTGCTTCAATTCGCTCCTGTCAAGAATTTTTAGGGTTTTGTACTAAAATACAAAACCCTATTGCAATCACGACCTGTGTCCGTCTGTCCGTCCGTCCATCCGTCCGTCTGTATGTCACTGCACTTTTTCTCCGAAACTATAGAGGCTACAGCTATGAAACTTTGTAGAAAGGTCAGAAGTGGTGACCTCTTGAAAGTTCAAGGGTGGAAAATTTTTTCAAAGGCGTTTAAGGGGGGTGACCCTTCAAAAAAAAATTTTCACCATTGGTAGTCGAGTGGGGTGTCATTGGAAAGGTCTCAATGAGATCTTTTCAAAACAAGTCTTAAAATTGTCTTATAAGTATCGAGGGGGGCAGGGGAAGGAGAAATGTACGAACTTTTCGCGTACCCCCCCTCGCGATTGGACACCTTCCATCCGAAAAATCTGAAAAAAATCATGAATGTAGGCCTTAATGAGTACAACAACAACAAATACATGAGAAGTCGAAATTCACTCAACTTTGTTAGTAATAGTATGATTTATCGATTTTGTGTTTTCTTGAATAAAATCTAAACGGTACCCTTAAACTCAATAAAATTTAGCAAAGAGATGACTATTTATAAGATTGATCTTTTTGGAGAGTTTCATAAAGAATAGTATTTACCGAAGTTATAGCGATTTGAATTTTCGTGTATTACTATGGAGCAATATGCCCTGTATTGCTATGGAAACATATTGCTATGGAGCCATATGCGCTTTTTACCGACTTAGACACTACAGCTTTGCTAGAATTTGCATGAAAATTTCAGGAGTGATAGGTATCATGAAGATGAGTACATACAATTGAAACAAGTCGGAGAGGCAGGAGAGAGCTCCTAGCAAAAGGGCTTTGTAACCATTCTAGGATTCGAAAAAATAGGCCATGAATCGATGATTACAGTACAGAGGAGTGGCCCCTGAAAAAAAATTTCATGAAAGGTAGCCGATATGAGTATCAACTGAAAGTTCTCTATGAGAGCTTTTCAAAACAGTTCTTAAACTGACAGTTTTTGCTTCAGTGGGAGCACAGGGGGGGGGGGGGAAATACATGAAAAATGTGTTCCCTCCCTCGCGAACACCAGTGATCTAAAAAATTTGAAAAAAAACATCAAAGGAGATATTTTTGGGTATAACTATAACAAATACCTCAGAAGTCAAAATTCGTTCAACTTTGTTAATAATAGTATGATCCTCGAATTTCACATTTTCTCCAATTAAATCGTCTTTGAAATTTTTCTTGATTTTTTTCGTTGCTGGTTACTGCATTTTGTAAGTTAAGTACAAAACCCTTCTGACATGAGCATAGGTCTGTCTACCCAACTTGTTATAAATTAAAATAAGTAACTTTAGGAAAAAAATTATTACATCAAGTATTCGAACAATTTATCGAGTATCTGGATTTTACCTGCGAGAAAGTTTCAAAAAAGAAGAAAAGTTTTTTCACTGGGGGGATGAAGGAGTCCGACGGCTTCCCACCGCTGGGGGACCCAGCGCCAGGCATTTCTAAAACGACGAATGATAAAATCATATAGTGGAAAAACGATCAAGACAGCTGTGAGCATGGCAAGCGTATTACGCTTTCAAGTGAAGAGTACGAAAGAGTAACCAGGGAAAACGCAAAGGTTACTAAACAAAACGATGAGGTAAACTTCGTATACAAAGTTTGGAGGATATGATCCGGACATTAACAAATGCGAACAAACCAAAAGTGATGAAGCCACAGAATACGTCCGGCAAAGAAGAAGGAATAACAACTAAGAAAGATGAAAAAAAGGAAACAACAAGCAAGACCAACGAAAAAGCAGTACCAACGCAGAAGACTCAAATATATAAAGCAAAATCGCGAGATACGAGCAAGATATCAATCCATGATGCTGAAAACATCCTAAGCGAAGAAGGAGCGAACGACAGCGCCAATTACTATGCGGTGCTGCCTGCGATGAATGACGAAATAGAGATCGAGATGGAGTGCCACGACAGCATAGGTAATAATGAAAGTAGTAATAATTTCATTAAATATTTAAAATTAAAAAAATAAGGAGAAGGAGAAGAAGCCAACCGGTGTGTCTGCTGATTCTCCTATTAAAAATAATAAGGTAAATGAGAAAGTTCCTCAAATTAACGTTTTTGGGCAGCGTGGAGGAGATATGGTTCGGTTATTGACAGCCGAAGATAAAATCGATAACTTTGAAGCTAAGAGAGTGACCGCTGATAAACTCACAATCAAGACAAAAGCACGGGTTGGTTTCAAACTGGCGAAAGCTCCCCACTTCACATACACGCCAAAGGCGGAAAAAAATTAGACCTTCCTGTTGAAGGGCATGGAGGGAAAGGGGAGATTACAGTTGATCTCTTTGCAATGTTGCCGGAAGCAACACCAGCTGTTATATTCATCAGTGTGAAAATCAACTGTTGAAGGTAAGATATTACCATTTTATTTGGGCCAAATTTCTAACGATAGCAGTCCGAATGCCCTCCAACAGGTAAGTTACTTAAACTTTAGAATTGTGGGGTGGAAATGCCTCCAAAAAACTGAGGTCAACCAGTGCTACATGTGCCAAAGATTCGGTCATTTGCCTGCCAATTGAACCATGCACTATAGCTGTGTTAAATGCAAAGATATTCTCGCTTCCGGCAAATGCAAATTGGCTCAGATGGAGCCAGAAGAAAAATTATAATGTGTTACTTGCGATATATTCGGTTATCCAGCATCATATCAGGGATGCCTTCGGTATCAAGATGCAAGAGTTAAATTTTCACCAAAACAAACCCAAGTCAATCACGATTCGTTACCTCCTAACTTCATCAAACCCGGGGTATCATTTGCACTTGCTGCCAAAGGACCAGTAGACAACAATATAAATAAAATAAATAATGTAAGTGGCTATAATGACCTACTTCTCAAAATCAACCAACAGCTTGAATCCCTTTCAGATAGAGTTAATAAACAAGACCAAAAAATCAATTTCGTTTTTCAACGTTTAGGCCAACATGTTTCAAAATAGTTTGTCATCCAGTCACATTCCCATGGATAGGATTCATCTCATCTCAATCAACGTTAACTCCATTGTTACTATACATCAGCGCGATTATCCCCTTGAGTTCATTGTTAAGCAAAAGCCTGACATCATGCTTCTCACTGAAACCTACCTCAATTCATGGCACTTCATGACATTCAAGGATTTTGAATTCATGAGAAAAGATAGGGTAATAGGTGATGGGGGAGGTCACAACGGGATACTAGTTCGAAGACCCTATTGTTTCCAAATTATCGAAAAATTCGAATTCAAAAGCTTTGAATCTCTTGAAGTGTCCGTTATCAAAATTTCTCTGCCAGGTGGGGATAATCTCTGAACGCCAAGCATACATCATGGCTGAACGCCCCCTTATAATCCAAGAGGTGTATTCCTGAAATCGTGGATAACAGAGAACTAAATTGAATACAGGTGCAATCTATATGGGTCGGAGTTCCCAACATACCCTAGGACAAATTCATGTTTGGACCTCTGCATTGCTGACGCAAGACTTGAATTCAGCTTTAATTTTCCTCAACAGAAATTGCAGATGCTTCCTTATGATAGCGACCATAACGCAATCGTAATGGAAATCAATCATCAAAGGGATGATTTCTTCCTCATTCCAGTTCAACACGAAAATCATCGGTTGAATTTCAAAAAACAGACTGGGTAGAGTTTCAAAAGAAGTTTAATCGGAAGTACCAGAAGCAATGCTTGCCTCCTGATGGTGGCATCTCTTGCTCAATAGTTCCTAATGAAGGAATCTAACTAACGATGAAATAGATCTCTATTTGTCGAAGTTAGAGAAGCTGACGTTGGAAACGATTGAGAAAGTAGTTCCCAAGATTAAACATCGAAACAAAATGGAAGGATATGAAACACCAACCATTGTAAGGTTGAAAAGCCTTCTTTTTACACTCGTTAACAATATTTATCGACGATTTTTGGACTACAACCATCCCTCGTTGGCTTTGTTGAAATTACATCTGAAGAATGTCCGGAACTTAATCCGGTCATACTTCAGGAGTGAGGTCAGCAATCAATGGGCAGAAAAATTGAGGGGTATAAGTCCACAGGACCCAGACGGCGTGTTTGCGAAAGTGAATAGCATATTCCGCAAGAAGCCTCGAGTGAAGGTATCGAATCTTGAAGTCACTAGTGATGAGATAAATCTTCTCAATAGGGCTGGTATCGAAGTTCATAGTACGACTCCGGATGGAAATGGAAACAGGATTATATGTGAGGGATTGCATATACTTGCCCTGATTGGAACACATTTTGAATCGGTTCATCTTCCAAACCCTGGGAGAGGGAATGAAATATTTTCAGAGGCCGTTGAAGCAAAAGTTTTCGACTTCATATCAAGCCTGAACGGCTAATCAATTCTTCATTTCAATGAAACATTAACATCTGACCTCATACCGAGCTTGAATCTTATTGAGTATTTTGTCAGCTATGAAGAATTGGGTTTCATAGTTGGTAGGATGAACAAAATAAATCATGTGGTGCTGAAGGTATTCCAAATGTAGCTCTCCGACATTTGCCTGAGGTTGCTATTAGGAATTATTGAATATTGTTTAACAACATGTTGAGCAGTTTATATTTCCCAAGGAGTGGAAAAGGCTAAGGTATTTCCGATCTTGAAGAAAGGAAAAGAATCTTCATACTCTAAAAGCTTTCGCCCAATCAGCTTGCTGCCGGACACCAGCAAGGTGTTTGAAGTGATACTCAACAGAGCTTTAAACGCCCACATTGAGGAATATGACATGATGCTGAATTCCCAATCTAATTTTCGTGCCAGGCATTCGACCACACATGCAATAATGAAAGTAACCTCAGACATCTGTTGGAAACTAAATGATAGACAATGCGTTGGAGCATGTCTCATTGATGTGGAGAAAGCCTTCGATACGGTGTGGTTAGATGGACTAATTTTTAAACTCCTTCAGGACAAGTTCCCCAGACACCTTGTCGCCATGATGTGCGATATATTGTACGGAAAATAGTTTGTTATAACTGATGGAAAACTGACAAGAATGCGCGGATTCAAGGTCTTGAATGGTCTACAGCAGGGAACAGTTACTACGCCTCTGCTATTCAATCTTCATTCGCAAGCTGTTGATCGGCCTTGATTTGAACATCTCGCCGAAGCGATCATTGGTAGCGTTTGCTGATGATCTGATCATCTATACGGCAGACCGAAAAGCTACAATAGTTCAGAGAAATCTCCAAAAAATGTTCAATGATGTACAGCTGTACACTGACAATTGGCGAATGAAAATCAATGTGCAGAAGTGTGAAACAATCTTGTTTCGGACAACGCTGCAGGGGGTCAGTCAAGACCTGAAACGTAATTGGAAAGATTTCCACATCATGGCTGGCGAGGGTAGTTTAGAACGGGTTCCACATAAATTCTGTGTTCGATACCTCGCTGTTTATCTCGTTTAGTATCTGTACTATACTGAACATGTAAAAATCATGCTCAGTAAGGCACTAAAAGTAGTCATGGCCCTACGAAGACTCTTTCATTCCAAATACATTGATTAATAGGTCAAAATTATCTGTTACAAGACCTTGGTTCGACCAGTTTTGACTTATGGATGTCAGATCTGGTACAACCAAAGTGTTACTACTATGGGAAAATTAAGAGTTTTCGAAAGGAACTGTGTTCGTGCATGTTTGTACAGAAAGCCTGAGATGGATTGGAAACATTGTATATCGAATGGAAGAATTTATCAAACTGCTTAAGTTACAAGAGTCGATACCTTTATATTGAAACTTCTTCGGAATCATATCGCAAGATCTGTGACTGTGAGTGAAAACCCTTAGATTTTACAGCCGTTCCACCCTACGGACGGGTATATTGCAACTTGCCCCGCTACTGGCTTCGTTTCTCCAGAAGCATTCGTGTATTTGGACATGAATCGATATGTTTTTGATTCTGATGGCGTCCCAGTCATATATCACATATATCGAAGGGCCACCGATTAAAAAGATAACATATCCTCCGAGTTTGAGTTCACGAGACCAACAATTCTTATGGAGATACTCATTTGCTAGATTCGTTGAAGCTGATCAAGCTGAGACGGGGCGATCTAGGTATTGGTGGCTGAATGACAATGTCTAAATTATTCGTGTTTATTTTCAGTTTTGGTGTTTTTCGTTACTTAGTTTTTGAGTTTTAGCTCATTATTGCTGCATTTAGTGTTGTTGTTTATTTGTGTTATAAATTACGGATAGGTTAGGGATATGTTATATTTATTCGATTAGGTTAGAGATAAGATTAAATGCGTAGGTTAGGAATATTGTGATAGAATTTTTTAATATAAGATAACATTTTTGATCGAATTTCATTAGAATTAATTAAAACATATTAGGTGAAGGATCAAAGTTCACTGTTGTGTTTAAATTAAAAATAATTTTAGGATAGTGTTGGTTGGTTTTTCTCCTTTTTCCAATTGATTTTCAAAATATGTAATAATTTGAATTAGTTGAATTTGCTATAGTTTTTTTGCTAACATGTGTTTAATGATAACGTATAAATTAAGAGAGCCATTTGGGCCATTAAGTTTTTGTATGTTTATTGTTTGGAATTTGCTTTATATTCTTTGAAAATGTATACCGATAAGTATTGAATAAAGCGCTTTTGGCTTTGACTTTGACTTCGGGAGAATTGTGGGCAATTTTTAGCAAACTGGGTCTGTAGGAAATGTAAAATCACCTGCGCATGCTCGTGTAGTTCGGCTTATGGCCTGGCAGCGTTATCGGGCCGTACTTCTTCGAAAATGAGGACGCCAAGCAGTTACCGGGAATGGTGTTCGCTATTGCGAGATGATAAGAGGACTTCTTGTGGCTAGAAAGATGGTGCCATTTGCCACACAGCTAATGAAATAATGGCTCTTTTGCGCAAGAAATTCAATGGCCCTTTTATCTCACGTTATGATGATGTTAATTGGCCGCCACGATCAGGTGATTTGACACCGTTGGACTTCTTTCTCTGGGGATGTTTAAAAAAAAAGTGTACGTCAATAGGCCAAAAACAATTCAAGAGCTAAAGGATGAGATAATCCAGCACATTAACGACATTGAACCTCAATTATATGTCAGAGTCATTGTAAATATGGACCATCGATAGAAGTATGCCACCAAAGCCGTGGCATTTGGGCAATATTTTGTTTCACACATTATTGTTCTAGATCTTTCTATTATAAAAAAACATATTAACATAATTCTCTGAAAACTTTTTGTTTTATTTACAATTAACATCGTACGTTTAAGTTGGACCATCCCATGTAAGAAAAATAAATGGTGGCTGATTCTACTACTCCCACAACCCAAATCCATTGGCAGCTTTCCCTAAATGGCCACACAAACAGGGAAAAGTAAAACCCAGCCTAAATAAAGGGCACCATTTCCGACAATATCAACTACACCGCTAACAGATATGCATAACCACAATTGATTACGAGTTGAATTAACTTTAGGATTTCCAAAAAATTGACTAAAATTTCGGCTAAAATCAAGGAATATAACATAGCGTTCACTTACACGCGTAAAAAATATCTTCAACACCATCAGACCACTGAACACTAACAAATCTCCTGACTGAAAGTAAAGTACAGGGTGGGCCATAAGGGTGTTGGCGGTTTAAATATTCGATTTAAAAAAAACTACGAAACATAACACAAATATATTTGTATTGTTAAAAAGTAGAAGCATAGGAATTTTTAAGACTTAAAAATAATGTTGTCCAAATGGCTTCCCTCGGCTGCTTGGCACTCTTGGAACCGAAGTCGCAAATTTTGGAAAACTCGTTGAAAAGTTGTTCTCGGTATTTTGTTATTTTCCTGAATAAGATTCCTCTTCAGCTGCTCTAAATTGGTCGGATTTTTCTCGTAAACTACCGATTTGAGGTAGCCCCATAGAAAATAATCGCATGGAGAGAGATCGTGGCTACGTGGGGGCCATTCAATATCCCCCCTTTTCGAGATGAGTTTTCCGGGAAAAACATTTTTCAGCAGCTCTATGGATACCCTAGCCGTATGACATTTGGCCCCATCCTGTTGAAACCACATCCTCGAGGTATTGCCTTGAAGTTCTTGCAAAGCTGGCACCAAAAAGTCTGTTAACCAACACTGATATGGCCCACCCTGTATAATACCGATCACAGACTACTAAAAGGCAGGCAACTGAGTGTAGCGATTAGGCGTTATATAGGTTATTGCCGAAAAAAAAAATAAAAAAGACATCGATTTTATAAATTTTAAGCGAGTTAAGTTAATCTTATCAAAATGAAAGAATCGTCAGCTTATCTGCATTGTTGAATGACAGTGCCCAATTCTTACTAGTTTAGTTAAATACAACTTCACTTGCCAACTCGTTGATCAATATTGACATCGTGAAATATTAACAACGATTTCTGAATAAGGGAAAAGTAAGAATAAGGTGGGTCATCTGCAGGATGCGGTGAAGAGTAGCGCCTCTTCAATGTTTCAAATGCCTTGCTATGGTCGCACCTCACATGTGTGCCAAGGACCCGATGAAAGTTCCCTATCCTATAAATGTGGTGAAATGGGACACTGTATCCTTTGCAAAGATGCGTGTTGGGATCAGGGAAATGTCGGGTTTTCTAGGAAGCTCTAGCCAAGGCAAAATTAGAACTTTGGTGACCGATATCCTGCAGGCAAACCTACACCGCAGATCAAACGCCTAAAGCCTGGTTGAGCAGTTTTTGAGGGATACGAAAGCCAATTTTTTGTTGCTAAGTGAGCAACACCATGATAAAATTTCTGCATTATGGTATTCTGATGAAACTGGGTCTGCCGCCATCTGGGTTCAGACTAGTGATTTCCAGTCGAATGGCTGTAGATAGGAGAACGGTTTTGTATATGTTCGGTACTCGGGGACCACCTTCTTTAGTATGTAACTAACGCTGAACGAATTGATATCATCTTTCTAAGCCCAGCTAAATACTTTGAATGCGCTCATTAGGGGAGACTTCAATGTTAAAGTAATCGAATGGGGCATACCTCAAATAGATCCGCTGGAAAAACAAACCCTGGAAATGATGATCAAGACTGCTCGTTGTACTAAACACCGGAAATATGCTGGATTTTCTTCAAATTGGCTGCAAGTGATCCATAACGAACGTGACATTCGTCTCGAAGTCCTTACTATGGAGGAAACACATTTGGAGAGTATAAAAGGACTTCTCAGCCAGTGATTATCAGTGGATTCTGCTTGAGATAAGTGATGTTGTCTCACAATATCTATCGTCTGGACTTTCTACAATTGGGTGGAATGTCGGAGGGATGAACGTCGAGAGGTTTGTTGAGGTACTAACATCAAGTGCCCCGCTGCAGGGTGATTCGCAGGGGATAGGAGAGCTGTCAGCTGAAGATGTGGTGAACTCAACTATGAGCATCTTCACGACTTTGTGCAACACTTCTATGCCCGGTCTCCACCTCCAGCACGACAAGCCCCCAGTATACTGGTGATTGACTGAAATCATTGAAAAGTGAAGAGAGTATCTCAGCTTTGGCCAGAGGCTCACCTGGAATAGAACCGTGACGAGGCATGCAACCGGGAATCAGCATATAAGTTGGCAAGAAAATCTATTTGCAAGTTCATTAACAATAGCAATGCTCGCTGCTGGCAAGATCTAGTGGACAATGTTAACAAGAATCCGAGGGGCCTTGGCTACGAGCTAGTTATGCGGAAGCTTGGTGTCCTACGGACGCCTTGCAAACATGATGCAGAAAAGATGGACAAGATAGTCTGGTCACTCTTCCCCACCTATCCTTTTCATGTTGAGTGAAAAAACAGACAGCAGAGGCTTTTGAGGGACTGCCTATAGGCCCGAAGTCTGCTTTACAACGCGACACAGGGCCAAAGCAGGATGTAAGTAACATTGCATGTTGGCCAGGGATCTTTTCTTGGTCCAGAGCTGTGGAACGTGTCTTATGACAGGCTACTGAGACTGGAGATGTCAGATGATTCGTGCTTGATCGGCTATGTGGATGATGTTTTGGCTCAAGTCGCTGGACGCAACGTTTAAAAAGCGCCACTTAGGCTGGGTATGCTAATACACTGAATGAGAGACTGGATGACTGCTCGTGGGGGCAGTTCAGCACTGGAGAAAACCAAAGTGGTCATCTTGACGAAAAAGATTACCCTGAGAGTAAGAATGATAAGTATTGGAAACACACTAATTGAATCGAAGCCAGCAGTTAAGTACTTAGGGTTACTGATCGAGTCGAAGCTGAGTTTCTCTGAGGAAATCAGGGCAACGGCTGAGAAGGCCGCTTCGGAACTATTTGCTCTGAGTCGACTTATGGCCAACGTAGGGGGATCCAGCCCGTCAAGCAGACGCCTCTTGATGAGTGCTGTAGGCTCAGTGCTATTGTACGGAGCAGAAATATAGTACGTAGTAAGGAGGTATACCAAAATCGCTTGGCAACGGTAAAGAGAAGAGAAGCAGTTAGGATTGCATCTACGTATCCGACAGTCACTAATTTGGTGGTTAGAATTATTGTAGGCGTGATATCTGTTGCCTTCCTTGCTAGAGAGCATGGCGCTATTTACCCGCATCTGACCCAGTTTTTGACTGGGCATGTGTGTTTTAATCTTATCTGCACAAAATTTGTAAGTTACGGTTCCCCAATTGTCGGTTTTGCCCAGAAGTGAAGACGATGCTTACCCCCACTTTTTTTCGTGCAAAAAATGGAGCAGACTATAACGAGACCTCTTCAGGCAAATGAAAGAGCTCAATATAGTCGCGGTGATGCTTGAACCGTTCGGCAAATGGAATCAGATAGCGCATTATGTTCGGGCATTCCTAAAAGATAAAAGAAAGTCAGAGCAGCTGGGAGAATTGGATGGGGGGATCACTTGCCTTGCAATTCTTCTTTCACTCTCCCCTCCTGCTAGAGAAGGAATCCCCCAGCTCACGGCGTAATAAATCGAAAGCTGGTCCAAAGTAATGTGTCAAACGGATTCAAGCTAGGTGCTTGGATTAGCAGAAGAGGTGTTTAGTGTGTAGTTCAGTTGTTTGTTAGCCAGGGAGTCCCACACTTAGTGCGTGAATGAAATTCACCTCCCAACCACAAAAAACACACTTTCAGGCAGGTTTTTTAGGCTAACTCGTAAGATTGAAAGATGGTTCTGTATATTGGCGTGAATAGCAAAATAAAAGATTTGCCAGTCTATTAAGACCATGATTTGTATACTTTAATTTTGCTAAGATTCAATGCTTTATATCTGCTCTATATATTTAAGAAAATATGCCTAGCGTTTCAGCACCAGAAAGTACTGGCAAAGAATGAGACTAAATGTTTGCAATGTGTGTCTTTAAAAAATGAATCTTGTCTAAAATTTTCTTTCA
>OZ017740.1:169161176-169583676 GCA_963969285.1 Odontomyia ornata | reverse complement strand
GGGAGACAAAATGTGCCAAAAATCTGTGGGCCCTACTCGCGATTGGGCATCTTTGAGCTGAAAAATCTGAAAATTATCACGAATGTGGGCTTTTATGAGTACAAGGGCAACAAATACCTCAAAAATCGAAATTCACTCTACTTTGTTAATAATAGTATGATTTGTAGATTTTACATTTTGTGCACACTAAATCAAAGCGGTCCCTTTAAACTTCTTGACATTTTGCAATTATATAGACTGAAATAAGATATGTACGTTCGAAAAATTTAATTGAGATCGAATCATAATCAGGTGAGTTATAGCCATTTCAATTGTATGGAATTACAACAACAATAATACGTGTTTATGGTTGATACATATTTCGAATTGACCTAGGCACTTTTATTTTCTCTCAATTTTCATGAAAATTTAAGGAAAAGTGTTTAAAATCATTTAAGCTAGATCAAAATGGCGATTGCACTGTGCTTATGAAAGAAACTGTCCATCTATTGCATAAATTTGAACGATTTCATATCCATGAATTGGATGAATAAATCAATGTTTACAAAGACCTTCTGGTAGGAATACTCTCCTGCTTACTCAACGTCCATTTGGTACAGTTTTAACCATAAATTTCCTTGCACCGAAGAAAGCGCCGAAATAGTGGCAAGGTGCATTGAAAATTGTCTTTCAGTTGTATTAACTCAACACAACTTATCGAAAATATCGTGACCAACAGCCATCGTGTGGCAACCCTATTCGTTGCTTGATGACAAATTTTATGGAGTACAGGACAGTGGGGGATTCTCATGATGCCGTTCATCGACGACCAAGACACTCCACTGAACTGATTGAAATGGTCATAAAGAACGTTGTGCAGAGCCCAAAACGTCGTATCTTCGCCACGCTCAATATTTTTGCGTTAAAGGAACCATTTTGCGGTGCATTTTAAAGAACGATCTGCATTTTTAGGTAAATTTCTCGAGAGAAATTTACCTATTGCGGAGAGCATCATATATATATATATATATATATATATATATATATATATATATATATATATATATATATATAAATATATATATATATATATATATATATATATATATATATATATATATATATATATATATATATATATATATATAGCATTAACAATCATCTTCATACTATTGATTGGACTGGTACGCTTTCAACGTTAGGTACAAATGACGCAGTAGATTGTTTCTACAATATATTCATGTACGCCGTTGAGAGGTACGTGCCCAAAATTAAAAAGAAAAATAAGCTCTCTGAGCCTTGGCTTGATGGCGACCTTAGGTATTTAAGAAACCAAAGGAATAAGCTCCACAAATTAATTCAAAAAAGATCCAACGTTAGCCAAGAAATGAAAAATAAATATGATGCGCTGGTCAAAGAATTGCAACTCAAATCTCGGGAAGCATATGATTCTTACGTTAACATAATTGGTGAAAACATTATCCATAACCCAAAAAAGTTTTTTGGTTTTGTAAACTTTAAACGTAAGTCCCAAGGTTTGCCCAATTCTATGGTGTAGTAAGACTTGAGCTCGTGCAATCCCGTAGACATCTGCGAAGTTTTTGCAAGTCATTTTCAATCCGTGTACTGTCCAACCAACTCCTCATCCTACATACCTTCTTCAGTCAAAAACTCAGCGTCTCCCATCGAGGAACTCTGCATTTCTGAAAATGATATATCCAACGCAATAGAGGCACTTGACATCAATAAAGGGCCTGGGCCTGAGTTACTCCCTCCTCGCTTCTTGTTTCACTGTAAAGAGCAATTGATTCTTCCTCTGCATATTATTTTCAATAAATCCTTCTCTTCTGGAATTTTCCCAACGATATGGAAGACATCCCATTTGATTCCAATATATAAAAGTAAAGATAAGGCATCAGTTGAAAACTACAGAGGCATTGCAATACTATCAGCAATTCCTAAACTTTTTGAAAAAATAGTCTGTTCAAAAATATCGCCCATCATTGAGCCTCTGCTAAACGATCAACAGCATGGTTTTCGAAAAAATCGCTCAACAGTTACAAATGTTACAGTAATGGTTTCTAGTATCCTCTGTGAAATGGAAAAAGGCAACCAAATTGATGCGATTTACACTGACTTCAGCAAAGCGTTTGATCGTGTTAACCACGAAATTTTAGCAAACAAATTAAAAATCTTCGGAATCCGTGGTCCTTTGCTAGACTGGTTCGACTCATATCTCAAAAATAGGACCCAATTCGTCAAATTTCAAGGGTTTGTGTCCAAAGAAATAAATGTTTGCTCTGGTGTACCTCAAGGCAGCCATCTTGGTCCCCTACTTTTTAACATCTTTATTTCTGATCTCTCTGTTATGCTGTCTGATATTCCCCATCTATTTTATGCCGACGATCTTAAGCTATTCAATGTAGTAACGTCTCCTAAGGACAAGGCATTCCTTCAAAACAAGGTAAACTCTCTTTTAGAATGGTCAGAAAAAAACCAACTTTCTCTGAATTCCGAAAAATGTGTGGTAATAAGTTTTTCCCGTAAAAGCTCCGTTCTTGCTTGCGATTATCATCTCAACTACCACAAACTTAACAGAGTGAACAGCGTCGTAGACCTCGGTGTTATGTTGGACAATAAACTTCGATTCAACTTGCATTACGATGAAGTTATCTCTAGGGCCAATAAGCTACTCGGCTTCATCAAACGTCGATCGAAAGAGTTTCAAAATATTTCGGTATCTAAGACGTTGTACGTCGCGCTAGTTCACCCAATGCTTGAATATGCTTGTCTTATTTGGGATCCTGTTTTTTATGTCCACATTGACAGACTTGAATCGGTTCAAAAACAGTTTGTATTGTTTGCATTGAGGTCGCTATATGATCCTAAAAATTTTCAGGATTTACCCCCCTACGAGCACAGGCTGCAAATTTTGAATATGCCATCACTTGCTTCCCGGAGAATTACGATAACCTGCTGTTTCGCGTTTGATGTCCTCAGAGGCTCGATAAATGTTCCATTTTTAACTAATAAAATAAAAGTACATGAGCCCTTGCGAGTCACTAGGCACTCTCGTCTGTTGGTGGAAGAGCGGCACCACACAATCTATGCCGATAATGAGCCTATCAATAGATGTTGCAAAACGTTTAATTCACACGGTGCGCATTACTCCCCAGACATGTCCAGAACCCATTTCAAAGCTCTGCTATCAAATGCCCTAGCATCTTAATCCCATCATGTATCCAACCCTGACACCATATTTTTATTGTATCAATCTAATTAATTTTAATTTGTATTTTTTATGTAATTATTGTGAGTTAGCGTACAAAATTTGTATATTTTTATTTCTTATATCAGTGCCTTGCTTGGCTAATAAATAAATAAATAAATATATATATATATATATATATATATATATATATATATGTATATATATATATATATATATATATATATATATATATATATATATATATATATATATATATATATATATATATATATATATATATATATATATGAGATATAACGAAATTTGTAACCATGCTAGAGGTGGCAATTTTGCTCCAATTTTCACCAAATTTTCAGAAAAGGTGTACTAGGTTAATATCTCGGTTAGGTTTGTGAACCAGCCATATCGGCCGGGCAAAAACAAAATGGCGGCCATTTTAGACGAAAAATCGTGATTTCTGTTCTGACCAAAGTATAGCTCCGATTTGGATGAAATTTGGTACAAAGGTTCACTAGTGTATGTGATGAATCTCACAATAAAAACTCCAAATTCGGTACGGCAGAAACAAAATGGCGGCCGCTCAAAGGTCGGAAAACGTGCAAAATTTTGTTGTTGTAATAGTGGTCAAAGCTTTCAACAGATTTTCATGAAATTCGGCATTTAGATAGAAATTATTAGTATCTAAAGTATTGCGTGAAAAATTTGGAGGTCAGGTCAAAAAAACGAAATGGCGGCCAGTTGAAACTCAAAACTTCAAAGGCTCTTAAAAGTCGCAATTTTAGTCTGATATACTCGTATATGAAACTTGAGTTCCAAATAGGCATCACTTAGATCTACAGTTTTTAATATTTTGGTGATCATGCATGTGAAAATTTCAAAATGGCGGCGCGTTTTTTTCAGGTTTTTGTGGGCCTCTAGCGGTCACATTTTCCAACGGATTTTGATGAAACTTGAGATTATGGATTTCTGTACTATGTTCTTGTATTATGCAGCAAATTATTTAAATTGAATGAAAAATAAAAAAGCCGAAAATTTAAAACCCAATATTTTTAAGCTGCCATTTTCACTAAAAATTGAATTATTTTGCCCTGTCTAGAGTGAAACTCCGATTTGAACGAGATTTGGCTCATTAATTGATGAGGTCCTAGCCCACAGAGATTTAAAATTGTCCAAAATTAAATGCATGCATTCAAAATGGCGGCCCCCAAAGGTCAGGAACAAGCGCAATTCGCTATTTTAGTAGCAACTGAAATAATGAATTTTTTTCATGGAAACGTTTTAAATGACTTATCTTGAAAGTATTTATAAATCAGAATATTTTTTAAATATTGTAAAATATTTTCAACAATACCCTAAAAAATTATAAAATCGCGACTTGTCTGTCCGTCCGTCCGTTTGTTCGTGTGTCACAAGTTTTCTCGCAAACCACATGAGCTAGAATGAGGAAATTTTCTACGTAGGTCAAAAGTGGTGCCTCTTGAAATTCGCAGTGTAAGAACATATTTTAAAGTGTTTAAAGGGGTCTCCCCATACAGGGGGGTGACATAAACATTTTTTTTATTTCTGTAGCCCTCTAGCAGCCAAGTTTCTCAACAGATTCCGATAAAACTTGAAATTATAAGTTATTAAGGCAAGTTAATTTAATTTAATTATGCAAATCGGATGACAAATAAAAAATTCGAAAGCTTACAGCTGAATAATTTTTACAGCCGTTTTCAATGAAAATTCAAAATAAAGGCCCCTGATGGTTCAGAAAAGAATCGAAAATGTATATATTAATGGCAATGCAAGTGCTGATTAAACTTTTATGGAAATCTTTTGAAATTAACTATTTGAGCTATTTAAGCCAAAAAGTTATCACCTTTGTTTGACAACCACTGTCAAATGTATAAACAGCAAATGTGAGAAGGGTGAAACGAGTATAAATATGTTTATAACAATTTATTACCCGCCGATTTTCAATATGTGATCCATACGTGTGCAACTCAATTTAATTAGCAAAATATTTGCCCCTCTATGAAGGGTCTCCAAATACAAACGGCGGCAGATCCTTTCTGTTAATAAATGCCCATGTAGTGCTACAAAAATTGCAATAAGAAGTCCAGTCTTTTTCGAAACCTTACGCTACATACGAGAAATTTACCTTTCCGGCTGGTGCTGCCAACGGGGATTTTTTTTCATATAAAGTGCAATTAATGCAAAGAATATTACCGACAGTCCATTTACGCCGCTTGAAATATAACTAAACATGTTGATACTAAATTTGGTTTTTGGAGGCAAATTTTGATGACCGACAAAGCTCATTTCACACTTTCTGGAATCATCAATAGGTAAAATTGGCGCACTGCCACTGAAAAAAAAGAGACTGTTTGGGCTGAAGTTTGTGCCAAAACCATCATTGGGCCAAATTTTATCTAAAAAAAGTTGGCTCATTGCTTCTGGCCGCAAATGAGTGAAAAAAGTTTTGACGTTCAGTGGTTTAAATAGAATGGTGAGCTATGACACACTGCACATCAAACAATTCAGTTTCTGTAACAAAAACTCCCTGGACGTCTGAAGACAAAAAAAGGCGCCATTGGTTGGACACACAGATCTCTAGATTTAACAACTCTGTAATTCATTTTGTGGGGTTATTTGAAAAGCAAAATGTACCCTAGGAAGCCTCAGACCATTGATGAGGTAAAGTCAAATATTTGTGCCAAAATCATCGTTATACCGCCTAAGATGCTTGACAAGACAATGGAAAAAGCAAAAGGAGCAGAATTTGCTTTGGCCAACGGAGAAGGTCCAAATGAATTGCAAGGAACCAAAACTGAATAAAAAACACCTTATAAAAATTTCGTTGGTTATTCCAGTTTTTCAATATTTATATACTGATATTGTATAAAAGATTTACGTTATATATATATATATATATATATATATATATATATATATATATATATATATATATATATATATATATATATATATATATATAGATATAGATATATATGTGTATATATATATATATATATATATATATATATATATATATATATATATATATATATATATATGTGTGTGTGTGTGTGTGTGTGTGTATTGTCGCGTGTTTTCGGTTCGCGGCTAATAATTTCAATGTTCCGGGAAAGTGAAAACGCAATGTCTTTTAAGTTAAATTAAAAGAGTTTATTAAATTACTTAAAAATGCACAATCACTTATTTGGTCTATTTCACAATTTTAGTTTTCACTATTTAAATCTAACTTCCACTTGTCCATAAATTTCTATCGCGATTGTCTTCTAAGATCACTTCACAATCAACGAAAATCATTTGATCGCTTTTCAATTCACACTCCACACACTATCGCCGTGTTTGCTATCGCGGTTGAATGATTGATCCCCCCATTCATTCAGCTCGCCTTTATATAGGGTCTCTTATCATTCAACTCAGTTCTCGTACATTGGTGAATTAGCGGGGACATTCGACCAGCGTAAGGAATGGGCAGTGACTCACTTTTAGATGTTGATAATGCTTGGTGGGTTCTCGTGGTTTCGAGTAAATTCATTTGTTGATGTTCTTAATGGTTGTGAAAACAATTGCGACAGTAGCTCGCAGAATTATTTGTACATGTAACACTGCCCCCACCTCAGTTCTTTTCGCCCCGAAAAGATGTGTCGCCAGTTGTAGTCAATTCTCCCTGGGTGTAATATGGGGCAAGACGGTCCAGGTGCACGATTTTCATTTAGGCTCTTGGCTTACGATGTTCCTGGATTCGATATACGACGTCGTTGATTCGCTTTGTAACTCGGTATGGTCCCTCCCAATTATGTTGCAACTTTGGAGACCTACCCTTCCGTCGCTGTGGGTTATATGCCACACCAAGTCATCTTGCTGGAAGCCAGTAGAATTTGCCTTTAGATCATACCTAGTCTTCATGTGGTCAGTAGCCGATTCGAGGTGTTTTCGCACTGTCAGGTGTATCTGGTTCAATCGTTGCCTTAGCTCACTTGCGAGATCGTTTGGGGTTTCTCAGGGGTGTTCCGAACTTTATATCAGCCGGCAGACGAATAGTCTTTCCAAAAATGATTTTGGCTGGGGCTTGACCCGTCGATGCATGTTCGGCAGCTCTATACGCCATCAAAAATAGTGGGATATGTCGGTCCCAGTCTCTTTGGTTCTCGTCAACTATCTTGGCCAGAGGTTTATTGAGCGTGCCGTTGAAACGTTCGACCATTCCAGCGGATTGGGGATGCAGCGGTGCTGTCCTCGTTTTCCGTATTCCCAGCAGCTCGCACATTTCGCCAAAAACTAGTGACTCGAGGTATCGGCTTTGATCTGAACATAGTTCGCAAGGAACGCCGTACCTACTGACCCAATTCAACACTAGCTGTTCAGCTGCAGTAGTTGATTCCTGGTTGGGAATGGGGTAGACCTCGGGCCACTTGCTGAAATAATCGGCTACAACCAGCGTGTATCGATTTCCCCATTCAGATTCAGGAAAGGGTCCTGCGATGTCAACAGCAATCCTTTCAAACGGTACACCCACGTTGTAGGTTTGCATTTGTTCCCTCAGTCGTCGCTTTGGGCCTTTGACAAGCGCAAATTGTGCATCTGCGGCACTAGTCCTCTACGTTTTCTCGAGCATGGAGCCAGTAAAACCTTTCCCGCAACTTCGCTAAGGTCTTGTTAACGCCAAGTTGGCCTCCCAAGGATCTTTCGTACATCTCCTTAACTACATCATGGATTCGGCTTTTGGGAAGTATAGTTTGCATCCTATAGGAGTTGCCATCCGCCGTTTCCCATTTCCGCTTGAGTATGCCACCCTCCACCTGAAGAGAGTTCCATTGTGCCCAATAGCTTTTCAGGGTTGCGCCATGCGTTGAAACGTTTTTCCACTCCAGTCGCCCAGTTGTCTCCTTCCACACGAACAATGGTCCGGTGTCTTCATTGGCTAACTGGGCGTTTCGAATCTCCTCCGATGACCAACCGTCATCGGGCCTTATCAATCGCAGATCAACGGGCGGTTCCTTTTCTTCAATCCGTCGGCAATGCTTGCAGTTAGTTGGACATGGACGACGAGATAGGACGTCAGCATTTCCATGAACTCCGCCCTTCCGATGAACAGTTTCGAAGTCGTATGACTGCAATCTTTCGATCCATCTCGCAACTTGTCCCTCGGGGTTTTTGAAGTTAAGTAGCCATCTCAGCGATGCATGGTCCATTCGAAGAACAAATTTCTGGCCATATAGGTACTTGTGGAACTGCTTGGTGGCCTCTATTATAGCCAATAGCTCCTTCCTGGTCACGCGGTAGTTCCTCTCACTTTTTGAAAGAACTCTACTGTAAAACGAGAGGACTCTTGCTTTGGCATCAGCTCCAATACCGCCGTTGCTCGCATCGGTGTCAACTACAAACATTTTTCCGGGTTTCGGATATGCCAGCACGGGTGATTCACACAGCTTCTCCTTCAAGGTCTCAAAGGCTACCTGGCATTGTTCATTCCAGACATACGGACGATTTTTCTCGGTTAACTACTGGAGACACTTAGCTATTTTGGCAAAATCTTTGACGAATCTTCGACAGTAGGTTGCCAGACCCAGAAAACTTCGTAGTTGGCGCTTGTTGCTTGGTGTTGGCCAGCTTTTCACGGCTTCAATTTTCTCAGGGTCTGTTTTGACCCCTTCTGCTGATACGATGTGTCGCAGGTATTTTACTTCAGCTGCGAAAAGGGTACACTTGTCGGGACTAAGTTTTACACCAAGCAGGTTTTCCAGGTGAGGCCACGTAGCACGTACTCCATCAGGCGTTCGAAAGTGGCTGGAGCATTCCAAAGCCCTAATGGCATCACCACAAATTGCCACGATCCGGTCCCAACTGAAAACGCGGTCTTCTCTCGGTCCTTCTTGTCGATTTCTACCTGCCAGTAGCCACTCTTGAGGTCGAGTGTAGAAAACCATTTTGCGTCGGCTAAGGTGTCCATGATGTCATCGATGCGTGGGAGCGGGTAACAATCTTTCTTAGTGACGTCTTTAAGCTGCCTATAGTCGACACAAAAACGAGTGTTACCATCCTTTATCTTTACTAGAACTACAGGCGCAGCCCATGGACTGACAGAAGGTTCAATAACGCCTTGTTTTTCCATGTCCGAGATCAGCGCGCTCACTTCTCCTTGTTTGGCTATAGGGAGACGTCTCGGTTCTTGTCGAATCGGCTTGGCTCCCCGTGTATCTATGACGTGAGTTACCAGACTCGTTCGGCCTTGGTCATCCGGGCTTGTTGAGAAGATGTCACTGTACTTGGTGACCAGATCAGAGGCTCGTTTGAATAGCTGCACTGGCTATTCAAATGCAGAAAATTCATTCCGAGAATGCAGTTATCCATAATGTTCGCGACCAGAAAATTATCTCGGAACACAAGGTCCCCCAACTGTATCTGGAGGTTGACCTCGCCATGAACAGGTGCAGTTTCTCCCGTAGCTGTCCGTAGTGAGAAAATTCTGCCCTTGTGAAGTTGTTGCTGTCTAACTAGATCTGGTCGGATAATCGATCGGGTTGCACCAGTGTCGATTGTTATGGTGCAGTGTTCTCCGTCAACTTGACCCGGAAAGCATAAGTCCGCTTCTCCACGATGTAGTCTTGAAACGGTGATGGTGGTGCTGGGGGCGTCGATCCTCCTAGCCAACCTCTGCCTCACGAAGTTGGCTCTTACATGTTTCCCGACCCCTCTGTTTGAAGGGCTTCCATTCTGGGCTCCTGACTCAGTCTGGATCTCCTCCTAGCTGCACACCCTGGACAATAGCTCGGTTTTCTTCGCTTCTTGCAGTCTCTTTGCAGGTGCCCCTTCTCTCCGCAATTTCAGCATCTAGGCGCACCATTTACATGCAGGTCTCGCCCAATTTCCACGCGCTCATACCTGTACTCGTCTGTCACTACCTCACGAACCCGGGCAGTGATACGAGACACATTTTTCGCTGCCTCAAAGTTCAGACTGTAAGCCGATGCGTCCTTAACCGTTTGTTTTTGAGCTCAACGCACGGGTTGTTGCAATTCTGGGTCCTTTAGTGCGCTGATAAATGCTTCTGTCGCTGCCTCATCTCGATGTTCTAGGTCGTAGGCTGGGTAAGCCAAAAGTGCTAGTCGCTCAATGTCTTGGGCTAGCTGCTGTAGGGTTTTGCTAGACTTTTGCACCCGATGCCTTAGCTGTGACCGATAAATCTGCTTTAGATGATCGTCTCCCTAAGGCATGTCGAGCGCATTCATTATAGCATTCGGGTTTGAGTGCAATCCATCGGGGATCGTCTGCAAAAGCTCGGCAGCTGGGCCTCTTGGAGCAAGAATCAGTGCAGTTGCTCGTTCCTGCTCATCCCAGTGATTTGCCCTTGCGGCAGCTTCAAACTGGGTCTTGTAAATACTCCAGACCGTTTGCCCATCGAATATTGTTGCTTTCACATTTCTAGAGGTGCTTTGCGCTGCGGTTATAAGCGGGGCTGGTGAAGTGGTTACTACTGCCTTCACTGCTCCCGATTCTTTTTTCACTTTTTCCATCTCATGGTTCATTCTCTCTTCGACCTGGCTGACCTTTTCCTCGACCTGGTAAACCTTTTCCTCGACCTGATCAACCTTTTCCTCGACGCCTTAAATTTGTTCGTTCAGATGACCGAGCTCCGCTTTTATTTCGGTTGACTGATTCTCCAGCTTCTGTGTGATGTCTGCCTTGATTTCAATCGCTTGTTGGTCTAGCTTCGCTGATTGTTCATCTAGCTTCACAGTTAGACTGGATGACATCAGCATTAACATTTGCATAAGCGCATTTTCTGGCTCCTTCGATTTTGGTGTTTTCACCTCTCCACCTTCTGCGCCTTTTTTCGCATCTGAGAGCTCACCCGAATCCAGATTCCTGCCTTCCAACTCGATCGCGTCACGCAAGCGTGTAATCAGTATGGCCTTTGTACCTTGCGTGGCCAGATTTCACTGTTCCAACTTCTCTTTGAGCTCCGATATGCTCGATTGATTAATTTTTAGATGAAAGTTTCCTGGCATTTTTATTGTTTCGGCTATTTTTTCACCAGTTTCCACGTTAATTCACACTATTGTGTACTTTAAAAATGTTTAAACGTTTTCACTTCCAAATTTTCTTTCTCACTTCTTGACACCAATGTCGCGTGTTTTCGGTTTGCGGCCAATAAGTTTAATGTTCCGGGAAAGTGAAAACGCAATGTCTTTTAAATTAAATGAGTTTATTACATTACTTAAAAATGCACTTATTTGGTCTATTTCACAATTTTAGTTTTCAGTATTTAAATCTAACTTCCACTTGTCCATAAATTTCTATCGCGATTGTCTTCTAAGATCACTTCACAATCAACGAAAATCACTTGATCGCTTTTCAGTTCACACTCCACACACTATCGGCGTGTTTGCTATCGCGGTTGAATGATTGATCCCCCCTTTCATTCAGCTCGCCTTTATATAGGGTCTCTAATCATTCAACTCAGTACATTGGTGAATTAGCGGGAACATTCGACCAGCGTAAGGAATGGGCGGGCAGTGACTCACTTTTAGATGTTGATAATGCGTTGTTTCGAAAAAATTAATTTGTTGATGTTCTTAATGGTTGTGAAAACAATTGTGACAGTAGCTCGCAGAATTATTTGTACATGTAACAATATATAGATATATGTATATTTAGGGAAATGACATGGTACTTCATTAACACTAATAATTTTATTCGTGAACAGAAACTACAATTTACATTTCACAAGATACAAGTTAGGCTTGGATAAATGTTGAATGAAGGGCGCGTCTTGCTGCTCGTGCCATGAACTACCACAAACTGCGACGCATGTACGGCAACTCCCTTTTCACTCGATGCTCGCTGCAAAGAATCCAAGTGTCGCCAAGGAAAGAATGACGATCAAAAGAAAAACGCGTCTATGATGCCTGAAACGACGTGTCCACACTCTGCATGTGCGTGTGTTTGCATCTCAACCAAGGCACGCGAAAATCTCTCTTGGTATAATTCTTTGTTTACGCCGAGACTGTGGAAGCAGAGGCGCTACAACTACTCCCTTCCCAGTGAGCTTCGCCGGGTGCAAAGATAATGAAAATGTTACGCGCTTTTTGGCCTTCGGTATATTTTCCGGTGATGGAAGCTGAGCAAGTAACGAAAGAGTGAAGGATGTTGGCAAATGAGGCGGTGAGCTGCCAAGCTGTGGGATAGACGGTGAAGTCTTAGGCTCTGGTATGGAGGCTGGTGAATTGACTGGAGTAAATCTGTAATTACTGGATGCCTTAAATCTGCTGCAGCGATGTAAGCGAGCTTCAGCAGATCGGTCAATAGTGTTTTTACTATGCCATTGACGTCTACGACGAAAGTGTGCTCGTCGATACGCTTTATTACTCGATGAGGGCAGGAGTACGGTTTCTCCAGTGGCTTTTTGGTTGAGTCTGTTTGGTGGAAAACGTATTCGCAAATGACTAAGTTCCTGAAAGTGAACGAGCGATAGTTGACATGTCTGGAAGCTTGGATTGGGCCAATGACGTTGAACAGGCGACAGAGGTCGGCAACGAAATCTGCCAGAGTACAAACGGGAACAGGACGAGGATAAATGAATTCGTCTGGGATGCAAAGTGATGTCCCAAAGACTAGTTCTACTGGCGAGGCCTGAAGGCCCTCCTTGAAGGTCGTTCGCAAACTAAGGAGTACGCTCGAAAGTACTTTCGGCCAGGGGATTTCAGGAGCACTGTCGAAGGCTGCAAACAATGGACATCTGATAGAAACCTTGAGCATGCGGTGCATGCTCTCTACTGTGCCGTTCAATTTGGGGTGGTAAGAGGTCATATGAATTTGATGAGCTCCTAGCGGGCGAGATAGTTCACGGTGAAGCTCAACCTCGAACTGCGTACCCTAATTGGTCGCAATTACGAGCGTTCCAATGCAGGATATCCAATTGTTAACGAGAGCACGGATGACGGTTGTGGCTGTCATGTCACGTATTGTTATTGCCTGCGGCCGATGGGTAATAATAGTCAGACAGTGTTCAAAACTTTCAGCGAGTGGCACTCTGATCAGGTCCAAATGGATGTGGTTGAATGTTTGATCCGATGCTGTGAAAGTTCCTACCTCCGCTCTGTTATGGCGATGAACTTTTGATTTTTAGCAGGAGATGCACTACTTGGCTGACTGGAATATGTCTCTACGAAGGCATGGCCAAAAATATTTGAAGGCGATGCGCATAGCAGTAGCACGACCAGTTGGATGCGACAAATAGTGAGCTGTGTCGAATTCTTGTTTGCGTAGTAAGACTGGCAAGCAGGGCTTGAAAGTGCTTTCGAGCTCGGTGTCAACCATTGAATATCCGTTGAGCTCGGGGCGTCGAAGCTTGAAACGAGGGATAGCTAATAGGTACAGTAGCTGTTCATCTTTCTCTTGCTAGGTGCCAATGGTGCTGAGGTTAGGCTAGGCCAATGGTGCTGACGTTAGGCTAAGTATGCTAATGCTTAGGCTAGGTATGCTAATGCTTAGGCTAGATATGCTAATGCTTAGGCTAGGTATGCTAATGCTTAGGCTAGGTATGCTAATGCGCCGAGTGAGGGAGTTGATGACTGCTCGCGCGCTCAGTTTAGCACTGGAGAAAACTGAAGTGGTCATCTTGACAAAAAAGAGAATCCCTACAGTAAGGATGATCAGTATTGGCGATTTACGAATCGAATTGAAGCCAGCGGTGAAGTACCTGGGGCTACTGATCGACTCGAAGATGAGTTTCTCTGAGAAAATCAGGACAACGGCTGAGAACGTAGGGAGACCCAGCCCATCAAGAAGACGCCTCTTGATGAGTGCTGTGGGTCAGCGCTACTGTACGGAGCCGAGGTATGGGGCGAAGCTCTCAGCAAGGAGGTATACCGAAAACGTTTGGCACAGGTACAGAGAAGAGGAGCACTGAGAATTGCATCTTCGTATGTATCCAACAGTCTCTGACTCAACGGTGAGAGTTATTGCAGGCGTGATACCTGTCGCCTTCCTTGCTAGAGAGTGCCGCGCTATTTACCTGTGCCGAAACGAGGATGCGAGGGAGATGGTTGTCCGCGAGGAGAGACAGCGCTCGCTCAACGATTGGCAGCAGTCTTGGGTCAATTGCACGGGAAGGTGGACTCCGCGCCTCATCCCGGATGTGAGACCGTGGCTAAATCGAAGGCATGGTGAGACTGACTTCTATCTGACCCAGTTTTCGAGCGGGCATGTGTGTTTTCAGTCTTACCTGCATAAGATCAGTAAGTCACGGTCCCCCGATTGTCGGTTTTGCCCAGGAGAGGAGGATAATGGCTGTCACACATTTTTTGCGTGTACCAAATGGGTCAGGCTGCAAAGAGAACTCTACACGGAGACGAGAGAGCTCACCCTGGGTAATATAGTTGCGGTGATGCTCGAATCGGTTGACAAATGGAACCAGGTGGCACATTATGCTCGGGCAGTCCTAAAATATAAAAGGGACTCACAGCAGCTGGGGGTGCTGGGGCTGGGGGATCGCTTTTATGGCATTTCCTCTTTCCCTATCCCATCCCGCTAGAAAAGGGACTCCTCAGCTTGAAGGCGTCCCACGGCGTAACAAAACGAGACCTGGCCCGAAGTAATGTGTCAAACGGTTCCAGACTAGGTTCTCAGATTGACAGGGGAGGTGTTTAGTGGGTAGTCCAGTCGCGCATGGGAGTCCCACACTCTGTGCATAAATGGCATTCACCTCCCTACTGCGGGAGTGCGGCGGCTACAAAATTTTCTTTCCCAGGTCTGTATTCCAGCTGGGTATTAAACTGCGATATAAAATCTTATTGCTGAATCTGCTGACGCGATGCTATTTCTGATCGTTGCTTGAGTGCATGAGTGAGCGGCTGATGATCTGTATACGTGGTGAACTGCTTGCTTTCGAGAATGCGCTGGAAATGCCTGAGGCTGAGGTTGTTGCAGAAGCTGTAGCCTATCTGCAGCGCATGAAAGAATTGTTGGCCTGCTCAGACCAGGCAAACTTAGCTTTCTTTTTCGTGATTGCTTGCAACATAGCAGCTTGTGGAATGCAGCGCCGTTAAAAGTTCAGCATTCCCACGAAACGCCTGAGCTGCGTAGTGTCTTCGGGTCTTGAGAAGTCGATGATGGCCTGGGTCTTAGGCAGAGGTGAGCGAAAACCTTCTTTCGACACGTAATAGCCGGAAAATATTACCTGCGGCTGGATGATCTGACATTTAGTCCAGTTAATTTGGGGGCGTGCTTCGTTTAAAGTCAAGAGAAGTTTAGCGAGGTGCGCCTGATGCTCTTCGTGGCTGTCTGAGCTAACGAGAAGATCATCCTGATATTTACGCATGAATGGTAGATTTCTGAGGACATGATTAATTGTACGCTGCATGGTTTGAGTCGCATTTGTGACTGCTGTCTTCTCAATGTCTTCCGGTACCATCAGGATCTGGCAAAAGGCTTTGTGAGGGTCGATTACAGTAAACACTTTACCGTGAGCATCCTGCAGCAAGTCCTCTCTTACTGGAAGTGGGTAACCATCGGGGCGGGTGATTGCGTTGAGCTGGCGATAGTTACCGGCAGTTCGCCAATCTCCATTGTCCTTCGGCGCCATGTGAAGAGGACTAGTCCCCTGACTCGCTGAGGGACGGTTGATTTTTCGCTCGAGCAATTCGCTGAATTCCCTTTTAGCTGCGCTAAGTCGTTCAGCTGAGAGTCGATGTGGTTGGGCGATGTGATGCTGAGCGGGTAGATCAGAAACGTGCGCCATCTCTCCAAAGCGAGCAGAGCTTTTGGCGTAGATCTCTTTTAGATATCCGTGAGGCATAATTTTGGGAGCAGCAATTATAAAAGAGTGCATTTTCGGAACTGAACCAATTGAGCAAGGTGCTGAAAGGCTGGTGTGACCACCTAGTAAGCGGTGATTTCGGAGATCCATGAGAAGTCCGTGACGTTTCAAAGCGTCTGCTCCGAGAATTGCCATTTGCACGTTTCCGATGATAAAGCTCCACTGAAAAGAGCGGCGTAAACCAAGGTTTAAGCTGAGCTATCTCACTCCAGAGGTTGCAATAGGCGTTCCGTTGGCTGCAGTAAGAGTCAAACTCTGTTTTTGAAGCGGTTTCTTGATAATGTTTTTGGGAGTGATAGAGAGTTCAGATCCTGAGTCGATGAAAAATTGGATCGAGGAATTGCGATCCAAGACGTAAAGGTAGCTTTCAGAAGAGTTACCGATGATGGCCACTAAAAGTATCGCCACTTCTTCAGTTTTCCTGAGACGGCTGTGCCTGAACGGAGAAGGAACAAGACTGCCTGCAATGTTGCGCGCGTCCGCCGTGCCTCGTATGGTACCAACAGCACCCCGTTCTTTCGTTGGGGCCTGAGTAGAGGAGCGGGCCTGAGGTTTACGGCCGCTGCGTGATACTGAACGGCCTCTCTGATCTGGATCTCTCGTATTTAATTGGAGCTTGCGAGTTATATTCGTGAGTTGGACGATGGCCTGTCGCATTGTGGAAAGCTCCTGCGTTAGCAGATCGGGTGGAGGCTGCGAAGATGCATAGCCGGACGAAGGCGTTGAAATTCGAAATTGAGAAATCGCCATGACAGATGGTCCTATGTCATGAGCCTCATCAGCTACAGCAGCGAGCTCTTCGAGTGCCTGGCCTCTTATAAGAAGAAACATATGGCACGTCTGGTAAAAGATCTAACCACTTGACTCGTAAGACGTCATCCCCAACACGTATGCCGGTCCACGTCTGTTTCAAAGTCCAGTGCTCCGACAACGAGGTGATACTTTGCTGAGTCCGAAGCAATTCTCTGCACGTGAAACTGTGATACAATCTGAAAAAACCATAGTTCGGGACTCAACCGCCAAAATGAAGGCAATTTGCAGCTACTCACGACATTCACCTGTTGCTGCCCGGCGGGCTTCGGAAACAAATGATGTCATTCCTCTGCTACGATCTACTCGGTGTGGTTCTCCACACTCTATAGGAACTTGCAAATGATTTACTTAACTGCAATTGCGAATGTTTTTCAAATTACCGTCTGACATAAGCACTGAGTACAATTCACACTGCCGAATGAGTCCACAGTATTTTGCTTTCCTGTTGTTCTTTTGTTTTGAATACGGGTTCACCACTTTAGGGATATAAAATGGTACTTCATCAACACTAATAAATTTATTCGCGAACAGAAACTACAATTTACATTTCACAAGATACAAGTTAGGCTAGGATGAATGTAGAATGAAAGGCGTGTCTTGCTGCTCGTGCCATGAACTACTACAAGCTGCGACGCATGTACGGCAACTCCCTTTTCACTCGATGCTCGCTGCAAAGAATCCAAGTGCCGCCAAGGAAAGAATGACGATCAAAAGAAACACGCGTCTATGATGCCTGAAACGACGTGTCCACACTCTGCATGTGCGTGTGCTTGCATCTGAACCAAGGCGCGCAAAAATCTCCCTTGGTATAATTCTTTGCTTACGCCGAGACTGTGGAAGCGGAGGCGTGACATATATGTATACATGCATGTATATATAATATATATATATATATATATATATATATATATATATATATATATATATATATATATATATATATATATATATATATATATATATATATATATATATATATATATATATATATATATATATATATATATATATATATATATATATATATATATATATATATACTGTATATGTACATATTGGTAAGTCTAAAAAGTATTGAACCTTTTTTTGTCATTTCGCAATTGAATATTTCTTTTATTTAAAATGGATTTTTTGTGTATGCCGCCATACGAAACTGGTTCAAAACTGTTTGGTGATGGATATATAGTTCATTAGCAATGTCATGGCTGCTTATTTGTCGGTCTTCTTCAATTTTTTGTAAGATTACATCAACTTTTTAGTGATTGGTCGACCTGAGCGAGGTGCTTTTTGACATCAAAATTTCCAGAACGAAAACGAGCGAACCATCCCTTGGCTGTGGCTTTTGATAAATTATCTTGACTATAGACACCACAAATTTCTTCACGAGTCTGCGAAGCATTCTCACCTTGATCGTAGTGATATTGTAAGTGATAACGAATTTTTTCCGAAATTTCACTAATTTTAAATGATTAGAAGTTTGACTCAATCTGATTAGTATTGCTCGACAGAACACCATCTAGTGACAAAAAAGCCAATATACTTGTATATATAAATATATATATATATATATATATATATATATATATATACATATTTATATACATATATATACTTGTGTGTATATATATATACATTATATATATACATATATATATATATATATATATATATATATATATATAGCTATATATATATATATATATATATATATATATATATATATATATATATATATATATATATATATATACATATATATATATATATGCATATATATATATATGTATATATATATCTTTATATATATATACATATATATATACATATATATATATATATATATATATATATATATATATATATATATATATATATATATATATATATATATATATAGATACTTATGAAGTAGTTTTTGCAATAAGTAAATTTCTTCTTCACCCAACGACCATCATGGATGACAAATTTCCATCAAATCCTCGTAGATTTAAAGCAATTATTACGAAAGTATCACCAGAAATACTCTGGACAAAACAATGCTTATTTTGGACTTTATAGCCAAGCTAATCCAAATGGGCAACGTTACCATGGCAAACACTGAGTTTTAGGTCAAGATTAATAGAGACTTAATGCTTATCGTTAAGGTGGGATTATGCCTCAAATAGGGCAATGGGTTCCTCTCATGCTCTTGAAAATTCTTCTAAAACGCAACATGTGGGAGAAACTACCTGATAGTACTAGCATGCTATTATTGAAAATTATACAAATAGTAGTATTTGCCAGTAATTAGACCGATTCCGGATACTAAAGAAGTGTCCTTAATGTTAATATCCAAAATAATGAAAACTAATTGCCCTTGGGCCAGTTTTGTTTAAGCGAAAACTAAATTCATCGTCCAAATTAGACGAAACAACGCCACCTCAATAAAACTTGGCTTAAGTGGATTACAACCAAGAAAATTTGTATGACATCAAATATCTGGGGGTGCACTTTAACCGAGAAGGACGAGACCATAATTTTGATATTTTTCCCTTTCCTGCACCCCTCAATGTAAATAGCACAAGTTTATGGTCTGGTTTAGAAATTTCTTATCAAGACCCTTTATTTGATACCCCACATGCATACATTTACTAAACAAACGTTTAGGGTCTTGTAAAGTCTCCCCATATAAGGGGGTTCCTTTAACAAAAATGTTTCTATAAAGATAACCATTATTGGTATCAAAACAAAAGTCTTGATGAGAGCTTTGCAAAACAAATCTTAAACTGATAGTTTTCGCAACGAACAGTGTACGGAAAGGAGAAATTTGTGTCCTCTCCGTTGTGATTGCAAATTTTTGATCCAAATAAGTAAATGTAGCAGGAAGTTGTTCCGGTGCAAGAGATATTGTAAAATTATTAGAAAATCAAACTTCTGAATATCAAAGTTTAACTCATACATAAATTTCATGCATTGAGCTCGAAAAATTAACATATGTGTAATAGGACGCCTACGCCCGGGAATCGGAGTGATTCCGATCCCGAACCCTGGCACCCGGCCAGATATGTATGACTTCGAAATGCAAGCAGACTTTATCTTTCGTGCAGCCATCATTGCGCCGAAAATATTTTTCTTCAAATATTTATATTTGTGGAAAAATATTTTCTGTCAATGTGAGCCGCTGAAGTAAAACTCTGATACATTTCGAAGCATATCTATCTGGCAATGCCTCCCACGAGTTGCCATCCAAATGTCAAACAGGCAGAACGTGTTCGCCGGTTAGCTGTCCGTCGAATTAAAATTCTCGCGAGGGTTAGCGGATTAGCGGTAAGTCCGAAAAAAATTAGCGTGGCGTGCATATAACGCAATCTAAATTTATCCACAGGAGGAGGTAGCAAACGGGTGACTTGGCGAGCATATGAACCTTGTTTTGGGAGTCAAGCTGCACTGGACAGGAAAAAAACATAGCGAGCGGCTTGGAGAAACACATTTCCAATCTATCGCAATGCCTATTAATACGCGGTCATCAGGTAATTGTTACAACACATGTGTATGGTGATCAGCGTGATGCACACTACATGATAAACGGTATCAAAGTCAATTAGAGTGTTCTACAGTGAATGTGTCCTGCCCACACTGATTGCGAGCATTTCATTCTTTTCGGTATATATTGCTGTGGGAGGAGATCCAAATTGTTCATGGAAATTCGGATTATAGACCGTTTTCACCGATCACCTTCTAGTTGGATTTGCAGATCTCGCTGCAGTGGTTACGTATAAGTTTTTAGAAATAAGCTTACCTACCTGCAACCACTGTATATAAGTATCACATATAGGAAAAGAAAATACAGTTCTGCATGCCCTCGTTCTGAACAATCAAGTTTCAGTGATACCAAAGGCCGTTGATACAGCTCATTTGCAACCGAATCCATGCAAACATCCAGAAGGAGAAACAAAAATCTGGTTTGAAGAAAGAAAAACTTTGTTAATATATGTACATTATACGATTTTCACGATATATATATATATATATATATATATATATATATATATATATATATATATATATATATATATAAATATTTAGAGCCTACTGAGGGTAAAAAACCAGGCTACAGCAAGGTGCATGTTAATGTACTCGGCAAAATTAAAGATCGAACCGGGATTCCCGTTTAATATGCGCCAAAGCTAACAAATTCTCACCTAACAACTAACACTAGATAACTCCGGTGTTGTAAATAAATAATGTACAACAAGGGATAAATTTTAGAAGGAAAATGCATTGACAATGTTTTGAGCGGTATTTGCGCTTTCTTTGATAAAGTTCGTAGTGAGTAATGATGTGGACAACAAAGAAAGAAAATTTCAAACAATTTATATTACCATAGAATTTTCCATTAATGATTTCATAATTACGAATAGCATGTAATGATATTTCATATCACGCCACATACACCAAATATCGAATAGAATAAAACCGGTTTGATCATCGTAATGTTGTCAATTAGAAACGATGAATTTTCTAGGGATGAAGTATTGCTCGCAAACATAAAATAGAGCCTAATTTATTCTAAATCTACCGCTGAGAAAACAGGGAAAAACGAAGGGAAAAATTTAAAAATATAGTAGTTATATTTTGAGGAAATAAGAAAAAGAACGAAACAAAAAGATAATGATATATTGATTAATTGATAATTTGAGAGAGCGAGAGGAAGGTTGATGTGCAAGATGAGAAGTCCAAATATACAGAAGTTAAAGTGGACATTCATCAATCAAAAATAAACTAAACGAGGTTAAAGCTGATTGAAACAATTTAAGATAAATTGAACTAAACTAATAAACATTTCTTTTTAATCAATACGAATAAAACCGTGGTTAAAATAATTTATCGTATATAAAAAAAAAAATGGGTTACCATTATCAAAAATTATTTAAGAATAAATAGAGTAAATGAAATAAAATTCAAATGAATCATCATTAATCAACAGCATCAAAAAAAAAAAAAAAACGAAATTAAAACTAATCCAATAAATAAAAACAAGTTAAACTAAGCTAAAATAAATTCAATAAATCGATTAAGACATCTTGTTTCTAACCATGGAAAGGCTCTTATTTTGCTAGTAATATTCGCGTGCTATATGGATTCCTTCCTAATGTTTTCACCGTTTCGTTTGGAGGTTCAATTTTTAATAACTACTAAACGGAAATGGTTTTCCTATACATGCTTCTATGGAATTGTCAGAGCATATCAACCAATTTTATTTCTATCGGTACTAATGGAGTAAAGGGAACAATGTTTGAGGAAGAAGCTCTATTTCGATGCATCCTTCTATAATTTCCTTTTTGTTCAAAATGAGACGTTCCATGTTTAACTGTCTATACTAGATTGTAATGCACATTATTCCAGTAAATGCTTATAATACTTATATTTTAATTTCAAACCGAGTGCGTTTAAATGCTACCCTGGATTTATATGCGTAATTAAAGCGCTTTTGTTTCAAACCTTTTTTTTTTTAAATTTTAACTGATCTTCTTAAATTAAGATGCTTTGAACAAAGGTATTTGAAACGTTTCGTAGTATTTCGTCATTTTCTGAAATTATTTTGTTAAAAACTAGAGTTTGGGTTAAACATTCTTTGCGGAACCTAGGCAAGTCCTATAAATTATAATTTTTGTGGAATGAGTGAATTGTGCTCTTATATATTACAATATTTAGCCTATTAGTTATTATCATCAATAATTCAAATGGATGTTAATACAGATTCCATAGATATACAGGGGTAGAAAAGTAACTTAAAATAATTTAAACCAAATAGGCTATATAAAATTAAAGTAAAACCTATAAACATTGTTTAAGTAAGGAGTAATAAAATGAAGTACTAAAGGAGCCATAAGCCTTTCCGTTCCGCATGCTCTTTCTTTTACAGCGGAAGTGATGACCGAAGGTAAGTATGTCTTGAAGAGGGTTAGGTTTTTATAATCTGCGGATGATTGATTTCGAGTCGGTTACGGTCCGCGGTACCCTTGTTTGCGCTCGTCTTTTTTTTATTAGAGTAGGTTATTTTGGACTTGAGGTATTTTAGCTTGTTTTCTGGTACCGCGTCGGTGATTCGGTAACGCGCCTATGGTTTTAGATTTTGTAGTATTTTGAATTGAGATCTGTGGAGAGATCACATCCAGAACTAACGTAACGTAGGTTTCCTGTTCTGGAAGAGTAGTTGTTGACGCGTTTGTAAATCGGGCATGTGAATCGGTGGCTGAGTTACGTAACTCGGACTTAGTCTGCTCGCGTAAGACCCGCGACCGAAACTCCTCTCCGAACTAGCTAGCCTACAAGCAGCCACCACGGAGTAGACTAAGTGTGACTGGACTTGTTGACCTGAAGGGTACAGTCCGTTGTCACTTCCAAGACTGCACGTCTCGAACCGATGAGAGGTCGGTTCTAATTGCAATCGAACGAGACGGAGGTAGGAAACCGTTACATATGGTTATTATATACTTTGATTTGCCACCATTTTTTTCCAGAGTGCTGATCTCTGTGTTTAAGTGGTTATGATAACATATCAATGTTAGAGATTAATTCTAAAACTTTCATCAAAATCATTGCACATCTGTAGAGTTAGGATCTTTTCCGATTGTGTATTCAAACAGTATCACATGTAGCTGTTATTGCAATCGATAAATTTTCAATTGTCTATAACCTTATAGTGACTTGGGAAAGAAAATACTCTCGAACATTGATATCATTCACACTTGCTCCTTTTGTATATTTTCTAGACTATTTTCTTCCAAATCTGATTTATGATGCCACTGCTCAAAATTCATTCAAAAACGATCCAAACAATTGATTCAAGCGTCCAAATTGCAATCGTCTGAAGCGTGTAAAGTTTTGGTTGGTCTCGCTGACTGTGCGACTGACACTTTTTGCACGTACTGCACCTTTGGCCTTTTGCGCGAACTTGTAACTTACAGGATCTGTAAACAAGATGGAAGAAATTACTACTTTGTCACTTAATCGACCAAGTGAGACTCTCGTTTCAGCGAACTAGCAAGCACCATGGAACAAAGTAGAGCACGGCATGCACTTGTTCGGAGAATATATTTTAACTAAACTTTTTAATTGGATCACTTCACCCTTTTCAAATCAACTTAATGTAAATCTATATGACAAATTTGCTCTACATTTGAAGCTTATATAACGTCGCGCGGATATCGATCACTCTTTCGGATGGCTCCGATAGCTTTTTAAATTACTTTTTATGGAATTGTTTGCAGCTATATTTAAATGAGTTGCATATTTTGAATAATAATTTTTCTGAAAAATTATTAGAGAAGAAAAATGTTAGAAGAAGGTGGTTTCGACGTGTGCACTAATTCTCCTCAGGCCATCACTCTTAGATACAGATAAGCTTCAAATGTAGAGCAAATTTGTCGTATAGATTTACATTAAGTTGATATGAAAAGGGTGAAATGATCCAATTAAAAAGTTTAGCTAATACAAGTACTTACAAGAGAAATTTACCTTGAACATAACTTGCAGGTACAAAAACATATTGAGTTTGCATAATTAGAAAAATTAAAAATTAACTCCCTCACCTCTGAGCATGGTGGTCGCCATCACCGGTGTGTATCTAAGAGTGATGGCCTGAGGAGAATTAGTGCACACGTCGGAACCACCTTCTTCTAACATTTTTCTTCTCTAATAATTTTTCAGAAAAATTATTATTCAAAATATGCAACTCATTTATATGTAGCTGCAAACAATTCCATATTTTAACGTTCGCCCAATGGAACGACATGGACGTTCTTCTTCGCAAAAAGTAAACAATGCCAAAACGATGATCAGACTCACGCTGCACTGAGACAAATGGCCGACAACTGGCGTGCACACTGTGACGCATAGTATACTCTACTAGTATTCACACTCAATCAACCCTCTGGAAAAATCCGAACACAAGCCGAACAGCGAACCATAAATCTTCGGTAGCGGGTAGGCAGGTAAATAATGACGCGACGATTGACGCGGATATAAACATGTGCTTCGATGAGAGATTTCAGGATTACCATATCTCAAAAAATCAATGAATTTGCAGGAAAACAAGTTCGTTCCATGCAATCTTTTAGTTTTTTATTAGGATGTGGCAGCACTCCCATATTCTGAAATGCGTAAAAGAACACGTGCGTCGGAAATTTTATTTGCTTTTTGCTTTGTTTCTTGAGCGTGCCAGGCCTGGGCTCAGCTGACGTGCCCCGGATCAGCTGACGTGCCCCTGGGAAAATTCAAAAAGTGTGCAACACAGGGTAAATGAAAGGTGTGGGTACTAGGTGAATGTACTATGCTGCGACGGCGTTCACTCGGTGGAAATTTTGCGTGTGAACTTTTGCACACATGTTTCAAGATTTTGCATTAGAACCTGTGAACTTTGAATGCAAATATTGTCAAATTTTACGGAAAAGTCGAGTATTTTTAAATGAAAACGAAGCCGTTTCGACGGATGAATAGACAATTTTCATCTCTTCAAAGAGCAGCCGGACATGGGATCGAGGACAAACCACATTTCTCTCAAATAAAATAAGACAAAATAAGCAATTCTGGTTCCTCCTCAGTATGTATTTTTGCAATGTCCACTATCCGCGGAAAAAATTAAATTCGTGATTAACTTTTACTAACCATATTCGCTTTGTGCCGTTCTCCAAGTGCCATTCCCTTTCCTGTTTCACTCAACAAGTTATCTTTCTCATCCACTTGCTCAAGTTCTCGCCATCGCATAACGGTGGATTTGGTTGCAAGTGGAATGTTGGAATTACTTCACTCACTCGCGTAGCACTGATGTTGCCATTACCAATTAGAATCGTTATTTCCTTTGTCAAAGATTTTTTGAACTGATTTAGAAATCAGGTCTATTATGACTGCTTTTAAATCTAACTGGGACAAGTAAATTTGTGATTTTGTTGATCTCAAAATTATTGTTAGTTAATTGAAGTTTTTTTGTATGCTTATCGAGTAGAGATTGTGGAAAGTTTTCATCGATGATGGTCTCGGTGGTAATGGCGGTGTTTATTCCGGGTTAGTACTAATAATACTATTAAGTTGCGTATTAAATTGTTCCATACTCATTACATTGGGGCAGTTTGCCTAGGCAGGCGTCTCGTTTACTACAGTATGGTAAATAGGGGTAGGACTTTGCAAGTACAAGGCCAACAAACAACTATGAAGTCAAAATCATTCAACTTTGTTAAGAGCTGTACATTTGATGAATTTTAAATTTTTGCCGATAAAATCGAAAAGGAACATTTAAAGTTGCCGAAAACTCGTACTTAATTTTTTAAGTAGCAGATGTATGTGTCCTGAAAATTTCACAACTGATTGAATATTTAGTAACTTCAGCAATCACACGTGGTACTGGGGAGATAAACGTTTGCAACGGAATTAGATAGTACAGATATGTAAGAACTTTGATGAAAATTTTAGAAATAGTTTGTAACATTGATACGCTATCATGACTACTCAACATACTGGAAATAAAATGGCGACGAATTTAAGTATACATATAATAATCAAGGCATAATTTTTCAAACTCAATTTAAAGAATATGCAAGGGAGTCACGTTTTTATATTTAGAAGATGTTTTAGTTACCAATTGGTTTACATAACTATTCTAATAGGAGCACTCTCCTACTAATTCGGGTTGTTAAGGACTCGCTTCTAACGTGGCAACGCTCTCCACTTAAAAACCTTTAAAAATCTTTTCAAACGGTGCTCAAACTTTCAAGAGACAATCACTTCTGTTATATCTACCAAACTTGCGTCTGCAGCTGCTATAATTTCGGAAAAAAATTGCTATGATGCCCAGACAAACGGACGAGTGGATAGGTTGCAACGTCAAAAGCGTTTGGTAACTTAATACACAAACTTAAAAATATGGTTTGTCAGGATACCAACAGAGGCTAGAATATTTTTTGAAAATATGTTGACGAACATTATAGACGGGAAAATTACAGATTCGTAGTTTTGATTAACGAAAAATTTGATACTGAAACTCTCATTATTGCAGGAGAAAACTCTGCATTTGGACTGCTAATGTGCTACTTCTGAGAGAGCTTTTTATTTCATTATTGAAAACGAACCCATTGAATGCAGAAATGTCTAATGATATGATCATCAGCTTAGTTGGACTATTGAGAAACAGAAAAGCTTTAAATTGATTTTGCGATTGTTTATTTATCTCATGATCAATTTTTGGCCGTGATCCTTTTACTAACTTCATCAATCAATCGATATCATAAAGAGATTATTATAAAAATAAACTCTAAGAGAATAAACAGGAAACTTTTGCTTTTTGCAAAAGAAATATTTCGGGATGACCAAGTCAATTACAACTGGGTAAGTTGCACCAGCCCAATCTGGACGCTTGGTTAGGAATGCAATGCTTATGTGGTGACGTGATTTATGTATATTAAATTATTAAATTAATTTATGTTAAACAAAGTCACTAGTAAATCTACTTACAGTCCTTGGAAAATTCCATACACAAAAAGTTACTTTATTCATTTTCACTTTACAAAAACATTGACACATTTACAAATTCCGAAGAAACTATTTGCTAACTAAAAAATCAATTTTTTTGTAAATACTAAGGCAGGTTAATTTCAAATATTAACTGCAAATACTCAAAGTTGTATTTATAATCAATTAGAATTGTCTGTAATAAATTCATTAACACTGATTATTTAAGGCCCAGCCACCAGGAAAACTGCAAATTTGGGTAAAATTTGCTATTTTGTTAGAATTTTAAAATTTTCGCAACAAATTTTTTGCAAAATGTAATGATTTGGTTCAATAGCCAAAGGTTCATTCTAATTTCTACTTTAAAAAATTTTGCAAATATTCGTAAGGTTTCTGAGATGGACGGCTGTAAAGTTTACCCAAGTTTGTAAGTTTACGGGGGACTGCGCCTTAATCTCATTGATAATAATAAGAGCTTTTTATCAACTTTTTAACTCTAGTCGGACAGATTTGCTGGCTCACAGGACGTGAAGTTGTTCAATATACGTATTGCAAGCCTGATATTAATGGCAATCAACTTATCAACGATTAAATAATTTAATTCTATTTTGGTGTCCCTAGATGCTGAGGTGGTAAAAGTTGCTAGTAATATTAATTGTATGCATATGTACACCTGTATGCCCCTCCCTACCAAATCTAAATAAAGATGTGTAGGTAGTCCTTTATGAGTACAACAATGACAAATACCTCATAAGTTCAAGTTCACTAAATTTTGTTAGTCATAATATGATCTATCAATGTTACATTTTTTTGAATAAAATTAGAAGAGTATCAAAAAATTCAATGAAAATATAGCTGCTAAGTAGCCATGAAAATTTTAGAATGATTGAATAATATTTAACGAAGTTATGGCGTTCTGAACTTTCATGTAGTACAACAACAACAATCCATGATTAGGGGGGGGAAGATATGCGCTTCCAATCAACTCAGACAAAATGGGCTTGTAAAGATGTAGCGGTTAAAAGTATTTATATATCCGTGAAGGATAGCAGCGATGGTCTGCTGCTGCAGTAAGATATTACATAAGTGAGCTCAGCTGGGTTGCCATTGCTAGACAACGCGTACGTGCACTGGCAGCTAGCTTTCTGTAGTACCAGTGGTGGGAGTTCTTCTCGTCAGCGCAAGTACCACACTACAATGATATTTTCACGCGTACGAATTGTAGGTATAATTTGGCCTGCGGAAAATCGAAAGAAGTCTTTTCCACCCTGCTGATGGTACAAGTCATCCTTCCGTTTTCAATGGAAAATCTAACTAATACCTAAAAATTGGACAACCAGCTGGACTTGGTGCCCCCACGCACCCTTCCAACTGGGTCGCAATCCAAATGACTAGGTCCATCTTCAGAGACCTATCATCCATTGGCTTGCAAGCTCCTAACTCCAACAAAGAATGTGGGCAACCCTGTGAGGTCTAGCTCCCTATCTTTTTCAGGGATAAAGAAGAAGACCCATTTTTTAATGTTTTAAGGTTTCATATTTTTTACGGTGTGAGTAGGCCTGACATATTCCATCACAGTAAATTTGAATATAACAATTTTGGGCCATTGGAAGATATTTCAAATTTTTTTTTGTTTTGTCATGAAAACTACAATCAAAGTAAAATAAAATATGACTGCTAAAAACAGAGCGAATGAATCAACCTATTGATTTAGAAAGTCATTAAATTGACACAGGAACAATTTTTTTATTAATACTGAGAGGATCCTCTTTAAAAAATTTAAACTGTAATTTCCACGATACATTTGAATTGGATTTCAATATACATTGTGACAAAAAGTACCCGGAGATTGCAAATAAAACGCAAAATATTTAATTATTCATCAATATTTATTTTGTCGCCTTCAAAGCAGTCCCCATCAAATGCACTACACTTACGCCAACGATTTTTCCGGTCCTCGAAACACTTTTCATAAGCACTTTTTGAGATTGCGTCAGCTCCTTCAGCGAGTTTTGATCAACATTGCGACAAAAAGTACCCGGAAATTGCAAATATAACGCAGAATATTTAATTATTCATCAAAATCACACGGAGCCAAATCTGGTAAATACGGTAGTTGATTGATATTTGTTGCTTTTTTGGCCATAAATTCGGTCACAATAAAAAAAAATCACAAAATCACAAAAATCTCAATGCACTGGTGTACCGACTTAAGCAGTTTCTGTAAACAAACTGGTTGAATGATCGCGCTAATTTTTGGCATTGTAATTAAGAACAGTCCTACCAACTTAACCAACATATATTTTTTTGAAATATCATTTACCCGGGGAATTTAAATTACAATTTCTGGGTACTTTGTTGTCACAATGTATATTGAATCACTTCATGTGTCAAACTCTTATCAGCGAAAAATAATAGGTGAAAAAATCGTTGAGACAGATCCAATAACAAACAACTTAAAGGTTGAAATTAGTTGAACTTTGCGAATAATCGCTAGTAAAACTTTATCAGCATGATCGGACAACCTGCAGCCGCTTCCACCGTACCAGCTACGAATCCTGAATTGAAACGCTAAACGCTTTCCCAGGTTTGAATGCAAATTGAACGTAATCCCGTAATGGTTCCTCGACGGAGATCTGTTCAAATTAAACTATTCACTAGAGTCGAGCTACGCAGACCAAATTCGCCCACCACAATCAGCGTAAATGTGGTACATGCCTTTTCCCTTTTTTTTCCTCGCAACTCGTCAACTTTGCGGCAATAAAATTTCCTCGAGAGCTCTCAACACGCACGTACTACTCATGTGAAGCTACTGTCTGTAATTCTTAAATTGACTGAAAAGGCAGGGGTCTATACTTTTTCCTCTCACGTCTTGGTTTGTTTGACGACAAAAAACAAAATAACGAAGCAGTTATTCCTTGTGGCGGTTCCCGGAGAGAATTCGGTCATTTCTAAACTTTTTGGACCGATAGGGGCTACCAGATTGCCTAGTACCAGATCTCTCTCCGGGACTAAACCACAAATTATAAAACATCGTTAGTTTTCTGTAGTAGTATCTAAAATAAAACGTTTACGTTCTGGCAAACTTGCAGCCGCTAAGAAGGAATTTTACTTTCTTCAGCAAAGAATTTGTCGGCCTTTAAATAGTCCATGGCCATCACCACTACACATGGTCAGAAAGAGGAACGGCAAATAGCTTCCAAATGGTGATTAGCGGCGTCTTAAAGCCTAAACTATTGTTCTATAAGATTTTCTTACTGCCTCCAGCCTTGAACGCAAGAGAGCTATTCTCATCTTGCGTTACAATAAAGGAAACAAAATTATAAGCAAAATGCTTAAACATCGCATGATCAATGTGTCAGAAGTATTCATTGAGAATCTTCAGAACATTCAATCATTTAATATGTGGTCGTCAATTTATGAAACGTAAAACAATTTTATGAATGACTGGAATTTTGATTTTGAGTAAACAGTTCGTATCGTAGAATAGGCACACATGGAAATTCAAATTCAAATGCGCTTTATTGATTCAATCGTTATAAATTTTAAAAACATAAAGCAATTTTTAAAACATTATAATACTCAAAAACTTAATGGCCCACATGGCGCTCTAAATTTAAACAATATCTACACACATGGAAGGTAAGCTTGGAATCTCACCCAAATTTGCCATGCTGCTTCGAGTACTATCAATTGCTTGCTATATTCTCATATGAAACACGTTTTTCTAAGACACTACGTTATGTATTGTATTTAAAGGTCTCCAGAGCAGATGAAACTTTCTTTCTATGTGTATTTATTCTATGTTTCGTAGGTTCATCATTTATTCAATAAAATTTATGCTTACATGAACCCAGAAATGAGTTGAAGAGTTCTTTTAAACGTCGTGGTTTCCGGTATGCACTCTCGCAAATTGGGTTTTAAAAATATAAAAATAATCGCAATTCATTAATTTTACTGTTTATAGGTAGCATTGGGAATAAATACAATTCAAGTAACATCAGTCTTAAATAATAAATAGCCTCGATTTGGATACTATTGAAGTTTTATATCATTTTGGGAGTCAGGAAAATATGCCCTCATTCGACTCAACGATTTGCATATTATCTAATAATCGGCCGTACAAAAGTTTTTTTGCACCAGTTGCCCAGCAAAAATCTAAATGATTGAATGAAGGAAGTGGTACCAAATACTTATCCATAACATTCGGTAACGCTTTCCCTAACTTGTCTACTGCTTCGGTATCCAAAAGCCAATCATTTTCAGAGTAATAAAGGCCAACTGGCATTTTGACGTTCTGCAAATTAAAGTCGGGTGGTTCAATGCTCCCGTAGCGTAAATCGTTGCGAAAGTACCCATAATCGTATTTTCGAAAGTGACCTGACTTAATGAGTTGTGCAAAGTGAATCATCTGCTTAATTGAGGCTCCGGAAGGAGTATGTCCTAGCACCACGGGCAGCATTGTCTGAAATGACGAAAATTAGTATCTCCATGTGAAAAACATAATTACCTACTGTGTTCAACTGATCAGTGTTGAAGCCCGCTATCAGGAAAAGCATATTGGAGCACACCGCCTGCGTTATTGCTTGATCTCGGCACATCATTCGGGTTCCTTGAGTTAAAAATTCAGAATTTGGGAGAAATTCATCAATCCCTATCGTATTCACGAGTACCTGGATTACCAAACAAAATAAGTTAGAATATGGTGTATAAGTTGATAACATTCTTAAAATTTCTATTTTACCACATACCCTAAGGAAGTCAATGCTCAGGACCATGCTACTGATAATGGGGCTACGCACGTGCTTGAAAAATGCTATTGGCGCAAGCGCATGCATTGAAGAAATCTTTTCTGAATACTTTGGGCGCTCTGAACACATGATAAAGAAAACAGCATTTCCCTAGAAAGGAAAAAAATTAATCGAAATTTCCAATAATTGTGGCTTGAACCTGTGAGTGTGCTATGTAGTGCAGCTTTGGGAATGCCGTAACATTTAACACATGATCGACAAGTGCAGGAACATCATAGTATCCAATTTCATGTAAGGAAAAGTCCCAAAATCTTCTGTTCTTTGAATTCATTGATTTATGACCATTTGAGTAGCGGTTCCCACGCACGTTGCCCATCCAAACATCGTAGCCAAAGTCGGAAAGAAGGTATCCTATTAAAAATATAAAATTATTATCGCTTATTACAGAGAACCCCACTGGAATCGCCAAATAGTAAGATAAGTTACTTCTAGATACCACTGGATTTGGATATGTATTAAACATTGTTTGGGAGGCGCACTTGACGAAGCGGGGAAATGCGATTGAAGATCGCGTGAGCGTTGTGCGACGAAGAAAGCTTGACGGGCAGAGTGGTTGGGAATAGAGGTTGGGCAGACAGCTCGACGGGCAGAGTGGTTGGGAATAGAGAGTTGGGCAGACAGACCTACGCTCATGTCAGAAGGATTTTGTGTTCAACTTACAAAATGCATTCACAAGATCTAATAAAATCAAGAAACATGTCAAAGATGATTTTATTGGAAAAAATATTAAATTCGAAGATCATACTATTATTAACAAAGTTGAACGAATTTTGACTTCTGAGGTTTTTGCTATTGTTATACTCATAAATATCTCCCTTGATAATTTTTTCAGATTTTTTAGATCACACAGGTGTCCATTCGCGAGGGAGGAAACACATTTTTCATGTTTTCCCCCTGTGCCCCCACTGAAGCAAAAACGGACAGTTTAACAACTGTTTTGAAAAGTTCCCGTGAAAACTTTCATTTCATACTCATATCGGCTACCTTTGATGAATTTTTTTTTCAGCGGCCACTCTCCTGTACTGTTATCATCGATTCATGGCCAATTTTTTCGAATCCTAGAATGGTTACAAAGCCCTTTTGTTAAGAGCTCTCTCCCACCTCCTCGACTTGTTTCACTTATGAGTATTAATTGTAGGTATTCATCTTCAGTTATTCATGAAATTGAATCAAGTGTTCAAAGCATGCACCTTATACGAGTACGTTGAAGTCGGGACAAAATAACTCAAAATTATTCAATCTTCGCACTTAAAACAGCCACTATTTTGTTTTGCGATTACTGATATCACTAGCTGAACCGATTCTCAAAGATATTCATGGTACCTATCATTCCTGAAATTTTCATGCATATCCCAGCAAAACCGAAGTGTCTGAGTCGGTAAAAAGCGCATGTTGTTCCATAACCATGTGTTTCCATAGTAATACATGCAGCGCATATTGTTCCATAGTAATACAGGAAAATTCAAACCGCAATAACTTCGCTAAATATGATTAAATCTTTATGAAACTTTCAGGGTTGATCAATCTTATAAATAGTCACCAGCGTATTGAATGTTATTGAATATGAAGGTACCGTTAAGGTTTTATTCAAGAAAACATAAAACAAAGTTGAGTGAATTTTGACTTCTCACATATTTGTTGTTGTTGTACTCATCAAGGCCTACATTCTTGATTTTTTTTCAAATTTTTCGGATGACAAGTGTCCAATCCCGAGGTGGGGGGACACAAACTTTTCGTGTATTTCCCCTCCCTGTGCGCCCATCGAAGCAAACTTTGCCAAATTAAAACCTGTTTTGAAAAGTTCTCATCAAGACCTTTCGTTTGATACCCATATCGGCTACCTTTGATGAAATTTTTTTTTCGGGGGGTGACTCCCCTATATGTAGAGACCCCCCTTCAATACCTCATACAATTTTTTCGTAGTTGAACTTTGACGAGAGCACCACTTTACACCAACGTACGAAATTTGATGTTTCTAGCTTAAGTAGTTTCCGAGAAAAACTGCTGTGACACACGGACGGACGGACGGACAGACAGACGGACAGACAGGACGCGATTCAGATGCATTTTTAGACCGCCGCTATTTGAAGCCTGCACATGAATGACTACAAATTAAAATAAAGAAACCGAGAAACCGAGGAAAAAACGCTGGTCTGACTCGGTTAACGAAGACGGTTCATCGCATGCTCGGATTTCAAAATTGGAGGAAGCGGTCAATGGACCGATGCAATCGGAGGTGCCCGAGAGGGGCTGTAGTGCTACAAAAAAGAAGAAGAAGAATTCCAATTAACTGGCGTCAGCAAATGTTATTCTTATATGATATGAGAAGTTTGTTATTTCCGAATTGAATCTTGTAAGGTTGCCGTCTGGAAGCGAGAATTAACAATTCCTTGGAGGTCACGCGCTGATCATCAGTATCCGGCCTTAGTGTACGAACTATACGGGTTAATGCCTAAAGTTAAATTTTAAATATTGAAAAAAAATTTTGTCGTTAGCTTTCGCTACAAGTTAGCGTTATGGTTTAAGCCGGCAAAGAGGGCGATGGCGTGCCACTATCTGCTACGAAAAAGAAAAAAAAACAGTCACGTTTGTAAGAAGGAAGGGCCTAAAAAGTTTGTTTTTGACTCAGCAGATAGTCGTGAAGAGTGATATTGCAAAAGAGGTGGGGAAATGGTTGTTGGACAGGAAGTGGAACTTACTTTTATCTGCGTACTGTGTATACAACCGTTCGTTGAATCACGTTTATTACGAAATCGTATAAAAGCATCCTTAGACGTAAACGTTACATAAAGAATTATAAAATTCCCCGAAGCAATAATAAGGATTGAGTGATTGCAAGTTATAGAGTTGACTCGTTACTTTCCAGTTAATATTATATGTACATTACAACATACGAGTATGCCCAGAAATTTAAAATTAGTGATTTTCATACTAGAAACCGGCGAGAATCGCAACCTAAAAAGAGACACGTTTCCTGCTATGCTTGATCATAACTGTACAGATGAAGATGAAAATGCATAGCCGAGTTTTCATTGAACTATATGGTATGATTTTATTGATACTTTCATGAAAATTAGGTGCCATAATTGACTGAAAACGAGGCGATGGGTATCGAATAAACGTGAACGAATAATGCGGTTAAGAAAGATATTTTAAGTAAATTTCATGAGATTATTTGCGGAGTGAACTTTATGTTTACATATACAAATACATATGTCTATACATGTATATATATATATATATATATATATATATATATATATATATATATATATATATATATAAATATATATAGATATATATATATATATATATATATATATATATATATATATATATATATATATATAATGTATATATATGTGTGTATATATATATATATATATATATATATATATATATATATATATATATATATATATATATATATATTAATGCGTACATATATATTGTTACATGTACAAATAATTACATGTACGAATAATTCTGCGAGCTTGTAGTAATCTAGGAGCTATGGCTCTAAAAGCAGCGCTGACACAGGCACACAGCACAAACTCAATTTAACAAGGAGTAACCATTCAGTCACCTTCCTCATCGCAACACTCGTTTTTTTTCACACGAAAAATAAGTGAAAAAATTTCTTTTGTACTTAACACCCGGGAAACAAAATTCTAAAACTGTTTTAATGTGTAGTGATTTTATTTCAATATCTTTTGAATATAATTTAACTAATTGCGGTGTAACGCGGTATACAAATGCTTAGAACGAAACGGTTAACCCCTTTAATTATATGAACGATAAAATCATTGTATCATTTAAACCCCACAAAATTTGTCAAATTTTACCCATTCCAACCATAATATTAATTAAAAATTGTTTTGTTTGTCGGTAATTAACGCGTGCCTGTCCTATTCTTTCGATTTATTTCCCCCTTAATTACGCCTAATAATTATAAACATAAATTGCTTTCAATTGAAAACTTAATCGAATCTACAAAAAGACGATTTAGAATTTTAAAAATAACCGAAATGAGTGTGCATTATCACCACCGCGTGTTCACCCATAGATGGCACTTCTATTTCCACATGGTACGAGCGAGGTTATTCCGTGTGTCTCGAACATTTTTTCAATGAACAGTTTCCCATAAACCGCTCCGTGCACAAGGCGGATACGATTAAGTGCTAGTGTAAGTGTCAGGTGATAAGTGATTTGAATGGTTGGCGAGGGAGTTTTATTAGGAAAATCGTAAGTAAACTAATATTAGTTTTTCTAAGGACTATTTTTTTTCGAATTAGTGTAAAAAAAAAAAAGCAATTTTAGTGATGACAGAAAATATGAATGCTGCAAAGCATCTGAAATATGATCATATGCATTCTGCCAATCATGGCAATCCTAAAAGTTTAAGCAATGATAAGACAGTTGCTGCAACAACTTAAACGATGACATGGGCTGGAAATCAAAATTGCGGATTCCTCCGAAGGATAATAGACCTAAGACTAGTGATGTAACAGACCCAAGAGAAAATGAATTCGAAGAATTCTGTTTGAAACGAGAAATATTAATGGGAACCTTCGAGAAGGACTGGAAAAAACCGTCGCCTATTCAAGAGCCGGCTATAACAATTGCTTTGAGTGGTAAGGATATATTAGCACGAGCGAAAAACGGCACTGGAAAAACCGGTGCTTATTGCATTCCCGTACTCGAGCAAATCGACCCATCTCGTGATGTTATCCAAGCTCGTGTCATCGTACCAACGAGAGTGTGACTTCTGCTTGCGGGACCCAGCAGACGGAAATCGGACACGTTAGAGCATGGAGTGTAGTTTAGGACGAACGGGTGCAGTGTAAGTGGCAGTCAGCTAAACTGTGTTTTGTCTCATTTTCTTCGACGCTCTTTGTATCATCTGTCCTGCTTTCGTTGACTGCAAGAAAATTCCTTTTTGAACTAAAAAGAAAGGGGACTATTTGGTGGATTGTTATTGATATGAAGTTCTGTGGAAAAATCTTTTGTTCATGAAAGCTTCAAGCCAGAGACAAAAACGCAATTTAGCAAAGACTCGAGGCAAAAGTTGGATAATTGGAGTTGTGCGAGTGTATAGGACAGTTAATGGTTGTTTTGTGCGTGTCCAGAGATTGCTAAAGTATCCGAGTTCGGGTCAGTTAATGAATCTACGCGTGCGAATCCGCCAGCGACACAAATTATGTTTTGTAAGCGATTCGAAGGGACGACGAAGGCAGGAAAGTGTGCAACATAGAGCAAATGGAAGCAGTGAAGACTTTGTGTATTTAGTATGGGTTTTACTACGTTGAAAGGGGAGTATCGCTATTCGTTAGTGGTTATTGGATTTATTAGAAACGCCAAGGTGATGCTCGTCGTAAGCCGCGACAATAAAGCGTGTATTACTGTTGTTTATCCGATCGGCTACGCCGATCTCGAACTGAATTAATGAAAACATTGAATCAAACTTCCTGAACGTGCTTAAAATAAATTTGAGCTTAACCGACAGTTTATCGGCTTTCTTTATATTGCATCTTCGTGAAATGTTAGTAATAGTATTTCCTGTGAAACTTTAGCCAGACTTAATTTGTGAAAAATAGACATTTATCAATCCACAATGGTTATTTCCGCTGAATCTTTTCGCAACTATGAACTTGTTCTGAAAAATCTTCTGGCTGGGGGAATTGCTGGGATGTGTTCTAAAACTGCTGTAGCGCCATTAGATAGGATAAAAATCTTACTTCAAGCACATTCCTCTCATTACGAACATTTAGGGGTGTTTAGTGGTCTCAGGCACATAATAATGAAGGAATCATTTTTGGCATTGTATAAAGGCAATGGAGCACAGATGATTAGGATATTTCCGTACGCAGCCACGCAGTTCACATCCTTTGAAATGTACAAGAAGTACTTATCGCAGATTGAATTACATTTAAAGTTTGTAGTACACGCGGATAAATTTGTAGCAGGAGCTTGTGCAGGACTGCCGGCTGTTACATTGACATATCCGCTAGATACAATTCGTGCTCGTTTAGCATTTCAAGTAATGGGAGAACACAAATACACTGGAATTTTGCAGTGTGCTTCTGAAATGTTCCGCAATGAAGGCGGAATACGTGCACTTTACAGAGGTTTTTTTACCTACTTTAACAGGCATGGTCCCGTATGCCGGGCTGTCATTTAACTGTTTTGAGATGTTTAAATTTTTTTGCATGAAGTATTTGCCAAAGTACGCATGCAATAAATGCGAAAGGAATACTGGTGGCCTTGTTTTACATATACCTGCAAAACTGGTATGTGGTGGCTTTGCTGGAGCTGTTGCGCAATCAATTTCATATCCCTTGGATGTTACTAGAAGAAGAATGCAACTCGCAATGATGAGCCCAGATACAACAAAATTTGGGATGGGAATGATGCAAACATTAACGTTAATTTACCGGGAAAACGGTATCGTTCGAGGATTATATCGAGGAATGTCAATTAACTATTTAAGAGCAATACCCATGGTAGCTGTTTCATTTTCCACATACGAAATACTTAAACAAGCTCTAAAATTGGATACAGGGATGAAAATTTAATTTTATATTGGTCTAAAACATTTCAATCATCAAAAGTTCATACATTTGAAGCAAAAAGTGCATTGTCTTAATGCGTTATTCTCTAAGTTGCAAATAAGCCAATCGATAATATTTTGCAATTCAACGCGACGTGTGGAATTGCTGGCTAAGAAGATCACGGAACTTGGTTATTGTTGTTACTATATCCATGCCAACATGGCGCAGGCGCATAGAAATCGTGTTTTCCATGAATTTTCGACAGGGGCTATGCAGAAATCTAGTCTGCTCTGATCTTTTTACACGTGGTATTGATGTATAGGCTGTGAATGTTGCTATTAATTGCGATTTTTCACGTATGGCTGAGACTTACTCGCATCGTATTGGCCGTTCAGGGCGTTTCGTACCTTTGGGTATTGCCATCAATCTAATCGCATATGAGGATCGTTTCGATTTGTATCGCATTGAAAAGGAATTAGCCCCTGAGATTAAACCAATTCCAAAGGTGATCGATCCTTCGCTTACGTTGCCAACTCGTTACCAAGTTTGCAAAGCGGTAACGGAAACGACATGAGCAATTTATCAACCAATGAAGAAGGGAACGTGAGCAAGTGAAACAAGTTGGGTAGACATGTTACAAACCCAGTATACCCTATGTATACTGGTATGAACTGGGAGCACATTTGATGTGTATCCAACATACATCATCAAGGCTCCCGGGGAATGAACTCCTCATTCACCACTTACCTGCTACTCTGTCCGTTTAATACCAGATCAACAAAGAGAAATAGAATTACATAATTAAACAATTTAGTTTTATTTTATATTTTAAAACAATTACTTTTACACTTCTTTATTTTATTTTAACATCTTTCCACACTGTATCTACTCGGACGGAGGATGCCTGGAAGAAAGTAGGAATTAATCGATGGTGGCTACGCAGCGTAAAAACCGGCTGCGCCAATTTTGTTACATAACCAGTATACCCTATGTATACTGGTATGAACTGGGAGCACATTTGATGTGTATCCAATATACATCATCAAGGCTCCCGGGGAAAGAACTCCTCATTAACCACTTACCTGCTACTCTGTCCATTCAATACCAGATCAACAAAAGAAATAGAATTACATAATTAAACAATTTAATTTTATTTTATATTTTAAATTAATTACTTTTACACTTCTTTAATTATTCTAATATCTTTCCATACTGTGTCTTCACGGACGGAGGATGCCTAGACGAAAGTAAAGTCAGTTGATGGTGGCTACACAGCGTAAAAACGCATCCAAGCCGAATGAGGTTCGCGGCTCAAGCCTACACCTCACCATCTAACTGATGTGTTGATTTCCTGCAATTGCACCGGAACTAGATGCACTTTCTGGCTTCGCTGATCACTTCGCGGCAAAATACACTCGCGTACAGTTCTGTAACCGCTGTTATTACTACTCGCCGTTTCTCGCTCGATCAATTGTCTTTTAAACGATTCTTGCGGCCTCAATTCGCCCTAAATCCGCTGAGTAGTTGAAACATGCGTTCTCGTTCCACGTAAACTTCTTCCTCCGCGCACGTCTCTCTACTCGCATGGTGAAGCTTTGTGGCGAATTTAATAAATGGTTTGAAGGCAGGGTTCAGCACAGTGTCACTCCGCTGGAAACACACCCCGAAGCTTCTCATGTACATGGTTGTTGTCGCCGCTAATGTTATGGCTTATGCAGTATAACACTTGGCGTAGCTTGTCGATATTTCTATAAGCACACCCCGAAGCTTCTTATGTACATGGTCGTTGTCGTCGCTAATGTTGTGGTTTATGTAGATCGAATTATGAAGTCTTTACGCTTGCCGTTGGTCGACAAGTACATACTTTGACGACAATGGGCGTAGCTTGTCGATAATTCTATAAGCACACCCCGAAGCTTCTAATGTACATGGTCGTCGTCGCTAATGGTATGGATTATGAAGACTTTACGCTTGCCGTTGGTCGACAAGTACATGTTTTAATGACAATGGGCGTATGTGCTTGGCCGTATACACTTGGCGGAGCTTAGACAATTGACGACGTTGTATATAGCATAACAGACAGACCTATGCTCATGTCAGAAGGGTTTTGTACTCAACTTACAAAATGCAGTAACCAGCAACGAATCAAATCAAGAAACATGTCAAAGACGATTTAATTGGAGAAAATGTGAAATTCGAGGATCATACTATTATTAACAAAGTTGAACGAATTTTGACTTCTGAGGTATTTGTTATAGTTATACCCATAAATATCTCCTTTGATATTTTTTTCAGATTTTTTAGATCACTGGTGTCCATTCGCGAGGGAGGAAACACATTTTTCATGTATTTCCCCCCCCTGTGCTCCCACTGAAGCAAAAACTGTCAGTTTAAGAACTGTTTTGAAAAGCTCTCATAGAGAACTTTCAGTTGATACTCATATCGGCTACCTTTCATGAATTTTTTTTTCAGGGGCCACTCCTCTGTACTGTAACCGTCGATTCATGGCCTATTTTTTCGAATCCTAGAATGGTTACAAAGCCCTTTTGCTAGGAGCTCTCTCCTGCCTCTTCGACTTGTTTCAATTGTATGTACTCATCTTCATGATACCTATCACTCCTGAAATTTTCATGCAAACTCTAGCAAAGCTGTAGTGTCTAAGTCGGTAAAAAGCGCATATGGCTCCATAGCAATATGTTTCCATAGCAATACAGGGCATATTGCTCCATAGTAATACACGAAAATTCAAATCGCTATAACTTCGGTAAATACTATTCGATCTTTATGAAACTTTCAGGAAAGATCAATCTTATAAATAGTCATCTCTTTGCTAAATTTTATTGAGTTTAAGGGTACTGTTTGGATTTTATTCAAGAAAACATAAAATCGATAAATCATACTATTACTAACAAAGTTGAGTGAACTTCGACTTCTCACGTATTTGTTGTTGTTATACTCATCAAGGCCTACATTCATGATTTTTTTCAGATTTTTCGGATGGAAGGTGTCCAATCGCGAGGGGGGGTACGCGAAAAGCTCGTACATTTCTCCTTCCCCTGCCCCCCTCGATACTTATAAGCCAATTTTAAGATTTGTTTTGAAAAGATCTCATTGAGACCTTTCCAATGACACCCTACTCGACTACCAATGGTGAAATTTTTTTTTTTAGGGGTCACCCCCCTATATGGGGAGACCCCCCTTAAACGCCTTTGAAAAATTTTTCCACCCTTGAACTTTCAAGAGGTCACCACTTCTGACCTTTCTACAAAGTTTCATGGCTGTAACCCTTATAGTTTCGGAGAAAAAGTGCTGTGACATACAGACGGACGGACGGACGGACAGACGGACACAGGTCGTGATTGCAATAGGGTTTTGTATTTTAGTACAAAACCCTAAAAACGTGGGAAGAACGATGTCTCTGAAATAGTTAAATGCTACAAGTGTGTTAGTCCATGCGGGAATGCGCGAGTGCCTGATTTATGTGTGAATGTATTCGCGTTTTGGATTTATAGTACTTTATGAATGAACAAATTATGAATGAAACGGCGTGAATGAAAATTTTGATTTTTAATACTTATGCGATTCGAACAAAGACATATAAACAAATGGACGAGCAACGAGAATCTGTGTACTCGTCCATGTGAGAAGCAAATTTGCCACATAAATAAGTTATAAATAACTTACGCTCTCAAAACTATATGATTCCCTCTGCTTCTCCTTCCGCTTTTTTTCCAGACAGGTTTTTCTTTTCTCTCTTCAGAAGAATCGCTTCCCCCACTGACACCCGCGCACACCAACGAAATTTCATTTCAGTTTGAGTATAAACAATAAACAACTCTCACGGAAAACTCGAACGTCAAAGCAAAAGAAAATCGAAAAGAGCGCGAACCACGCGGGAAAACTCATGTGTCAAAGCGGATGGAAATTTCGTAAATTTTCAATTAAAACTGTGAATTAAAGTTCCGATTACGTACGCGCGATCTTTAAAATTAAAAACTTTTTAAATGTGAACGTGTTTCGCCGTGAATAGAGTGCTAAATTAAAAGCATATCGCCTCAAACCTCAACTTCACACAACTTTAGCGCAGGTTGCCAATTGCTTCGGCTCTCACGACCGGTTGCGGATCCAGTACTCTCTATATCTATGGATTCGAATGATAAATTATGAAAGGGATTGTAGGGGATTGATTATCAAAGTGTTTTTAAGAGTATCGGGAGGAGAAAAGAAAAAAAATTAACATCATGAAAAGAGCTAAAGTTGGTCGTGTTAGCTTTAATGAGTAAAAGGGGAAGGAGTTAGACGAATCTGTAAATAGTGCAGAACAGTTTGGCCCAATATATGGGGCCTAGAATGATTTGGCAAAACGAACTCAGGCTCTGATTTCTAGAGGCCAAACAGTAATAAAATTGAATTTAATAGGGATAAAGAAAGAGCGCACTTTGATAAAATGGTGTAAATAATAGACGAGTGGGAGCAGACGCGACCAAAATGTATGAAATAGGCAAATGCAAATGCACAGAATACTTTTTTTTTAAAAATGAACGTTTGCATGCAATCACGTATGGATGAAAATAAGCTCATTTCGCGTCCATTACTTTATAGGTCTTTGTTCGATACTTTAAGTTCAATATGCGTTATTTCAGGTTTGTGGCAGAGATAACTTCTACCATCCTGTGGATGCACAGCGAAAGAAAAGAAGAAAAAAACGAAAAAAAAGAGGAAAAACTTCACATATTGCTACTTTTTCTACGACATTGCCTGTAAAAAAATGATAGCAGCTGCCAATATCGCCATGAGCCATCAGCATTAGGTCACGAAGTGTTGTGCAACAGGTGGTTGGAAGGCCGAGGTGAAGATCTTCATTGTACGGAGCGGCACATGTTGATTGGGAAACGGCGGGACCGTACTCCCTGTTTCTGGGAAAACACACCGTTTGGATGCAAAAAGGCGCATTGTGTATTCAAACATAGTTCAACAAAGAGTGATAAATCAACTGAAAAGAGATCCAGAAGAATTAGTCAAATCACTCAATCCATATAGTGACCAACGGATTGCATATAAAGAAGCTGATAACTTATCTAGAGAGACTAACAATTCGTGGAATGAAACATTCAAAAGTTTAAACGCTGAGAAAGTCGATAAACTTGTGAATAAAATTGAGACTCCAGACACCGCTGAAAACGAAATATTAAACATTAAAAGCAGTAGAATAAGTAGCAGCGAGCATTACCACGTTCGAAGACCATACGGTTGTGATATTCAAGGAAGTCTATATGTATTTACACTTTGATAGCTGAATTTTTATACGATTTTATACACCCTTAGGATCTATTTTATGTCTTAATACTCGTGTGTTAATATTTGATATATGAACGCGATTCTTCACTACCAAAAATTCCAGGACTTGCTTACCTCCAAATCGTCAACGAGCGCTCGTCGTCGAGGGAAAGGTACTGTAAGTAACCTCTTAACATTTTTATAATTAAATATTTATTGAATTTTTAAAAAAATATCAAATATATATAAAAATTAATATTTATTCCACATAGAAAATTATATGAAATATATATACAAATTTAATTTATTAAACGATCAAGATGAAAAATGTAATAGGACGACAATCGTCATCCCAATGCATCCGTCTATTTAGATAAAAAAAAAAAAGAAGAATCGTCGTATAAAATCGTTTTTTTTTTTAAAGGAAATAATGATGATGATTTATACGAAATCCATGTAAAAATTTTTGAAACATAATGTATGTAGGGTGAAAGAGTGGCATCTACAAGAGCTAACCACAATAATTATAATAATACAGGAAATTGGAGTAAAATGAATTTTCTTCTAATGTTAATCTTCTTTTAATATCAATTTCCCTCTTTCGATGGTTAAATGCTTTTCAATATGGTGTTGTAAATTGCTGTGCTGATTGCCATAGAAAAATCATACTGTGGAGATATATCAATTTCATTACATTAACGTTGTTCGAATAAAAACAAAATGATGAATTGTTAAACGTAAAATCGGTCTTTCCCTTCCGGTTTTTTTCCAATCGGGTATAGGACCCGGTACGGTGGCAGGCTCCCACCGCGAAATATGAGCCAGCCGCCGGGTACAGATTAACTCCTTATTTTGTTTCAGGTGGCTTTATGGGTTGAGTGGCCCAAGCCAAGTGCCTTTTTATGGCATAGAGCTATGCAATTCAATTGTATAATTCTATGACATAAATTGGTCACCGGGGTACTCCCCTTCTGATGGGAAAGCTCATATAATTCAAGTTGTATGAGTTTTCCACTCAGAAGAGGAATACCTGGCCACTTCAACAATTTAACATTGGATTTATTCCGGTTGGGTGGGCATGAAGGGGCTCCACCACCACTCGGTTGCCCCTCTTTCATTTGTGGGCCCTGAATGTATTTGGGTAAAGACGAGGTCACCCCAAATTAGCCTTTCTTGTCAGGTTGCATTTGTTCTCGTAACAAGTCATAATTCCTTCGTGGAGGTTATCTACAAATTTGCGACTTCGGTCGTCCTCGTGTGATCTCTGCAAGCAATTCGTGAATGCGAAATGTTTTGTAGTGAGTCCTCCTGCCGGGGAAACGAACCCGCCCACCGACACCGCAATGCTAGCCTGCCAGCGCATTCACGCGTCTCCGGACGAGGGCATTCTCGGCAGGAACTAACACCTTCCTCTGCCGAGGCAGCAGAACATCGCTGCAGTCCTTTACGGACATTTATGGAAACTCCTATATTCACTACAAGCTACTGTCGCAATTGTTTTCATAATCATTAAGAACGTCAACAAATGAATATACTCGAACCCACGAGAACCCAACAAGCATGATCAACATCTGCAAGTGACGTCACTCCATTCATTAATTTGCTCGAATCTACCAGGTACCTCTCGGTAGAACATTCGCCAATGTACGAGAAATGGGTGAATATGTAGAGACCCTATATAAAGGCGAGCTGAATGAATAGGGGGATTGATTCATTCGACCGCGATAAGAACTGCGATAGTGTGTGGAAAGCGAATAGAAAAGTGATTTTCGTACTTGTGAAGTGATTTAGAAGACAATTGCGATAAGAAATTTACGGACAAGTGTTACATTTTTTAATAGTGAAAATTAAAATTAGTGAAAGTGTTAAATCGATTATTGTGCATTATTGTAATTGAATAAACTCTTTTTTAAATTAAAAGACATTGCGTTTTCACTTTCCCGGAACATTAAAATTATTGGCTGCGAACCAAATAACACGCGACAATATATATATATATATATATATATATATATATATATATATATATATATATATATATATATATATATATATATATATGTATATATATGTATGTATTGTAAATATATATAAATATATATTTATATATATATGTATATATATATATATATATATATATATATATATATATATATATAGATATATATATATATATATATATATATATATATATATAAATATATATATATATATATATATATATATAAATATATATATATGGCTATGTGTGTATGTGTGTGGTTGGTTGTATGTGTGAGTCTACATAGGATAAAACAAAATTTGTTCCTGGGGCTCGCAGCTCTGCTTCGATTTACGCAAAATTTTCAGCAATATTTCTGTTCTGGCCATAGTATAGCTCCAGTTCGTACCAAAACTAGTACAAAGATTTATTCAATTGTGTGATAAAGCTCACAATGAAAAATCCAAACTCGAAAAATTTGAAACGAAATGGCGGCCGCTTAAAGGTCGAAAAAAGTTGAACCATAAAAAAGTATTTCAGGGTCAGGTCAAAATATAAAAATGGCGGCTAGGCAGAGTTCAAAATTCGAAAATCTCTCAACGCTACAATTCAAATTGGATTATTATGAAATCTAAAATCAAGGTAGACGTTGATGAGATCATGGATTAAATGTAATAAAGTTAAGACCGATTTCTATGAACACTGCAGATTTTAGCCGTAGTGGTTTTTGCATTGCGGTAAAAAATTATATTTTAATATACGAGAACATGATACAATGTATTCAAGAAACTTAGTTCTGAATTGTTTGAAATGAAAAAATTTGCCAGTCAAAAGGGTGAAATAAAAAACTTTTAGAAAAAAAAAGAAAACCGACTTCGAAATGCCCTAAAAAGGATGAAATGAATTTTATGGAAGCGGTGCCAAATGAATTTCCCCATTTCAACATAAATACTTCCAACATCTGCACCATCACAAAAGAATGGGGAAAAAATGATATGGCACCGCTTTCATAAAATTTATTTCATCCTTTTTAGGGCATTCCGAAGTCGGTTTTCTTTTTTTTTCTAAAAGTTTTTTTTTACAAGTTGCAAGTTTGTATTTGAAACTATAAATATGTACGATTCATTTAGCCAAAGCTTAACTTAACGGATTATCCCCATAGCTAAAGTTAAATACTATTGTAATTTGTAATCTATTTACATATCACTTGTAAAATGTAGTATAGCTTAAGGTTATGGTGCCCGGTTGAACATGCCTCGGTCCATGATGATCTGCTTGAAAGTAGAAAAAATAAGTTGAAGTATCGGGAGAGTGTTCCTGCCAGAAGGGTATTGTAATATAATTAGTAGCTCAAACGGCGTCTTTTGAATATCAAGACTTGACTCATACACATATTCTATACAAGCGGCAGAACTATGCTCATATAAGAAAGGTTTCCCTCTAAACCAACGATGTGCAGACACTAATAATGAATAATCTGAAGAAAAACTTTAAACGAGAAACCCATTGTTACACCATTTTAATCTGCTGCCATTTTGTTGAAATATCGCTAACAACCATTGCTAGATGAAATCTAAAAGATGTTTCTATTATTTATTTATCTGGAAGTTAGAAAATCCAACTTAAAGTGCAGTGTCCGATTCGATGGAAAGCCCGCATGGGGGAAAAACAGTACATTATTTTTGTTATACTTGGAGAGCTTTCAAATTGCTTTTACTTTGGAGTGGCCTTTATTGTGAGTAAGGAATTCAAATCACACGTTATTGATTTTAAGGTAGTCAATAAAGGGTTGTGTACAATCCGTATAAAAGCAAAAGAAGAAGAATAAACGAAGAAAAACTTCTACAATCACCTGGAAAGACTAGTCGACTCATTGCCTGCAACCGATACAAAAATAATTCTGGGTGATTTCAACACTAAGGTTGGAAATGAGCTATCTTATCGGGGAATGACTGGCGGATATAGCCTCCGCGATGAAATTTTGAAAAATTGACTTTGCATATAGCATGAATCTAGTCATACACTCAACTTGCTTTCCACATTGACGCATTCAAAAAAAATTACCAAGGTATCACCGGATGGCAACATACAAAACCAGATCGACCATTTTCTGATTCAACAACGTTAGGCTACGAGCATACTTGATAACCCATATAAGCCGACGAGCCAATTGTAACTCGGATCATTCTACTTGTTCTTCTTAGCACTACAGCCCCTTTCGGGCCTTCGCTTTCTGCAAAGAGCGCCTCCAACTGTCTCGGTCCGTTGACTGCGTCATACAATTCCGAAATCCGAGCAGCGATGAACTGTCTTCGTCGCCCGAGTCAGACCAGCGATTCCTCGGTTTCCCTTCAGTTCTCCCAACGAATACCTTCTTGGGTATCCGTTGTTCGTCCATACGATTCATGTGTTTAGCCCATTGCAGCTTCCGCAGTCTTACAATCCTTGAGACCTCCAGTTTGTCAAAAATTTCATACAGCTCATGGTTGTAACGAATTCACCATTGGTCCCCGTCTAGCTTCGCTCCGATTATTCACCTCACGAACCACCGCTCAAAGGCGTTCAATATGTTTGCAGATGCTTGGGTTAGGGTCCATGTTTCACACCCATAGCATAACACAGGTCTTATCACAGATTTGTATACTTGAAGCTTTGTTTTCCTGTGTATGCAGCTGGTCTTCAAGATCGTCAATACTGGATAAAATATTTTAATTTGCGAGCTGTATTCTTCGGCGTATTTCGTCTCTTTCATTGCCCGTTTTAGTTATTTTGGTGCCTAAATACACAAATTCGCTAGCATTTTCGATACTGTATTCGCCAAATGTGATATTTTGTGTATTTGAGGTATTTTTCCTCGGCTGCGTCATGAGCTTTGTTTTATTTTCGTTGATTTGTAACCCTACTAGTTTTGCTTCGCTGTCGAGTTTCAGGAAGAGTTCTTTGGCAGTTATTAGTGACCGTCACAGAATGTTGATGTCGTCCGCATAGGCCACTACCTGGCTCGGCTTGTATAGTAATGTACCTCGCGTAACGACAGGTAGCTTCCGTATGACATATTCCAGAGCCAAATTGAATAGCAATCATTACTTGACCAAATTAACATATTGATGTCGTATGTCAAAGGCATATTCAGCGAAGACCAGCCCACTACAAAAATTTGACATCGCAAGGCTCCAAATGGCATCGGTGGCCAGAAATTTCACGGAAACTCTCAACAACCAGCTAGCTCCCATCTTATCAGAGGCATCACTAAAGGCAAGCAATGAGCTCTGGATGGAAGAGAAAGCAGCGATTAAAACGGTGGCAGAATAGGCAATCGGCCATCAAGCCCGGCGCAAGAGAAATCAATGGTTCGACGATGAGTTTCAGAATGCATTAGACAAAAATAATCAGGCGTACAAGGAATACGTAGGTAGGAAACCCTGGACGAAGAGAGAACACTATGAGAATCTCAGAAGAGTAGCGAATAAGATAATTCGAACTAAGAAACGAAAATATAATGAAGACCTATTCACAACTATAGATGTAAGTCTTGCGAGCAACAACACAAGACAAGCATACAAATTAGTGAAAAGCCTGAAATGTGTTTATCAGCCCCAAGCCACGCTCTCTCTGATGACATCGGGATATCATCGCTGATGAAACTAAGATTAAGGAAAGATGGGCATCATATATCAAGAACCTCTTCAATCCTTCGCACAGCTCCAGAATATCAAAGCCTATAGACGTTGGCCCCACCAACTCTGGATGAAATTTGTTCAATTATTAAAGCCCAAAAGAATAATAAAGTGCCAAGCATCGATAAGATTCCAGTGGAGCTCATCAAATATGGTGGTAGTAGTGTTCATGAAGCTATTCACAAAGTCATCCAGCATATTTGGCTACCAGAACGTATACCAAAAGAAGGAGCCAATCAATTATATTCCCTATCCTCAAAAAGGGACACAAGTTACAGTGCAAAAATTATAGAGGCATATCACTACTTTGAACGGCGTACAAAATATTTTCTAAAATCCTAGAAAATCACATTGGATCATACGCCAGCAGCATTATTAGGGAGTATCAAGATGGTTTTAGAGCAGGTATATCGACGATAAATCAATTGTGCACAGTCAAGTAGGTGCTTGAAAAATGCAGAGAGCTCAACATAGACGCAGACAAAAATTTTGTTGACTTTAAGCAAGCATACGACACTACTGGTTATAACGTACTGTATCAAATAATGCTTCGCTTTGGCATCCCAGCCAAATAAGTCTGTCTTACCGAAATGACGATAACGTCGACGACCTCCCAAGTACTGCTGCTGCTGCCTTTGCCACAAATATCGGCCTAAAGCGGGGAGGTGGGCTGGCCCCATTCCTATTCAATTTGGGTTTAGAATACGTCATAAGAAAACTACCTGTCGATATACGAGGAACATTAATAACAAGTCGAGCTAAGTAGTAGAAGACATCAACATTTTGTCACGGTTATTATCAACTGCCAAAGAACTCGTCCTGAAACTCGACAGCGAACCAAAACAAGTAGCGCTACAAATTAATGAGAATAAAACAAAGCTCATGACGCACTCGAAGAATAATACCTCAAGCACACAACATATTTATGATACTTGGCGAATACAGTGTCAACAAGTTAACTAGATAAAACTAAGCTAATGTCAGGAGGGTTTTGTACTTAACCTACAATATGTGGATAAATAGAATGATTTACTTCAAGAAAGACTTTTATGACATGTTGTACAAATATATTCTTGCTTTATAAGAACTCCATTTCAACCAGCCAGCATTTTGTTCCAATATTACTAAAATCATTGACTGCTCTGCATCTTGAATATATTTTTGTTATTCATCTTATCTGAAAATTTGGAGAAGATTCAATCAAAAGTGCAGTGTATGGCTCATATAGTAGAAAAATCCTATATATAGTAAATGCTGTAATCGGAGGAAATTCAAATGGCTATGACGTCTGCAAATTTTATTGACTCTTGTAGACTAAAATGATATTTTGAAGAACTACATAAATGGCTGAATTCATCCAATTAAACCATGCTAATACAGTTTTACTGACGCAAATGTGAAATCCTACTAGTATTAGCAAAGTTCAACGAATTTCAGCCTTTAAGTTATTTGTTATTGGATCTTGTTCCATAATTTATAGGGCTTTCTGAAAGAAATTTTGTAAAAACATACTAGTTTTCCGGTACATCTGTCCGTTTGTCCGCCCCTCCATCCGTCCGTCCATCCATCCATCTATCTGTGCGTGGCAAGATATTTCTTCCGAAACTATAGAAGCAACAAAGCTCAAACTTTGTGGAAAGGTCAGAAGTGGTGATGTCTCAAATGTTTAGGTCTTATCAAATTTTTTAAGGGCTCCCCCTTTATAACAAATTAGCTCTTGACAACTTTTTTCATTAAATGTAGTCGAGTAGGGTATCAAATGAAATGGCGCCACTTTCAGAATCTGAAAAAAAGTCATTTTTGCATTAGGGGTCCAGGGAGAAGCAAAATGCACGAAGGATATTTTTGTCTCTTTCCCTCACGATTAGGCACCTTCGAGTCGCAGATCTGAAAAACCATGAAGCTAGGTCTTCATGAGTCCAAGGGCAAAAAATACCTCAGAAATCAAATTTCACTCAACTCTGTCAATAAAAGCATGATTTGTAAATTTTACATTTTACCCCGAAAATCGAAACGGTGCCTTAAACTTCTTAAAATTTAACATTTATGTAGGTTCATATAAAACCCTTATGGATACAAAATTCTATAGAAATTAAATCATAATCAAGTGAGTTATTCCCATTTCAATCCTATGGAATTACAAAAACAATAACACATGTTGATAATGTATATTTCAAATTGACCAAGGCACTCTTATTTTCTTCGATTTTCATGAAAATTTAAGGAATAGTGGTTTACTAGAATATGTTTAATATGCCGAGCATTCAGGAAAATTATTTAACATCGAACAAAAGCGCGGGTGTTATGTACTTATGAAGTTCGTGTATTTCCCCTTCCTCTACCCCCCCTTGGTTATTACACCAAAATTGTTAGACCTGTTCTAAAAAGATATCATCAAGACCTTTTCAATGACACCCTATTCGACTATGAATGGTGAAAAAGTTCTTTCGGAAGGTCATTTGCCTACATAGGGAGGCCTCCCTTAACACTCTCTGAAAAATTTTTACTCACCAAAACTTTCAGGAAGTCAACATTTTTAGCCGTTTTACAAAACTTTGTACCTGCAGCTTCTACAGTTTTGGCAAAATAGTACGGTAACATACAGTCAAGCGGTCGGATGGAGACAGGTCGTGATTTCAATAAGGTTTTGTATTTTAGTACAAAACCCTAAAAATGTGAGCGAATTTGTGTATTCAGGCGCCAAAATAACGAAAACCAGTAATGAAAGAGACGAAACACGCCGAAATATGTAGCTCGCAAATAAAATATTTTATTCAGTTTTGATGATCTTGAAGGCCAGCTGCATACACAGGAAAACAAAATTCCAAGTATACAAATCTGTGATAAGACCTGTGTTATGCTATGAGTGTGAAACATGGATCCTAACCCAAGATCCGCAAATATATTGAACGCCTTTGAGTGGCGGGTCCTGAGGCGAATAATCGGAGCCAAGCTAGACGGGGACCAATGGCGAATTCGATACAACCATGAGCTGTATGAAATTTTTGACGAACCGGAGGTCTCAAGGATTGTAAGAATGCGGAAGCTGCAATGGGCTGGACACATGAATCGTATGGACGAACAACGGATACCCAAGAAGGTATTCGGTGGGAGAACTGAAGGCCGGGGGCCAGTGGGGAAACCGAGGAAACGCTGGCCTGACTCGGTCGACGAAGACAGTTTATCGCTGTTCGAAGTTCGAAACTGGAGAATGCAGTCAAAGGACCGAGACCGTTGGAGGCGCTCTTTGCAGGAAGTGAAGGTCCGAGAGCGGCTGTAGTGCTAGGAAGAAGAAGAAGAAGATTATTTCCGTGAATGCAATTTAACTTTTTTGAAACCTCCAGATCATAAAAACATTTCCTTGGACAACTCAAATTTAAGTTAAAGGGCTACGAATTGAAATTCTACTATTACCAACAAAATTGAGTGAATTTCAACGTCTAAGGTTTTGTTATTGTTATACTCATTTGAACTTTCCCCATGACTTTGTCACCTTCAAAATGTATGCTTTGATTAAGAGTTAGCCTGTACTTTTAGCTTTGGGGTAAAATGACTTAAATTTACTTATTTTCTCATTTAAAACGGCCGCCATTCCGGTTTTTCTACAGAAACGAATATGAACATATCGTACATTTAGCTAAAATGAATGGATACGATAAAGCGCTAATGGCCAAATTGATTGCCAAATGCATGCCAAAAATGTAAAGAGAAAGAGCTTCATCCTTTTCCATAATGAATCGCGTGTAACCTTGGCATATGTCCCTATGATTTCCAACCCTCTAAAAAAGGAATTCAGCAAAGTGAATCTGAAGATTGTACATAATAACATCCGCAAGCTTTGCTCATTACTTGGTTCTACGAAATATCCTTCTTCGACAGAACAAAAAAGTGGAATCTACCAAGTCAATTGCACAGAATGTGATAAAAAATATATTGGACAAACCAAACATGCTATTGAAGTTCGCCTGAAAGAACATGAACTATACATCAAAAACAAAGACATTAACAAAGGGATTGCTGCACATGCATTGGATTGAAACAACACAGGAAGACACTACACGGGATCGCTTGTAAATAATTTTAAATTGCTAAAAACAGTAACTAATCCGTGAAAATTCGACGCGTATGAATCGTTATTCATGCATATAATGGATAATCTAATTAACATCGACGATAGCCCAATACATTCAAGTTTATTTCAATTGGCTAAATAATGTGTTAACGGTTACTTTTATTTTGCATCGATTATTATATATTATATGTGGTTAACACATAACAGGACATTAATTTTATATTGACGATAGTCTGAGAACAAAATTTTTCATTTTTATTTAATTCGACTAAATTATATAGAACCAATAATGTACTTCAATTTTATACAGTCGTTACATTAGTAGTTTCACGCATAGCGCAGTAGATGGTCGGCGATACCGACCGAAATGCATCCGTGTGTTTTGTAGAATAAAAAATCGTTTTTACTATGAAACTCTTGAATTGTAACTTTATTACATTAATCGAAAGCGACCTCAAAATGTTCATATCTAACAGATTAAAGTGTTGGAAAAAGTTTCTGGGCTTACACTAGTGATTCGTTTGTTCATCGCCATGGACATTTATACAAAAATAATGCTTGCTTCAAGATTACCTTTGTTGCCAATCAATTGCATTTCTTATGAATGCATTTACCTCTTCGCTTAGTCGACTAAAATAACGATTAATATTAGTGATAAATTAGGTCAGTAGATTGTTTGGGTAGTTTTCACGTGGCCATCTATCGGTGACTAGCAACAAATGCTTAAGCTTTTCGAAAAGTGATTTTATATATGTATTATTTCGATTTACCCAAGCTTTGTGCTTTGGTCAATGCCAAGCTAACTGGAAGAGCACGAAGTATATGGCACAGTCACGCATACACCTACTTCTCAAGCTTTTGCGCATGACGCAGTATACCTACGTGAACCAATGTGCGAAGCGTTAGTAATGCTCGAGATAGCGTTTATGCAAAACTTACTTTTCTTCTTTTTTGAACAGCTTCAGACTTTTTCGCAAGTATAATCCAAACCGTTGATAAATTGTTCGAATAATTCGACGATGTAATAAGTTTTAAAAAAGCTTTCGCATTAACGTTTTAAAAATTATCTTAATTTTTAAAAATTATTGACGTGAGCTTTTCAAAACATGTCCATATGCATCGAATGTTAGACATAGAATTTGTTTTCATGCAGTGACTCGATTAAGAATGTTAACAGTGCAACTGAGGTTGAAATTGCCAGTATTATCTAGATGAATAAACATATTCTCAAAACCGATCAAAATATCCGCCATCTATCATTGTACGTCATCTACCATCTATAATGCGTCAACAGCCTTCATCGGCCATTATCTTCTATTTCCACAATCACCTGCCATCATCCATACTCATTAGCAAACATCCATAATCTGTTGCGAGTATCTGTCATCCGATATCTGCAGTCATTCACCGTCATCCGACATCCATCTTCATCCACATCCCGCCATCATCGGTTACTTGGCATCTGCCATTCACCATTCGATATTACCCGCCGTCCTTCATCCTCACTCCCTAAACTGTAAAGCAATGTAGCCAGCCCACCTCCCTGCTTTAGTCAAATATTTGTGTCAAAGGCGTCGGTTAGTTGGTTATTGATGTGTGCTTGAGAGATCATCATCATCATTGTCATTTTAGTAAATAGACTAATTAGGCTGGCGTACCAAAGCAAAGCATTATTTAATACAGTACGGAATGCTTGCTTTAAGTCAACGAAAATTTTGTGTACACTATGTTGAACTCCCAGCATTTCTCAAATATCTGCTTGACTGTAAACAATTGAAAAAATACACTTTGCTTTTGTGGAAACTGCAACACTAAGAATGCTACAGAAATCAAACATTTCATCAAATCATATTTTATAATATTGTATATGATAGACGTCTTGGTGCTATTATTGTTTGAAATATGCTTTATTCTCTTTAAAAATTCATAATGATTAGTTTTGAATTAAGCGCTTTTGAATTTGACTTTGTTGCCAAATATGCTAGATGCTTTTATGGATGGCTTTCTGAACACCACTGCTATCATATTTAATGAGCTCCATTTGAATATTATTAATGTCCAGCGCTTCATTATCCTTTGAGGGTAGAACATACTTGTACTTCATCCAGAGTAAGTGTGGCGAATGGAAGCCCCCCGAAAATACCTATAAGTTCGATGTTCTGCAGCTTTACCGAGGATTCAAGAGGTCCTTGAAATGTGACGCCCATCTTTCTTTAATCCTCTTTTCATCAGTGATGATGTTGTCGATACCATCACCTTAGAGCGTGGTCTTAGCTTTTCACTACTTTGTATGCTTGTCTTGTGCTACTTTGTATGCTTGTCTTGTGATGTCGCAGTATTTTTTTCCCTGAATTCTAATTATCTTATTCGCTACTCTTCTGAAATAACCTAAATATTGCTTCTACACCTGATTGTTCTTATCTAACGCATCCTAGCATTCATCATCGAACCAATCATATCTTTCGCACCGGGCTAGATGTCCAATCGTCTGATCCGCCGCGGTCTTTATTGCCGCTTTCACTCCAGTTCTTTGCTCCTAACCTCAATAAAGACTGCAGTTTCTGTCTTATCGTCTTTTCTTATGATTATACTCCTTAAATTGAATGTTGCGCCTATTTCTTGATTTAGTCTCCTATAGTAACTATCAAATTCATACGTTTTCCTTTATGATAGCATAGACTTCACATTCACCGACAAATCTATAAATATAAAATTATCTAGGCTACCTTTTTCCAACTAGAAGGTGAATTGATTCGAAACATTACCTTTCTTTCTTTTATTTTCTAAACTATAGTATTTTTTCATGAAAGCAAAACATTCCATATCTTTATTGTTCAAAAATTCTTTGATTGTACCTACTCCATCTTTATGGCTATAACCTCAACATATATATACTCGTATATACATACATACTCGTACATATATTTTCACTGCTATTATTTTGCAAACAGTTATATGTGTATGTAAATATGTATATATATTTATATACATAAATATATATATATATATATACGAGTATATATATATATATATATATATATATATATATATATATATATATATATATATATATATATATATATATATATATATATATATATATATATATATATATATATATATTGTTACATGTACAAATAATTCTGCGAGCTACTGTCGCAATTGTTTTCACAACAATGAAGAACACGAATTCACTCGAAACCACGAGAACCCAACAAGCATGATCAACATCTGCAAGTGACGTCACTCCATTCATTAATTTGCTCGAACCTACCAGGTACCTCTCGGTAGAACATTCGCCAATGTACAAGAAATGGGTGAAGAGGTAGAGACCCTATATAAAGGCGAGCTGAATGAATGGGGGGATCATCATTCATTCAACCGCGATAAGAACTGCGATAGTATGTGGGAAGTGATTTTCGTAATAGTGAAGTGATTTAGAAGACAATTGCGATAATAAATTTATGGACAAGTGTTAGAATCTTAATAGTGAAAATTAAAATTAGTGAAAGTGTTAACCGATTATTGTGCATATTATTTAATTAAATAAACTCTTTTAACTTAAATTAAAAACATTGCGTTTTCACTTTCCCGGAACGTTAAAATTATAGGCCGCGAACCAATAACACGCGACAGTGGTGTCAAGAAGTGCGAAAGAAAAATTTTGAAAGTGAAAATTTGAACATTTTTATAGTGCACAATAGTAAAATTTAAAGAAACATTAAAAATGCCACGAAGCTTAAACTTAAAAATTAATGAATTGACCATGTCGGAGCTTAAGGAAGAGTTGGAACAGCGAAACCTGGCTACGCAAGGTACAAAGGCCACACTGATTGCACGCTTGCGCGACGCGATCGAGTCGGAAGGCATGAATCTGGATTCGGGTGAGTTCTCAGATGCGGAAAAAGGCGCAGAAGGTGGAGAAGTAGAAACACCAAAATCGAAGGAGCCAGAAAATGCGCTAATGCAAATGTTAATGCTGATGTCATCGAGTCTGACTGCGAAGCTAGATGAATAATCAGCGAAGCTAAATGAACAATCAGCGAAGCTAGACCAACAAGCGATCGAAATCAAGGCAGATTTTCAAAAACAGTCCACCGAAATAAAAGCGGAGCTCGGCAGCCTGAACAAACAAATTAAAGGCGTCGAGGAAAAGCTTTACCAGGTCGAGGAAAAGGTCAGCCAGGTCGAAGAGAGAATGAACCATGAGATGGAAAAAGTAAAAAAAGAATTGGAAGCAGCGAAGGCAGTAGTAATCACTTCACTAGCCCCGCTTATAACCGCAGCGCTAAGCACATCCAGAAATGTGCAAGCACCAATATTCGATGGGCAAACGGTCTGGAGTACTTACAGGACCCAGTTTAAAGCTGCCGCAACGGCAAATCACTGGAATGAGCAGGAACAAGCAACTGCATTAATTCTTGCTCTAAGAGGCCCAGCTGCCGAGCTTTTGCAGACGATCCCCGATGAATTGCACTCAAACCCGAATGCTATAATGAATGCGCTCGACATGCGTTATGGAGACGATCATCTAAAGCAGATTTATCGGTCACAGCTAAGGCATCGGATGCAGAAGTCTGGTGAAACCCTACAGCAGCTAGCCCAAGACATTGAGCGACTAGCACTTTTGGCTTACCCAGCCTACGACCCAGAACATCGAGATGATGCAGCAACAGAAGCATTTATCAGTGCACTAAAAGACCCGGAATTGCAACAAGCCGTGCGTTTAGCTCAAAAGCAAACGGTTAAGGACGCATTGGCTTACAGTCTGAACTTTGAGGCAGCGAAAAATGTGACTCGTACCACTGCCCGGGTTCGTGAGGTAGTGACAGACGAGTGCAGGTGTGAGCGCGTCAAAATTGAGCGAGACCCGCATGTAAATGGTGCGCCTAGATGCTGGAATTGCGGAGAGAAGGGGCACCTACAAAGAGACTGCAAGAAGCGAAGAAAACCGAGCTATTGTCCAGGGTGTGCAGCTAGAAGGAGATCCAGACCGAGTCAGGAGCCCAGAATGGAAGCCCTTCAAACAGAGGGGTCGGGAAACATGTAAGAGCCAACTTCGTGGGGCAGAGGTTGGCTAGGAGGATTGACGTCCCCAGCACCACCATCACCGTGTCAAGACTACATCGTGGAGAAGCGGACTTATGCCTTCCGGGTCAAGTTAATGGAGAAAACTGCACCATAACAATCGACACTGGTGCAACCCGATCGATTATCCGACAAGACCTAGTTAGACAGCAACAACTTCACAAGGGCAGAATTTTCTCACTACGGACAGCTACGGGAGAAACTGCACCTGTTCATGGAGAGGTCAAGCTTCAGATACAGTTGGGAGACCTTGTGTTCCGACACAATTTTCTGGTTGCGAATATTATGGATGACTGCATTCTCGGAATGGATTTTCTGCGACCACATGGAATCACGTTGGATTTGGGCAAACGTGTATTGAAATGGCAGAATGTCGGAGTACTGATGGAGGATCCCAGCGTCCAAATTCCCAAGATGAATGTAGTGGTATGTACTGACACTGATGTACCAAATTCTTCCGAAAGCATTGTATGGGCCAAGCTTGATGGTGATTCTGGAGACCACCGATCTTATCTGATAGAGCCAACGAAGATGTCCGCATTGCGCAGTTTGATTGTAGGACGAAGCCTTGTAAGATCTTTAAGGAACGGATATGTGCCGGTTAGAGTCCTTAACACCGCAGATTCAACCACGAGCATCAAAGCAGGAGAAGTCATCGGCAGCTGCCAGCCTGTTTCCACCATCACCTCTTTGGAAGCTACTCACGACCATCATTGCAAAAGGAGGCAAGACACAGACAAAGCCCGGGAATCAACGTCTGCAATATTGAAGCAGGTCAAATTGCCAGTGCAGCTATTCAAACGAGCCTCTGATCTGGTCACCAAGTACAGTGACATCTTCTCAACAAGCCCGGATGACCAAGGCCGAACGAGTCTGGTAACTCACGTCATAGATACACAGGGAGCCAAGCCGATTCGACAAGCACCCAGACGCCTCCCTATAGCCAAACAAGGAGAAGTGAGCGCGCTGATCTCGGACATGGAAAAACAAGGCGTTATTGAACCTTCTGTCAGTCCATGGGCCGCGCCTGTAGTTCTAGTAAAGAAAAAGGATGGTAGCACTCGTTTTTGTGTCGACTATAGGCAGCTTAACGACGTCACTAAGAAAGATAGTTACCCGCTCCCACGCATCGATGACATCATGGACACTTTAGCCGACGCAAAATGGTTTTCTACACTCGATCTCAAAAGTGGCTACTGGCAGGTAGAAATCGACAAGAAGGACCGAGAGAAGACCGCATTTTCAGTTGGGACTGGATTGTGGCAATTTGTGGTGATGCCGTTTGGGCTTTGCAATGCTCCAGCCACTTTCGAACGCTTGATGGAATACGTGCTACGTGGTCTAACCTGGAAAACCTGCTTGGTGTACCTAGATGACATCATTGTCATCGGGAGAACGTTCGAAGAGCATTTGCGGAACTTAGAAGAGGTTTTCTCCAGGCTGCGACTGGAAAATTTGAAACTTAGTCCCGATAAGTGTACCCTTTTTGCAGCTGAAGTCAAATACCTGGGACACGTCGTATCAGCAAAAGGGGTCAAAACAGACCCTGAGAAGATTGAAGCCGTGAAAAGCTGGCCAACACCAAACAACAAGCGCCAACTACGAAGTTTCCTGGGTCTGGCAACCTACTATCGAAGATTCGTCAAAGACTTTGCCAAAATAGCTAAGTGTCTCCATCAGCTAACCGAGAAAAATCGTCCGTATGTCTGGAACGAACAATGCCAGACAGCCTTTGAGACCCTGAAGGAAAAGCTGTGTGAATCACCCGTGCTGGCGTATCCGAAACCCGGAAAAATGTTTGTAGTTGACACTGATGCAAGCAACGGCGGTATTGGAGCTGTACTCTCCCAGCAGATCAATGGCGAAGAAAGAGTCCTCTCGTATTACAGTCGAGTTCTTTCAAAAAGTGAGAGGAACTACTGTGTGACCAGGAAGGAGCTATTGGCTATAATAGAGGCCACCAAGCAATTCCACAAATACCTATATGGCCAGAAATTTGTTCTTCGAACGGACCATGCATCGCTGAGATGGCTACTTAACTTCAAAAACCCCGAGGGACAAGATGCGAGATGGATCGAAAGATTGCAGTCATACGACTACGAAATTGTTCATCGAAAGGGCGGAGTTCATGGAAATGCTGACGCCCTATCTCGTCGCCCATGTCCAGCTAACTGCAAGCATTGCCGACGGATTGAAGAAAAGGAACCGCCCGTTGATTTGCGACTGATAACGGCCGAATTCGATGAAGGTTGGTCATCGGAGGAGATTCGAAATGCCCAGCTAGCCGATGAAGACATCGGACCATTGCTCGTATGGAAGGAGACGACTGGGCGACCTGAGTGGAAGGACGTTTCAACGCATGGCGCAACCCTGAAAAGCTATTGGGCACAATGGAACTCCCTTCAGGTGGAGGGTGGTGTACTCAAGCGGAAATGGGAAACGGCGGATGGCAGCTTCTATAGGATGCAAACCGAATCCACGATGTGGTTAAGGAAATGCATGAAGGATCCTCGGGAGGCCATCTTGGTGTTAACAAGACCTTAGCGAAATTGCGGGAAAGATTCTACTGGCTCCACGCTCGAGAAGACGTAGAGGACTGGTGTCGCAGATGCACAATTTGCGCTTCCGTCAAAGGTCCAAAACGACGACTGAGAGGACAAATGCAAACCTATAACGTGGGGGTACCGTTTGAAAGGATTGCTGTTGACATCGCTGGACCCTTTCCTGAATCTGAATGGGGAAATCGATACACGCTCGTTGTAGCCGATTATTTCAGCAAGTGGCCCGAGGTCTACCCCATTCCCAACCAGGAAGCAACTACTGTAGCCGAACAGCTAGTGTTAAATTGGGTCAGTAGGTATGGTGTGCCTTGTGAATTACATTCGGATCAAGGCCGAAACTTTGAGTCACTAGTTTTTGGCGAAACGTGCGAGCTGCTCGGAATACGGAAAACGAGGACAACACCGCTGCATCCCCAATCCGATGGAATGGTCGAACGTTTCAACGGCACGCTCAATAAACACCTTGCCAAGATGGTTGACGAGAACCAAAGGGACTGGGACCGACATATCCCACTATTTTTGATGGCGTACAGAGCTGCCGAACATGCATCGACGGGCCAAGCCCCAGCCAAAGTCATTTTTGGAAAGACTATTCGTCTGCCAGCTGATATAAAGTTTGGAACACCCCCCGAGAAACCCCAAACGATCTCGGAGTACGCAAGTGATCTGAGACAACGGTTGAACCAGATACATCGGACAGTGCAAAAACACCTCGAATCGGCTACTGACCGCATGAAGACCAGGTATGATCTAAAGGCTAATTCTACTGGCTTCCACCAAGATGACTTGGTGTGGCTATATAACCCGCAACGGCGAAAGGGTAGGTCTCCAAAGTTGCAACATAACTAGGAGGGACCATACCGAGTCACAAAGCGAATCAACGACGTCGTATATCGCATACAGGAACACCGTAAACCGAGAGCCAAAATGAAAATCGTGCATCTAGACCGTCTTGCTCCATATTACATCCAGGGAGAATTGACTACAACTGCCGACACATCTTTTCGGGGCGAAAAGAACTGAGGTGGGGGCAGTGTTACATGTACAAATAATTCTGCGAGCTACTGTCGCAATTGTTTTCACAACAATGAAGAACACGAATTCACTCGAAACCACGAGAACCCAACAAGCATGATCAACATCTGCAAGTGACGTCACTCCATTCATTAATTTGCTCGAACCTACCAGGTACCTCTCGGTAGAACATTCGCCAATGTACAAGAAATGGGTGAAGAGGTAGAGACCCTATATAAAGGCGAGCTGAATGAATGGGGGGATCATCATTCATTCAACCGCGATAAGAACTGCGATAGTATGTGGGAAGTGATTTTCGTAATAGTGAAGTGATTTAGAAGACAATTGCGATAGTAAATTTATGGACAAGTGTTAGAATCTTAATAGTGAAAATTAAAATTAGTGAAAGTGTTAACCGATTATTGTACATTTTATTTAATTAAATAAACTCTTTTAACTTAAATTAAAAACATTGCGTTTTCACTTTCCCGGAACGTTAAAATTATAGGCCGCGAACCAATAACACGTTAAAATTATAGGCCGCGAATCAATAACACGCGACAGTGGTGTCAGAAGTGGGATAGAAAAATTTTGAAAGTGAAAATTTGAACATTTTTATAGTGCACATTAGTAAAATTTAAAGAAACATTAAAAATGCCACGAAGCTTAAACTTAAAAATTAATGAATTGACCATGTCGGAGCTTAAGGAAGAGTTGGAACAGCGAAACCTGGCTATGCAAGGTACAAAGGCCACACTGATTGCACGCTTGCGCGACGCGATCGAGTCGGAAGGCGTGAATCTGGATTCGGGTGAGTTCTCAGATGCGGAAAAAGGCGCAGAAGGTGGAGAAGTAGAAACACCAAAATCGAAGGAGCCAGAAAATGCGCTAATGTTAATGTTAATGCTGATGTCATCGAGTCTGACTGCGAAGCTAGATGAATAATCAGCGAAGCTAAATGAACAATCAGCGAAGCTAGACCAACAAGCGATCGAAATCAAGGCAGATTTTCAAAAACAGTCCACCGAAATAAAAGCGGAGCTCGGCAGCCTGAACAAACAAATTAAAGGCGTCGAGGAAAAGGTTTACCAGGTCGAGGAAAAGGTCAGCCAGGTCGAAGAGAGAATGAACCATGAGATGGAAAAAGTAAAAAAAGAATTGGAAGCAGCGAAGGCAGTAGTAACCACTTCACCAGCCCCGCTTATAACCGCAGCGCTAAGCACATCCAGAAATGTGCAAGCACCAATATTCGATGGGCAAACGGTCTGGAGTATTTACAAGACCCAGTTTAAAGCTGCCGCAACGGCAAATCACTGGAATGAGCAGGAACGAGCGACTGCATTAATTCTTGCTCTAAGAGGCCCAGCTGCCGAGCTTTTGCAGACGATTCCCGATGAATTGCACTCAAACCCGAATGCTATAATGAATGCGCTCGACATGCGTTATGGAGACGATCATCTAAAGCAGATTTATCGGTCACAGCTAAGGCATCGGATGCAGAAGTCTGGTGAAACCCTACAGCAGCTAGCCCAAGACATTGAGCGACTAGCACTTTTGGCTTACCCAGCCTACGACCCAGAACATCGAGATGATGCAGCAACAGAAGCATTTATCAGTGCACTAAAAGACCCGGAATTGCAACAAGCCGTGCGTTTAGCTCAAAAGCAAACGGTTAAGGACGCATTGGCTTACAGTCTGAACTTTGAGGCAGCGAAAAATGTGACTCGTACCACTGCCCGGGTTCGTGAGGTAGTGACAGACGAGTGCAGGTGTGAGCGCGTCAAAATTGAGCGAGACCCGCATGTAAATGGTGCGCCTAGATGCTGGAATTGCGGAGAGAAGGGGCACCTACAAAGAGACTGCAAGAAGCGAAGAAAACCGAGCTATTGTCCAGGGTGTGCAGCTAGAAGGAGATCCAGACCGAGTCAGGAGCCCAGAATGGAAGCCCTTCAAACAGAGGGGTCGGGAAACATGTAAGAGCCAACTTCGTGGGGCAGAGGTTGGCTAGGAGGATTGACGTCCCCAGCACCACCATCACCGTGTCAAGACTACATCGTGGAGAAGCGGACTTATGCCTTCCGGGTCAAGTTAATGGAGAAAACTGCACCATAACAATCGACACTGGTGCAACCCGATCGATTATCCGACAAGACCTAGTTAGACAGCAACAACTTCACAAGGGCAGAATTTTCTCACTACGGACAGCTACGGGAGAAACTGCACCTGTTCATGGAGAGGTCAAGCTTCAGATACAGTTGGGAGACCTTGTGTTCCGACACAATTTTCTGGTTGCGAATATTATGGATGACTGCATTCTCGGAATGGATTTTCTGCGACCACATGGAATCACGTTGGATTTGGGCAAACGTGTATTGAAATGGCAGAATGTCGAAGTACTGATGGAGGATCCCAGCGTCCAAATTCCCAAGATGAATGTAGTGGTATGTACTGACACTGATGTACCAAATTCTTCCGAAAGCATTGTATGGGCCAAGCTTGATGGTGATTCTGGAGACCACCGATCTTATCTGATAGAGCCAACGAAGACGTCCGCATTGCGCAGTTTGATTGTAGGACGAAGCCTTGTAAGATCTTTAAGGAACGGATATGTGCCGGTTAGAGTCCTTAACACCGCAGATTCAACCACGAGCATCAAAGCAGGAGAAGTCATCGGCAGCTGCCAGCCTGTTTCCACCATCACCTCTTTGGAAGCTACTCACGACCATCATTGCAAAAGGAGGCAAGACACAGACAAAGCCCGGGAATCAACGTCTGCAATATTGAAGCAGGTCAAATTGCCAGTGCAGCTATTCAAACAAGCCTCTGATCTGGTCACCAAGTACAGTGACATCTTCTCAACAAGCCCGGATGACCAAGGCCGAACGAGTCTGGTAACTCACGTCATAGATACACAGGGAGCCAAGCCGATTCGACAAGCACCCAGACGCCTCCCTATAGCCAAACAAGGAGAAGTGAGCGCGCTGATCTCGGACATGGAAAAACAAGGCGTTATTGAACCTTCTGTCAGTCCATGGGCCGCGCCTGTAGTTCTAGTAAAGAAAAAGGATGGTAGCACTCGTTTTTGTGTCGACTATAGGCAGCTTAACGACGTCACTAAGAAAGATAGTTACCCGCTCCCACGCATCGATGACATCATGGACACTTTAGCCGACGCAAAATGGTTTTCTACACTCGATCTCAAAAGTGGCTACTGGCAGGTAGAAATCGACAAGAAGGACCGAGAGAAGACCGCATTTTCAGTTGGGACCGGATTGTGGCAATTTGTGGTGATGCCGTTTGGGCTTTGCAATGCTCCAGCCACTTTCGAACGCTTGATGGAATACGTGCTACGTGGTCTAACCTGGAAAACCTGCTTGGTGTACCTAGATGACATCATTGTCATCGGGAGAACGTTCGAAGAGCATTTGCGGAACTTAGAAGAGGTTTTCTCCAGGCTGCGACTGGCAAATTTGAAACTTAGTCCCGATAAGTGTACCCTTTTTGCAGCTGAAGTCAAATACCTGGGACACGTCGTATCAGCAAAAGGGGTCAAAACAGACCCTGAGAAGATTGAAGCCGTGAAAAGCTGGCCAACACCAAACAACAAGCGCCAACTACGAAGTTTCCTGGGTCTGGCAACCTACTATCGAAGATTCGTCAAAGACTTTGCCAAAATAGCTAAGTGTCTCCATCAGCTAACCGAGAAAAATCGTCCGTATGTCTGGAACGAACAATGCCAGACAGCCTTTGAGACCCTGAAGGAAAAGCTGTGTGAATCACCCGTGCTGGCATATCCGAAACCCGGAAAAATGTTTGTAGTTGACACTGATGCAAGCAACGGCGGTATTGGAGCTGTACTCTCCCAGCAGATCAATGGCGAAGAAAGAGTCCTCTCGTATTACAGTCGAGTTCTTTCAAAAAGTGAGAGGAACTACTGTGTGACCAGGAAGGAGCTATTGGCTATAATAGAGGCCACCAAGCAGTTCCACAAATACCTATATGGCCAGAAATTTGTTCTTCGAACGGACCATGCATCGCTGAGATGGCTACTTAACTTCAAAAACCCCGAGGGACAAGATGCGAGATGGATCGAAAGATTGCAGTCATACGACTACGAAATTGTTCATCGAAAGGGCGGAGTTCATGGAAATGCTGACGCCCTATCTCGTCGCCCATGTCCAGCTAACTGCAAGCATTGCCGACGGATTGAAGAAAAGGAACCGCCCGTTGATTTGCGACTGATAACGGCCGAATTCGATGAAGGTTGGTCATCGGAGGAGATTCGAAGTGCCCAGCTAGCCGATGAAGACATCGGACCATTGCTCGTATGGAAGGAGACGACTGGGCGACCTGAGTGGAAGGACGTTTCAACGCATGGCGCAACCCTGAAAAGCTATTGGGCACAATGGAACTCCCTTCAGGTGGAGGGTGGTGTACTCAGGCGGAAATGGGAAACGGCGGATGGCAGCTTCTATAGGATGCAAACTATACTACCCAAAAGCCGAATCCACGATGTGGTTAAGGAAATGCATGAAGGATCCTCGGGAGGCCATCTTGGTGTTAACAAGACCTTAGCGAAATTGCGGGAAAGATTCTACTGGCTCCACGCTCGAGAAGACGTAGAGGACTGGTGTCGCAGATGCACAATTTGCGCTTCCGTCAAAGGTCCAAAACGACGACTGAGAGGACAAATGCAAACCTATAACGTGGGGGTACCGTTTGAAAGGATTGCTGTTGACATCGCTGGACCCTTTCCTGAATCTGAATGGGGAAATCGATACACGCTCGTTGTAGCCTGTTATGCTATATACAACGTCGTCAATTGTCTAAGCTCCGCCAAGTGTATACGGCCAAGCACATACGCCCATTGTCATTAAAACATGTACTTGTCGACCAACGGCAAGCGTAAAGTCTTCATAATCCATACCATTAGCGACGACGACCATGTACATAAGAAGCTTCGGGGTGTGCTTATAGAATTATCGACAAGCTACGCCCATTGTCGTCAAAGTATGTACTTGTCGACCAACGGCAAGCGTAAAGACTTCATAATTCGATCTACATAAACCACAACATTAGCGACGACAACGACCATGTACATAAGAAGCTTCGGGGTGTGCTTATAGAAATATCGACAACATTTACCAGCGATACGTGCGCCACCAGAAATATGGGTTCCCCCAATGTGGAGTTAAAATGTTCGCTACGATGACACCACTATGTATAGAAACACAATGACTGTGCTAAACCCTGCCTTCAAACCATTTATTAAATTCGCCACAAAGCTTCACCATGCGAGTAGAGAGACGTGCGCGGAGGAAGAAGTTTACGTGGAACGAGAACGCACGTTTCAACTACTCAGCGAATTTAGGGCGAATTGAGGCCGCAAGAATCGTTTAAAAGACAATTGATCGAGCGAGAAACGGCGAGTAGTAATAACAGCGGTTACAGAACTGTACGCGAGTGTATTTCGCCGCGAAGTGATCAGCGAAGCCAGAAAGTGCATTTAGTTCCGGTGCAATTACAGGAAATCAACACATCAGTTAGATGGTGAGGTGTAGGCTTGAGCCGCGAACCTCATTCGGCTTGGATGCGTTTTTACGCTGTGTAGCCACCATCAACTGACTTTACTTTCGTCTAGGCATCCTCCGTCCGTGAAGACACAGTATGGAAAGATGTTAGAATAATTAAAGAAGTGTAAAAGTAATTAATTTAAAATATAAAATAAAATTAAATTGTTTAATTATGTAATTCTATTTCTTTTGTTGATCTGGTATTGAATGGACAGAGTAGCAGGTAAGTGGTTAATGAGGAGTTCTTTCCCCGGGAGCCTTGATGATGTATATTGGATACACATCAAATGTGCTCCCAGTTCATACCAGTATACATAGGGTATACTGGTTATGTAACAAGCCGATTATTTCAGCAAGTGGCCCGAGGTCTACCCCAATCCCAACCAGGAAGCAACTACTGTAGCCGAACAGCTAGTGTTAAATTGGGTCAGTAGGTATGGTGTGCCTTGCGAACTACATTCGGATCAAGGCCGAAACTTTGAGTCACTAGTTTTTGGCGAAACGTGCGAGCTGCTCGGAATACGGAAAACGAGGACAACACCGCTGCATCCCCAATCCGATGGAATGGTCGAACGTTTCAACGGCACGCTCAATAAACACCTTGCCAAGATGGTTGACGAGAACCAAAGGGACTGGGACCGACATATCCCACTATTTTTGATGGCGTACAGAGCTGCCGAACATGCATCGACGGGCCAAGCCCCAGCCAAAGTCATTTTTGGAAAGACTATTCGTCTGCCAGCTGATATAAAGTTTGGAACACCCCCCGAGAAACCCCAAACGATCTCGGAGTACGCAAGTGATCTAAGACAACGGTTGAACCAGATACATCGGACAGTGCAAAAACACCTCGAATCGGCTACTGACCGCATGAAGACCAGGTATGATCTAAAGGCTAATTCTACTGGCTTCCACCAAGATGACTTGGTGTGGCTATATAACCCGCAACGGCGAAAGGGTAGGTCTCCAAAGTTGCAACATAACTGGGAGGGACCATACCGAGTCACAAAGCGAATCAACGACGTCGTATATCGCATACAGGAACACCGTAAACCGAGAGCCAAAATGAAAATCGTGCATCTAGACCGTCTTGCTCCATATTACATCCAGGGAGAATTGACTACAACTGGCGACACATCTTTTCGGGGCGAAAAGAACTGAGGTGGGGGCAGTGTTACATGTACAAATAATTCTGCGAGCTACTGTCGCAATTGTTTTCACAACAATGAAGAACACGAATTCACTCGAAACCACGAGAACCCAACAAGCATGATCAACATCTGCAAGTGACGTCACTCCATTCATTAATTTGCCCGAACCTACCAGGTACCTCTCGGTAGAACATTCGCCAATGTACGAGAAATGGGTGAAGAGGTAGAGACCCTATATAAAGGCGAGCTGAATGAATGGGGGGATCATCATTCATTCAACCGCGATAAGAACTGCGATAGTATGTGGGAAGTGATTTTCGTAATAGTGAAGTGATTTAGAAGACAATTGCGATAATAAATTTATGGACAAGTGTTAGAATCTTAATAGTGAAAATTAAAATTAGTGAAAGTGTTAACCGATTATTGTGCATTTTATTTAATTAAATAAACTCTTTTAACTTAAATTAAAAACATTGCGTTTTCACTTTCCCGGAACGTTAAAATTATAGGCCGCGAACCAATAACACGCGACAATATATATATATATATATATATATATATATATATATATATATATATATATATATATATATATATATATGTATATATATAGATATAGGTTGTATATATAGGTATATATATATATATATATATATATATATATATATATATATATATATATATATATATATATATATATATATATATATATATATATATATATAAATATATATATATATATAGTATATATATATTATATATATGTGTGAAATGCAAAGACATTCATGCTCCCGGCGAGTGCAAATTGGCTCAGGCGGAGCCAAAAGAAAAACTATATTGTGTGAACTGCGGTGCCTTTGGTCATCCAGCATCATATCGAGGATGCTCCGGTATCAAGATGCAAAGGTTAAAGTCACTCCGAAACAAAGTCAAGCACACCGCAGTGTGATACCTACCAACTTGGTCAAGCCCGGGCTGTCATTTGCACTTGCTGCGAGAGGACCAGCAGACAATGTAAACAAAATAAATAATGTAAGTAGCAATAATGAGCTGCTCCTTAAAATTTATCAGCAACTAAATTCCTTATCGGAGCGAATCGATAAACAAGATTCGAAAATTAACATTGTTTTTCAGCGTTTAGAGCTTTCAAATGCCTCAAAATAAGTTGTCATCCAGCTACATTCCCACGGATAGGATTCATCTCATCTCGATCAACGTCAACTCCATTGTTACTTTACATCGGCGTGATTATCTCCTTGAATTCATTGCCAGACAAAAGCCTGACATCGTGCTTCTCACCGAAACCCACCTCAGTTCATGGCACTCTATGAGATTCAAGGATTTTGAGTTCGTAAGAAACGATAGGGTAGCAGGTGATGGGGGAGGTGGCACCGGGATATTGGTTCGAAGACCCTTTCGTTTCCAAAATATTGAAAAAGTCGAATTCAAAAGCTTTGAATCTCTTGAAGTGTCCGTTATCAAAATCTCACTGCCAGGTGGGGATAACCTCTTCGTTATTTCTGCCTATGCAACTGGTGGAACTGTTCTCAAGCTCAAGGAGGAGCTCAATTCCTTGTTCGAAATACTCGAATTGAACAGGCTGCATAACTATTATGTTCTTGCTGGTGACCTGAACGCCAAGCATACATCATGGCTGAACGCCACCAATAATCCAAGAGGTGTATTCCTGAAATCGTGGATAACAGAGAACCAAATTGAATACAGGTGCAATCTATATGGGTCGGAGCTCCCAACATACCCTAGGACAAATTCATATTTGGGCCTCTGCAAGACGCAAGACTTGAATTCAGCTTTAATAGTCCTCAACGGAAACTGCAGGTGCTTCCTTATGATAGAGACCATAACGCAATCGTAATGGAAATCAATCATCAAAGGGATGATTTCTTCCTCATTCCAGTTCAACATGAAAATCATCGGTTGAATTTCAAAAAAACAGACTGGGGAAAATTTCAAAAGAAGTTTAATCGGGAGTACCAGAAGCAATGTCCCGCTTTTGATGGTGGCAACTCTTGCTCAATGGTTCCTAATGACAGGAATCTAACTAACGATGAAATAGATCTCTATTTGTCGAAGTTAGAGAAGCTGACGTTGGAAACGATTGAGAAAGTAGTTCCCAAGATTAAAAATCGAAACAATATGGAAGGATATGAAACACCAACCATCGCAAGGTTGAAAAGATTGTAAAGCCTCCTTCTCACACGCGTCAACAATATTTATCGACGATTTTTGGACTACAACCATCCCTCGTTGTCTTTGTTGAAATTACATCTGAAGAATGTCCAGAACTTAATCCGGTCTTACTTCAGGAGTGAGGTCAGCAATCAATGGGCGGAAAAATTGAGGGGTATTAGCCCACAGGACCCAGACGGCGTGTTCGTGAAAGTGAATAGCATATTCCGCAAGAAGTCTCGAGTGAAGGTATCGAATCTTGAAGTCACTAGTGATGAGATAAATCTTCTCGATAGGGCTGGTATCGAAATTGATAGTACGACTCCGGATAGAAATGAAAACAGGATTATTTGTGAAGGATTGGATAAACTTGCCCTGATTGGAACACATTTTGAATTGGTTCATCTACCAAACCCTGAGAGAGGGAACGAAATATTTTCAGAGGTCGTTGAAGCAAAAGTTTCCGACTTCAAATCAAGCCTGAACGGCCAATCAATTCTTCATTTCAATGAAACATTAACATCTGACTTCATACCGAGCTTGAATCTTATTGATTATTTTGTCAGCTATGAAGACTTGTGTTTCATATTTCGCAAGATAAACAACAAGAAATCATGTGGTACTGATGGTATTCCAAATGTAGTTCTCCGACCTTTGCCGGAGGTTGCTATTAGGAACTATTGCATTTTGTTCAACAACATGTTGAGCAATTCATTTTTCCCAAATGAGTGGAAAAAAGCTAAGGTATTTCCGATCTTGAAGAAAGGAAAAGAATCTTCGTGCCCGAAAAGCTATCGCCCAATCAGCTTGCTGCCTAACATCAGCAAGGTGTTTGAAGTGATACTCAACAGAGCATTAAACGCCCACATTGAGGAAAATCAGTTGATGCCGAATTGCCAATTTGGTTTTCGTGCCAGGCATTCGACCACACATGCAATAACGAAAGTAACCTCAGACATCTGTTGGAAACTAAATGATAGACAATGTGTTGGAGCATGTCTCATTGATATGGAGAAAGCCTTTGATACGGCATGGTTAGATGGACTAATTTTTAAACTCCTTCAGGACAGGTTCCCCAGACACCTTGTCGCCATGATGTGTAATATGTTATACGGGAAATCGTTTGTTGTAACCGATGGAAATCTGACAACAATGCGCGAGTTCAAGGTCTTGAATGGTCTGCAGCAGGGAACAGTTACTGCGCCTCTGCTCTTCTCAATCTTCATTCGCAAGCTATTGAACGGCTTTGATTTTAATGTCTCGCCAACGCGATCATTGGTAGCGTTTGCTGGTGATCTGATCATCTATACGGCAGACCGAAAAGCTACAATAGTTCGGAGAAATCTCCAAAAAATGTTCAATGATGTACAGCTGTACACTGACAATTTCGGAATGAAAAGCAATGCGCAGAACTGTGAAACAATCTTGTTTCGGACAACGCTGCAGGGGGTCAGTCAAGACCTGAAACGTAATTGGAAAGATTTTCACATCATGGCTGGCGAGGGTAGTTCAGAACGAGTTCCACATAAATCCTGTGCTCGATACCTCGGTGTTTATCTCGATCAGTATCTGTACTATACTGAACATGTGAAAATTATGCTAAGTAAGGCACTTAAAATAGTCATGGCCCTACGAAAGCTCTTTCATTCGAAATACATTGATCAAAAGGTCAAAATTATCTGTTACAAGACCCTGGTTAGACCAGTTTTGACATATGGATGTCAGATCTGGTACAACCAGAGCGCTAGCACTATGGAAAAATTAAGAGTTTTCGAAAGGAAATGTCTTCGTGCATGTACTGGTTTGTACAGAAAGCCTGAGACGGATTGGAAACATTATATATCGAATAGAAGAATTTATCAAACTGCTGTAATCACTCGAGTCGATATCTTCATATTGAAACTTCTTCGGAATCATATCGCCAGATCTGTGACTGTGAGTTAAAACCCTTGGATTTCACAGCCGTTCCACCCTACAGACGGGTATATTGCGACTTGCCTCGCTACTGGCTTCATTCCTCCAGAAGCATTCGTGTATTTGGACATGAATCGATATGTTTTTGATTCTGACGGCGTCCCAGTCATATATCACATGCATCGACGGGCCACCGATAAGAAGATAAAATATCCTCCGAATTTGAGTTCACGAGACCAACAGTTCCAATGGAGATACTCATTTGCTAGATTCGTTGAGGCTGATCGAGTTGAGACGGGGCAATCTAGGTATTGGTGGCTGAATGACAATGTCTAAATTATTCGTGTGTATTTTCAGTTTTGGTGTTTTTCGTTATTGAGTTTTTGAGTTTCAGCTCATTATTGCTACATTTAGTGTTGTTGTTTATTTTTGTTAAAAATTAGGTATAGGTTAGGTTTATATTATGTTAGGTTAGAGATAAGGTAAAACGCTTAGGTTAGGAACATTGTTATAGATTTTTTTTAAGTATCAGATAAAGTTTTTGATAGCATTTAATAGAATTAAGTTAAAACATATTAGGTGTAGGATCAAAGTTCACTGTAGTGTTAAGATTATAAATAATTTTAGAATAGTGTTGGTTGGTTTTTTCTCCTTTTTTCCAATAAAATTTAAAAAATATGTAATAATCATTGATTTGAATTTGCTATAGTTTTTTTAGGGTATCGTAAAATTATTTTACAATACCCTATTAGTTTCGCGTCCTGTCTGTCCGTCCGTCCGTCCGTCCGTCCGTCCGTCCGTGTGTCACACCACTTTTTCTCGCAAACTACATAAGCTACAAATATAAAATTGTGTAGGTAGGTGCAAAATGACGCCCTCTTCAAATTTTCAACACCACAAAAAAATTTATATGGTCTTAAAGGGGGGTCTCCCCATATAGGGGAGTTGCCCCTTAAAAAAAAGTTTTCATTGCATGTAGGCAATATGGGTATCAAATGAAAGGTCTTGATGAGAACTTTTCAAAACAGGTCTTAAAATGACAAATTTTGCTTCGAGGGGTGCAGGGGAAGGGGAAATGTACGAACATTTTGGGTCCCCCCATCTCGCGATTGGACACCTTTGACACGAAAAATCTGAAAAAAATCACGAATATAGCCCTTTATGAGCACAACAACAACAAATACGTGAGAAGTCGGAATTCTCTCAACTTTGTTAGTAATAGTATGATTTATCGATTTTATGTTTTCTTGAATAAAATCTTAACGGGTACCTTAAATTTAATGACCATCAATAAGATAAATCTGTCCTGAAAGTTTCATAAAGATCGAATGGTATTTAATGAAGTTATAGCGATTTGAATTTTCCTATATTACTATGGAACAATATGCGCTGTATTACTATGGAAACATATGGCTATGGAACAATATGCGCTTTTTACTGACTCAGATACTACAGCTTTGCTAGGATTTGCATGAAAGTTTCAGGAATGATAGGTATCATGAATTCCTTTGAAAATTGGCTCAGCTAGCGGTATTAGCAATCGTAAGGCAAAATAGTGGCTGTTTTAAATGCGAAGATTGAATAATTTTGAGTTATTTTGCCCCAACTTCAACGTTTAAGGCGCATGCTTTTAACACTTGATTCAATTTAATGAATGACTGAAGATGAGTACCTACAATTAATACTCATGCGTGAAACAAGTCGAGAAGGCAGGAGAGAGCTCCTAGCAAAAGGGCTTTGTAACCATTCTAGGATTCGAAAAAATAGGCCATGAATCAATGATTACAGTACAGGGGAGTGGCCGCTGAAAAAAAAAATTCATCAAAGGTAGCCAATATGAATATCAAATGAAAGTCCTTTATAAGAGCTTTTCAAAACAGTACTTGAACTGTCAATTTTTCCTTCACAAGAGCAACAAATTTGTACGTTATCATTACACATTTAAAAAAAAAAGCAAGTTGAAGTAGCAGGAGGATGCTCCTGCCAGAAGGGTATTGTAAAACTATTAGTAAATCAAACAATATATTCTGCATATCAAAACTTGACTAATATATAGATTCCATAAATTGAGTTCGAAAAATTATTATGGTTATTATAATTTTAAACTTGCCACCATTTTGTTTCAAGTGGTTTGACCTCCTCGCTTGATTAGTCATGATAACACATGAATATTACTTAAAATTTCTAAAATTTTTATCAAAATTCCTACATATTTGTAGTGTCTCGGTCCGTTGCAAGCGTGTATCTTCCTAGTATCACGTGTTAATGTTGTTGTAATTGTTAAATATTCAATCGGCTGTAACTTAGCTGTTTATTGTTCAATTATTGTGAAATTTTCGAACCATATACAATCACTTTCAGAAAATTTAAATTATAGATTTTGGGAAATCTAAGGGTCATATCTTGATTTTATAGACAAAAAAGCAAAATTTATAAAATGTACTATTATTAACAAAGTGGATCGAATTTCGACTTCTAAGGTATTTGTTGCTCTTGTGAAGGAAAAATTGACAGTTCAAGTACTGTTTTGAAAAGCTCTTATAAAGGACTTTCATTTGATATTCATATTGGCTACCTTTGATGAAATTTTTTTTTCAGCGGCCACTCCCCTGTACTGTAATCATTGATTCATGGCCTATTTTTTCGAATCCTAGAATGGTTACAAAGCCCTTTTGCTAGGAGCTCTCTCCTGCCTTCTCGACTTGTTTCACGCGTGAGTATTAATTGTAGGTACTCATCTTCAGTCATTCATTAAATTGAATCAAGTGTTAAAAGCATGCGCCTTAAACGTTGAAGTTGGGGCAAAATAACTCAAAATTATTCAATCTTCGCATTTAAAACAGCCACTATTTTGCCTTACGATTGCTAATACCGCTAGCTGAGCCAATTCTCAAAGGAATTCATGATACCTATCACTCCTGAAACTTTCATGCAAATCCTAGCAAAGCTGTAGTATCTGAGTCAGTAAAAAGCGCATATTGTTCCATAGCCATATGTTTCTATAGTAATATAGCGCATATTGTTCCATAGTAATATAGGAAAATTCAAATCGCTATAACTTCATTAAATACCATTCGATCTTTATGAAACTTTCAGGACAGATTAATCTTATTGATGGTCATCTGTGTACTGAATTTTATTAAATTTAAGGTACCCGTTAAGATTTTATTCAAGAAAGCATAAAATCGATAAATCATACTATTACTAACAAAGTTGAGAGAATTCCGACTTCTCACGTATTTGTTGTTGTTGGACTCATAAAGGCCTATATTCATGGTTTTTTTCAGATTTTTCGTGTCAAAGGTGTCCAATCGCGAGGGGGGGGGGACACAAAATGTTCGTACATTTCCCCTTCCCCTGCACCCCTCGAAGCAAAATTTGTCATTTTAAGACCTGTTTTGAAAAGTTCTCATCAAGACCTTTCATTTGATACCCATATTGCCTACATGCGATGAAAACTTTTTTTTAAGGGGCAACTCCCCTATATGGGGAGACCCCCCTTTAAGACCATATAAATTTTTTTTCGTGTTGAAACTTTGAAGAGGGCGTCACTTTGCACCTACCTACACAATTTCATATTTGTAGCTTATGTAGTTTGCGACACACGGACGGACGGACAGACGGACAGACAGGACGCGAAACTAATAGGGTATTGTAAAATAATTTTACAATACCCTAAAAATGGACAAGTCATACTAATCCTAAGGGGCTAGATTCTCAAAGAACAATCACTATCGCAAACTAGAATTCCTGCTTACATTGAGCACAAAAATAAGCTTCTATTACCTTGTTAAAGTCTATCATCTAACGAAATTATTATTGTTAAAGTTTATTATCTAGTAAATTATTAAAGTTTATTATCTAATGAAATTAAATTAAGTTCCATAATAACAATTTTTCTAGAGCAATATGTAGTGTTAGTAAATTAGGCAAATGAGGTATTGAATTATGTATATTATACTCGTATGTACAGTGTTTTTACTTCCACTAAGTTACAAGTAACAACTTGTTTGGAGGGAGTAAAGAAGTAAATAAATGAAATGAAATGAATATATATATATATATATATATATATATATATATATATATATATATATATATATATATACATATACATATATTTATATATATCTATATATACATATATTTATATATATCTATATATACATATATTTATTTTTATATATATATATATATATATATATATATATATATATATATATATATATATATATATATTTATTTATATATATATATATATATATATATATATACATATATTTATTTATATATATATATATATATATATATATATATATATATATATATATATTCATTTCATTTCATTTATTTACTTCTTTACTCCCTCCAAACAAGTTGTTACTTGTAACTTAGTGGAAGTAAAAACACTGTACATACGAGTATAATATACATAATTCAATACCTCATTTGCCTAATTTACTAACACTACATATTGCTCTAGAAAAATTGTTATTATGGAACTTAATTTAATTTCATTAGATAATAAACTTTAATAATTTACTAGATAATAAACTTTAACAATAATAATTTCGTTAGATGATAGACTTTAACAAGGTAATAGAAGCTTATTTTTGTGCTCAATGTAAGCAGGAATTCTAGTTTGCGATAGTGATTGTTCTTTGAGAATCTAGCCCCTTAGGATTAGTATGACTTGTCCATTTTTAGGGTATTGTAAAATTATTTTACAATACCCTATTAGTTTCGCGTCCTGTCTGTCCGTCTGTCCGTCCGTCCGTGTGTCGCAAACTACATAAGCTACAAATATGAAATTGTGTAGGTAGGTGCAAAGTGACGCCCTCTTCAAAGTTTCAACACGAAAAAAAATTTATATGGTCTTAAAGGGGGGTCTCCCCATATAGGGGAGTTGCCCCTTAAAAAAAAGTTTTCATCGCATGTAGGCAATATGGGTATCAAATGAAAGGTCTTGATGAGAACTTTTCAAAACAGGTCTTAAAATGACAAATTTTGCTTCGAGGGGTGCAGGGGAAGGGGAAATGTACGAACATTTTGTGTCCCCCCCCCCTCGCGATTGGACACCTTTGACACGAAAAATCTGAAAAAAACCATGAATATAGGCCTTTATGAGTCCAACAACAACAAATACGTGAGAAGTCGGAATTCTCTCAACTTTGTTAGTAATAGTATGATTTATCGATTTTATGCTTTCTTGAATAAAATCTTAACGGGTACCTTAAATTTAATAAAATTCAGTACACAGATGACCATCAATAAGATAAATCTGTCCTGAAAGTTTCATAAAGATCGAATGGTATTTAATGAAGTTATAGCGATTTGAATTTTCCTATATTACTATGGAACAATATGCGCTATATTACTATAGAAACATATGGCTATGGAACAATATGCGCTTTTTACTGACTCAGATACTACAGCTTTGCTAGGATTTGCATGAAAGTTTCAGGAGTGATAGGTATCATGAATTCCTTTGAGAATTGGCTCAGCTAGCGGTATTAGCAATCGTAAGGCAAAATAGTGGCTGTTTTAAATGCGAAGATTGAATAATTTTGAGTTATTTTGCCCCAACTTCAACGTTTAAGGCGCATGCTTTTAACACTTGATTCAATTTAATGAATGACTGAAGATGAGTACCTACAATTAATACTCATGCGTGAAACAAGTCGAGAAGGCAGGAGAGAGCTCCTAGCAAAAGGGCTTTGTAACCATTCTAGGATTCGAAAAAATAGGCCATGAATCAATGATTACAGTACAGGGGAGTGGCCGCTGAAAAAAAAATTTCATCAAAGGTAGCCAATATGAATATCAAATGAAAGTCCTTTATAAGAGCTTTTCAAAACAGTACTTGAACTGTCAATTTTTCCTTCACAAGAGCAACAAATTTGTACGTTATCATTACACATTTAAAAAAAAAAGCAAGTTGAAGTAGCAGGAGGATGCTCCTGCCAGAAGGGTATTGTAAAACTATTAGTAAATCAAACAATATATTCTGCATATCAAAACTTGACTAATATATAGATTCCATAAATTGAGTTCGAAAAATTATTATGGTTATTATAATTTTAAACTTGCCACCATTTTGTTTCAAGTGGTTTGACCTCCTCGCTTGATTAGTCATGATAACACATGAATATTACTTAAAATTTCTAAAATTTTTATCAAAATTCCTACATATTTGTAGTGAATATATATATATATATATATATATATATATATATATATATATATATATATATATATATACATATACATATATTTATATATATCTATATATACATATATTTATATATATCTATATATACATATATTTATTTTTATATATATATATATATATATATATATATATATATATATATATATATATATATATATATATATTTATTTATATATATATATATATATATATATATATATACATATATTTATTTATATATATATATATATATATATATATATATATATGTATACATATATTTATTTATATATATATATATATATATATATATATATATATATATATATATATATATATATATATATGTATATATATATATATATATATATATATATATATATATATATATATATATATATATATATATATATATATATATATATATATATATATATATAATAATTCATCGCACAACCCTCCAAATCCGAGCCTTGGCGTTGAGATTTATTTTTAGAGTATCTGATTCCATGAACGTAACGGGATTCGAGGTGGTATGGTCCATGTCCTCCGTGAAATGAAAGGAGCGGTCAAGCCAGACGACACCAAAACTGCCATCAAAGCAGTTCGACCAACCCGGACCGGTGGCTTGCTGGTGGAATTTCGGCCAGAGGCCACAAACAAAGATGCATTCCGTGACGCGTTTCAAAAGGTTCTTGGAGATGCGGCAACGGTTGCCTCGCTCGAACCAATGGCCACCCTGGAAATCAGGGACCTCGACTGCGTCACGGACAAAGCTGAAGTAGAGGATGCCATTAGGAGGGAGTTCTCCAGCTTAAGTGAAGTCAAGGCAAGATTGACACGTGAAAACACAAGGGGGCAGCGCATGGCTATTGTCGAACTAGCTGATAAAGACGCCCAGCAAATCCTGGCGAAGGGCAAAATTAAGATAGGTTGGGTGATCTGCAGGATACGGAGAAGAGCGATCCCTATCCGCTGCTTCAGATGCCTCGAATACGGACACACCGCGTATGCCTGTAGGGGACCCGACAGGAGATCTCTGTGCAACAAATGTGGTGAAACGGGGCACAAAAGGAAGGAGTGCGCGAACGAGGCAAAATGCATTCTTTGCAAGGATGCTAAGCTAGCACCCGGCGACCTCAAACATGAGCCGGGGACAGGGAGTTTTCAAAGAGGCCCTAACTAAAGCCAAATCGATACTCAAATGATCCGCATCCTGCAGGTCAATTTGCACCGAAGCACAAACGCCCAGGACCTGCTTGAGCAGTTTGTGAGGGCAACCTCCTGCTGCTGAGCGAGCAACATCATAACAAGGACTCGCAAGCGTGGTACCCTGACAAATCTGGTACCTCGGCCATCTGGGTTCGAGACAGCGCCCACCTTCAGGTGCAGGGCCATGGACGCGGGGATGGTTTTGTGTGGGTGCGGTGTTCAGGGATAACATACGAGTATTTCAGTGTTTATCTGACGCCTAACGAGGCAATGCGATCTTTTCGAACCAAACTCGATGCCCTGGAGGACGCTGTCTCGAACACAGAGGGGCACATGCTGGTCGGGGAAGACTTCAACGCTAGAGCCATTGAATGGGGTATGCCTCAATCCGACCCAAGGGGAAAGCAAATCTTGGACATGGCGGCCAGAACAGCGCTTTTTGTCCTAAATACTGGTAACACCCCTACTTTCCGCCGCGGGGGTTGCGTAGGAACCATACCCGATGTGACACTCGCTTCGGAGTCCCTGGTACCTAGAGTACACAACTGGCGAGTACTAGAGGACTACTCGGCTAGTGATCACCAGTATAAAGCTGTTGAGATTCACGACGGTGCCACTCTGCGTGCATATGCCCAAACTTCAATCCTCGGATGGAGGACGTTGAGAGGTTTGCTGACGCACTTACGGCAGGCGCACCGTTTCTGGGAGCTCCGCCAGGGAGTGGAGGGCCTACAGCCAAGGACTTGGTGAACTCAACTATGAGTACCATCATAGCTGCTTGCGAGTCTTCCATGCCCCGCCGAAGACCCCGACATGGTAAGCCTCCAGTATACTGGTGGTCAAACGAGATCGCCGAACAAGGAAGTGAGTGTCACAAACTTCGGCGAGAGGGCCAGCGGGCGCGAACACGGGAGGAGGCAGACACTAGGCTAGCAGCATACAGGTCCGGCAGGAAATATCTTCGCAGGCTTATTAACAAGAGCAAGGCCCGATGCTGGCAAGACCTCGTGGACGATGTAAATAGGGATCCGTGGGGCCTTGGCTATAAGCTGGTCATGGGGAAACTTGGTGCCCCACGGAAGCCTTGTATACATGACGCGCAAAAGATGGACGCGATAGTGCGGGGACTTTTCCCCGCCCATCCCGTCCGTGTTGACGCTGTCCATGGTGAAACAGCAGTCGAGTGCCCACTCTTCACACAGCTGGAACTGGAGGAGGCAGTCCTCTCCCTGAAAGCGAGGAAGGCTCCAGGTCCAGATGGTGTTCCAGCTGAGGTTTTGCAGCTCGTCTATCACCATTGTCCTGACTTGCTGCTCAGCACATTCAACGCTTGCCTACGGGACGGGGTTTTCCCGGTACGATGGAAGGTGGCGAGGCTCGTGCTGGTCAGCAAGGGGAAGGGAAATCCCGAATCACCGTCTGCATACCGCCCGTTATGCATGCTAGACACGGCTGGGAAAGTGCTAGAGAAACTCATCAAGGGAAGACTCACTGACGCGATTCGTGCTGCTGGGGACCTATCTCCTCCTCAGTACGGCTTTAGAGCAGGACGTTCTACCATTGATGCGATTGCAGAGGTGGTGAACGCGGTCCAAAAGGCAGAGGCATATAGTCGCACCAAGCGACGGATCGTCCTGTTGGTGACACTCGACGTCAGGAATGCCTTCAACTCCGCTAGATGGGTGGATATTCTGGACACGCTGGAAAACTCTTTTCAAGTTCCAGAATATCTAATGCGGCTTTTGAGGAACTACCTAAAGGACCGAAGCCTGCTCTACGACACGACACAGGGCCAACGAAGGATGGAAATTACATCGGGTGTTGCCCAGGGATCTATCCTTGGTCCGGACTCGTGGAACGTGTCTTACGACGGGCTACTGAGACTTGAGATGCCAGATGAGTCGCACTTGGTCGGCTATGCGGGTGATGTTGCGGCTCTGGTCGCCGGACGCACCGTTGAACAAGCGCAACTTAGGCTAGGTATGCTAATGCGCCGAGTGAGGGACTGGATGACTGCTCGCGGGCTCAGTTTAGCACTGGAAAAACCGAAGTGGTCATCTTGACAAAAAAGAGAATCCCTAGAGTAAGGATGATCAGTATTGGAGATATACAGATCGAATCGAAGCCAGCGGTGAAGTACCTGGGGCTACTGATCGACTCGAAGATGAGTTTCTCTGAGCAAATCAGGGCAACGGCTGAGAAGGCTGCTTCAGGAATATCGGCCCTGAGTCGACTTATGGCCAACGTAGGGGGACCCAGCCCATCAAGAAGACGCCTCTTGATGAGTGCTGTAGGGTCAGTGCTACTGTACGGAGCAGAGGTATGGGGCGACGCTCTCTGCAAGGAGGTATACCGAAAACGATTGGCACAGGTACAGAGAAGAGGAGCACTGAGAATTGCATCTTCATATCCAACAGTCTCCGACTCGGCAGTGAGAGTGATTGCAGGCGTGATACCTGTCGCCCTCCTTGCTAGAGAGCGCCGCGCTGTTTACGTACGCCGAAAAAAGGATGCGAGGGAGATGCTTGTCCGCGAGGAGAGACAACGCTCGCTCAACGATTGGCAGCAGTCTTGGAGGAATTGCACGAAGGGAAGGTGGACTGCGCGCCTCATCCCGGATGTAAGCGTGGCTAAATCGAAGGCATGGTGAGACTGACTTCTATCTGATCCAGCTTTTAAGCGGGCACGGTTGTTTCCAGTCTTACCTGCACAAGATCGGCATGTCACGGTCTCCCGATTGTCGGTTTTGCCCAGGAGAGGAGGACAGTGCCTGTCACACATTTTTTGCGTGTACCAAATGGGCCAGGCTGCGAAGGGAACTCTACAGGGAGACGGGAGAGCTCACCCCGGATAATATAGTTGCGGTGATGCTCGAATCGGTTGACAAATGGAACCAGGTGGCACATTATGCTCGGGTAGTCCTAAAAGATAAAAGGGACTCGCAGCAGCCGGAAGTGCTGGGGCTGGGGGATCGCTCTTCTGGCATTTCCTCTTCCCCTCCCGCTAGGAAAGGGACTCCCCAGCTTGAAGGCGCTCCACGGCGTAACAAAACGAGACCTGGCCCGAAGTAATGTGTTAAACGGTTCCAGGCTAGGTTCTCAGATTGACAGGGGAGGTGTTTAGTGGGTAGTCCAAGGGTATCCTCCATGGGAGTCCCACACTGCCAGACTCGGCGGGCATAAATGCCTTCACCTCCCTACCACAAAAAAAAAAAAAAAATGGTCCATATCGCGCTCAATCATCTGATTTATTACCGAATTTTTCAGTGAGTACCCATCACAGATGGGTGGGCTGATGGTCCGACATAAGCCTTGGAATCTCTATATATGTTATGTATATACATTTATAAACATACATTATGTGTATATATATATATATATATATATATATATATATATATATATATATATATATATATATATATATTTATAAATATATATTATGTATACATATATATATATATATATATATATATATATATATTTATATATATATATATATATATATATATATATATATATATATATATATATATATATATACATAAATGTATACGTATACATATATACATATATATATGTATATATATATATATATATATATATATATATACATATATATATATATATATATATATATATATATATATTATGTATGCATATATATATATATATATATATATATATATATATATATATATATATATATATTATGTATGCATATATATATATATATATATATATATATATATATATATATAGATATTATGTATGCATATATATATATATATATACATATATGTATATATATATATATATATATGTATATATATATATATATATATATATATATATATATATATATATATATATACATAAATGTATACATATATATATATATATATATATATATATATATATATACATAAATGTATACATATATATATATATATATATATATATATATATATATATATATATATATATATATATATTAATATATATACATATATATATATATATATATATATATATATATATATACATATATATATATATATATATATATATATATATATATATATATATACATATATATATATATATATATATATATATATATATATATATATATTTATATATAATATTTTAGTCAATTATTTTGATACCCGCAGGCCAACTCTCGTTTTTCTTAATTATCGGGTCTTGCTGTAGTGTATGAGCAGACACGTTTCGACTTCTTTGAGGCACTGAAGATGAGTCAAAGGTGTCGGAACGCGTGTACTCACACAACTAAGCAAACCCCGATGGCTTGTCTAGAAAAAGCTTCTATTTTGACTGATTTTAATCGTTGAAAGCAATCAATTCATACTCGCGCGCATGGAAAACATAGGTGAGGGTGTTCTTTGCTTCATATACACTCTGATAAAAGTAATATAACTGAATCATTTGTTCTAAAGCCATCAGTAACTAGGTTAAATAGCATCTTCTAAAATGCGTCTTAATGCATTCACAAATTTATATACATATATATGTATGTATGTATGTAAGTCACAACTCGATTCTGTACAGAACAGTTTGTTGCATTGGGGTTATCAATGTTGTAATTCAAAAGTGAATCACGTCTGAAATTTGAGATGGTGCAGCAGGGCCAACAAAGACAATTCATTTCATTCTCTGTCATCAATTGTTATGAGAAAATTGTGGCAAAAAAATATGCTTACCAAGTCCTTGATTCGGACCCATCAATACCCAAGTCGCTGATGTATCGATCAGGCCGTGCATGAGGAGAACAGGCTGCTGGTTGGGCTTCGGTATCCTATGTGTTTCCAAAATGTATCCATCTTCAGTAACTATATGGTGCACTTCCACAGGATATTTGTATTTGCGAATTAGTTCTGGCTGGAAAAATTAACACTGTGCAAAAAGCTATATTGAAGTTCTCTAATTACCGCAAGCAGAGTTGCATCTTCGGATATGCTATCAGTGAGGTGAGAGCTCACTTCCGAATTTCGCCCATTGATGGTTATCAATTCGAAGTTTAGAAAACTTTTGAATGCATCACTAGCCCTCTCAAAAATGCTAAACAAATAGACCGAATGCAATGTATTCACTAGCACCACTCCGAAGATGAGAACCGATGTATTTTTCATCTTTTCGCTGCAAAGTCGAAAACGTAACTATTTTCTAAAATGTTCCCAGGCTGTCGTTATCTGGAAATGATATTTGTTTGACCCCTGTCACCTCCTACAAATTGTAGAGCTCACAAAATATTTTGAAAGAGGATTAACTTTTTGTATTAGATCTGGGAGTGAAGTTCTAAATATGTAACTAAATTGACGTTCTCCGATGTGAAGATTGTCGAAATAATTAATCATTACGAATATGTATGTAGATATGTATGCAGGTTTCACAACGTACGGGACTCACGTGCACTCAGAACACCTGGAGACAAAATCTGTAGTATCGTTGCACGTGTGAGTTGCTAATCGCTTGTCCCATTCTCAGAATCACGAGCATACTTTGAATTCTTAGGGCACACCCACTTGCAACACGGATTATCAATGGAATTTGTTGAATTATGATCAAGTAGTCGGAAGTCGAATGTGCTACGGCGGTTGTACATGCGAAAACGTTTATTGATGCGTGCTGCTAAATTAAAACATGAGATGCGAATCATAGCAATTGATGCAATAATTTCGCAAGTCTTATCGCTGCCTAATTTTTATCATCAGTGTTCTGTAAGAAATCCATACAATAGTATGTTCTTATCGATAATTGTGCGTTTGCCTGTCCGTTCGTGTACTGCAGCTGCTCTTCTACGAAAAATCAGCGGATCGAATCATTAAATAGTCGTATTCTGAAGCGATGGAATAATGCAAACAATCTGAAGCATGGTGACTCCCTGTAAAGAATTAAATTCACTCAATTTTTCCATCCAATATATTCGGAAGAGGAATTAAATGGAAGACTTTGCCAAGCGAATTCCTTGTTAAAAATACAATTAAAAGAAATAACGTTGTCAAGGTGTAAAACGGAAGGAAGGGAACACGAAAATTTGGTACCCTCCTTGCGATTAGGGACTGTGTATAGATAAAATCATCTAATCAAAATAACAAAGGTAGATTTTTATGTTATTTTCGCGTAGTATAGTGGTTAGTGTACTCGCTGTGAAGCCGAAGATCCCTGGCTCAAATTCCGTTGGTGACAACGAAATTTGTTCCGTTCAGTTATCATACTTACTGGTTTAAAATCAGAACGTATCACAGCTGGGTGGATGGACCCATAGCCAAAGCGAGACACTGACCAAACTTACTTCTCGGTTGCCGATACACTCAATCAAAATAATGAGCTACTCTAACTGTCTCTTGGCGAAGGCCCGAAAGGGGCTGCAGTACTATAGCAAAAAAAGGATTTTTATAAATATATGAACTAATGTTAAAAATTACTCAGAAGCCGAAATTCAATCGATTTAGATGATCAAATTACCAGCAAACGCTACCAGTGATCACGTTCAATAGCCCAGTCATATTAGGGCTTTCACCTCGGAATGAAAGATAATAAGCTGCAAATTGGTATGAACCTTTGTTTTGTCATTCTAAATGTTGTCTCAAAAGTCACAATCGTTATCGTGTCCGCGTCTCAAGATATTCAAGGTCAAAGGTCACAAAAATCGGTTTTTCGCGAATATCTGGCTTCCTATCGGTTAAATGAGATTTGCATTTATTATAAAAGTTGTAGGCTATAAAATTCCCTACAACTTTTGTTTAAACTTTTTTTTCATACGACCAACCGTTTTGAAGGTAGAGCGCGAAGAGTGCACATCGTACAGTCATATACGGCCTAATGCAAGGTCAAGCGTGAGTTATGGTTATCAGTACGTTATAAAGTCAATTATTTACTTGGAAATTATAATTATTAAACAATGCCTATTATTTATGTACTAACTATTAATTATTTATATTTAATTAAAGTAAGTAACTTGATTATTTATATATAATTATTCATATTTAACTATTTAAGTATAAAATATTATTAATTCTGGATTATATATTTTAGTTTTATTTTAAGTTAACACGACATTATATATCTTTTCTTTAAAACGCGTAACTACTAAACGTAATATTTTGCAATTGCAAAAATGGTTGTGGTTCCCGCTGTGGATGCAGAAAATCAGGGCTACAATGTTCTTTAGCTTGCGGCCAGTGCAACGGACAAGCTTGCCTCAACGCTTCACTGTATCCAAGTAATCCCGATGAAGAAAATACATATGATCCCGATATTCTGGAAGGTTTGGAGATGAACATGACAGATAATGAGGATGATGACAATGAATCGAACATTTTTGAGCGACAAGAAGAAGAAGACGACGAACAAGAAGAAGATAATTAGCTTCCATTTCCAATTTCATTACAATTAAAATCAACAAAGATACTTTTGATATTTGAACTCACATTTTGATAAATGTATATTATGCCGTATTTAATAATAAATAAAAATATGTGTAAAATATATACTCTTACTATCATTTTAACTTAAAATAAAACTAAAATATATAATCCAGAATTAATAATATTTTATACTTAAATAGTTAAATATGAATAATTATATATAAATAATCAAGTTACTTACTTTAATTAAATATAAATAATTAATAGTTAGTACATAAATAATAGGCATTGTTTAATAATTATAATTTCCAAGTAAATAATTGACTTTATAACGTACTGATAACCATAACTCACGCTTGACCTTGCATTAGGCCGTATATGACTGTACGATGTGCACTCTTCGCGCTCTACCTTCAAAACGGTTGGTCGTATGAAAAAAAAGTTTAAACAAAAGTTGTAGGGAATTTTATAGCCTACAACTTTTATAATAAATGCAAATCTCATTTAACCGATAGGAAGCCAGATATTCGCGAAAAACCGATTTTTGTGACCTTTGACCTTGAATATCTTGAGACGCGGACACGATAACGATTGTGACTTTTGAGACAACATTTAGAATGACAAAACAAAGGTTCATACCAATTTGCAGCTTATTATCTTTCATTCCAAGGTGAAAGCCCTAATATGACTGGGCTACAAGATGCGTTAAAATCAAACGGTTCAATAGTTTACAAATGAATATGGAGAAGAGTAGAGGTGCAGTTACTTCTCCTTGCTTTAGACCATTCAAGACATTGAAATAGCGCATTGTTGTTAGGTTTCCATCAGCAATGAGAAATTATTTCCCGTACAACATATTGCACATCATGCCGACAAAGTATCTGGGAAACCTGTCCTGAAGGAATTTATAATTAATTCATCTAACAAAACCGCATCGACGGCCTTCTCCATATCATTGAAATACGCTCCAATACATTCTCTATTATTTAGTTTTCAACAGATGTCTGAAGTTTTCGTTGTCGCATGTATGGTTGAATGCCTGACACGAAAACCAAACTGGCAGTTCAGAATCAACTCATATTTCTCAATGTTGGCTAAGTATCGCTTAAAGAAGTCCGCATGATGTGGTGGTTGAAGTACTCGCCCTGTTAGCCAAAGGTTCCTGGTTTGAGTCTCGTTGGTGGCAACAAAATTTGCTTTGAGTAATACTTCGGACGGGCTATTAACTCGTTCAGCTATGATACGTACTGGTTTAAAATCAGAACGCATCGCAGCTGGATAAATGAACAGACGATCAAAATATGATACTGACCACAGCACCTGCCCAAGCGCCGACACATTCGATCAAAGATACTCTAAATATTTCTAAGCGAGAGCCCGAAATGGGCTGTAGTTGCTACGTAGAAGCCTGAATGACTGCAAACACCTTGCTGATCTTTGCTAAACTTTAAATTGATCAATTCACCCGTATTATATAAACTTAATGTAGATATTTACAATAATTTTTTGCTCTACAGTGAGCATCTAATAAGAGTGATGGCCTGAGGAGAATTAGTACACACATTGAAACCACCTTCTTCTAACATTTTTCTTCTGTAATAATTTTTCAGAAAAATTATGAAAGCAACTTAATCATGTAGCTTCACACAAAGGATTTTCATAAGTTAGCTGGCTGATATTAGAAGCAAGGCCTATTTTTGAAAGGTTAAGGGTTTTCTAATAAGAGGTGTTATTTTGACTAGCTCGCTATTTCAGTAGATATCACTTTTGAAGCTGTTATTTTTTAACATTTGACAAGTAAAAACTACGCCATTAGTAAATATGGAACAATACATGCTTCAACAACGCATTGAAATTATTAAAACTCACTATAAAAATGGTGAAAATTTGGCAGAGACGGTTCGTAAAACTCGGACATTTTCAGGTCGTCGTGAAGCAATTTGTTGGACCGCAATACAGAAATTGGTGGAAAAATTCGAGCTGTTGGGACAACTAAGTGATGTCAAGAATAAAACCCGTGAACGTCACTCAAGAACAGCCGAGAATATTGCTACTGTAGCCGAAAGTGTTGAAAAAAACCCAAGTTTGTCCATTCCTCGTTGTTCTTTGGAATTAGGCATTCCACAAACGTCATTACACCAAATTTTGTATAAAGATCTGGGTCTTAAGGCTTATTAAGTTCAGTTAACACAAGAAGCCAAGCCAGTCGATCATCAACAACGTCGTGTCTTTGCTGATTGGGTCCTTGAAATGCATGAAAATGATTCGGAATTCCATAGAAAAATCATCTTGAATGAGCAGGCATATTTCCACCTCAGTGGCTTCGTCAACAAGCAAAATTGTTGCATCTGGGGCTCGGAAAACCCAAAAGTTATTGTTGAAAAGCCTCTTTATCTTCAACGTGTGACTGTTTGGTGTGGTTTATGGTCCAGCGGAGTCATTGGACCTTACTTTTTCGAAAATGAGGCTGGAGCAACAGTTACGTTGAATGGATTGCGCTATCAAGAGACGATCAATTATTTTTAATGCCGGAATCGGATGGTATTGATCTGTACAACGTTTACTTTCAACAAGACAGCACTAAGTGCCACACAAGCAACGAAACCATTGATCTTTTACGGGAAATGTTTCCGGACCGTGTTATCTCTCGAGGAGGTGATCACAATTGGCCATCGAGATCTTATGATTTAACACCTTGCGACTTCTTCCTTTGGGGTCACGTGAAAGAGAAGGTCTACAGCAACAGCCCAGCTTCGATAAAAGACCTCAAAGATGGAATTCGTGAGGCTATCGAGGACATAGGGCAGTCACTTGGCGATTTAAGCGTGGTCGTGGTGGTCATTTGCCTGATGTTATTTCTTACTATTAACGGCATACCTTCTTCTTTATAATGAAATGAACATTTGATCATTTGTATTAAAAAATGGCATTTTCCTTGTAATATCAAAATAACACCTCTTATTGCGAAACCGTTACTCCGTTAATACCACATGATTTCTTGTTACTTATCCTGCCAAATATGAGACATAAGTCTTTTAACAGACAAAATAATCAAGAAGATATTCACTCGGTATGAAGTCTGAGGTCAGTATTTCATTGAATTGAAGAATGAATTTACCATTCAGGCTTCATTTGAAATCGGAGGCTTTAACGTCAATGACTTCTGAGAGCAATAGGCTTCTTCTCAAGAGTTGGTAGGTGCACCGATTCGAATTGATTTCCAATCAAGGCAAGCTTCTAATCATCACATATAATCATATTTCCATATATATCCGCAGTCGTATTATCAATTTCGATACCGACCCTATCCAGAAGATTCATCTTATTACTAACGACATTAAGATTCGACACCTTCACCGGAGACTTCTTATGAAATATACTATTTACTTTTGTGAAAATGCCAACTCCTCTGAGTTAATGCCCCTCGATGTGCCCATATATTGGCTGCTGACTTCACTCCTGAAGTATGAACGGACTAAATTTCGGACATACTTCAGGCGTAATTTCAGCAAGGCCGACGAAGGATGGCTGTAGTCCAAAAATTGCCGAAAATTATTGTTAACGCATGTGAGAAGAAGGCTTTTCAATCTTTTTAACCTTGTGATCGTTGGGGTATCATATCCTTCCATGTTAAATCAATGCTTAGCTTTTAGTCTTTGAAACTACTTTCGCAGTCGTTTCCAATGTCAGCTTCTTTCACTTTGACAAATAGAGGTATATTTCGTCGTGAGTTAAATTTCTTTTATTAGTAACCATTGAGTAAGGGCTGCCATCATTAAAAGGTGGCCATTGCTTCTGATAATCGTGATTAAACTTCCTATGAAACTTTTCTCAGTCCGTTTTTAGGGCTTTGTAATATCATTTTACAAAACCCTACTAAAATCGCATCCTGTCTGTCCGTCCGTCCCTTCGTCCGTCCTTCCGCGTGTCATACCACTTTTTCTCGCTAGGAACATAAGACTTTGTAGATACGTGCAAGGTGATGCACTATTCAAAATTTCACCACAAAAAAGAATTTATGAGGAGTTTAAGGAGGGTCTCCCCATATAGGCGAGGGGCTCCTGAAAAAAAATTGCATCGCATGTAGACAATATGGGTATTTAATGAGAAGTTTAAATGAGAACTTTTCAAAACAGGTCTTTAAATGACAAGGTTTTCTTTGAGGGATGCAGGGGAAGGGGAAATGTACGAAAATGTTGTGCTCCCCTCCCCGTCGCGACACCTTTGACCTGAAAATCTGAAAAAAGCCATAGGGGTGTGACTTTAGGAGTACAAAGGCGACAAATACCTCAGAAGTCGAAATTCGATTAAGTTTCTTAATAATAGTATATATTATAAATTTTACATTTTTTCCATTAAAATCGAAATGGGACCGTTGAATTTCCCAAAAGCTACAATTTAAGTTTTTTGAAAGCCGTTCTATGCATTCTGAAAATTTCACAATAATTGAATGGTAAGCCGCTAAGTTACAGCCGATTGAATTTTCAAGAACTATAACAACATTTACGCGTGATACTAGGGAGATACACGTTTGCAACGGACCTAGACACTACAAATATGGTTGGATTTTGATAAAAATTTTAGAAATGGTTGGTAATATTGGTGTATAATCATGAAAAACTAACCAATGGGGTCAAAACACTTGAAACAAAGTGGCGGTGAATTTAAAAACACAATAACAATAATAATTTTTCGTACTCAATTTATGGAATCTGTATATAAGTCAAATTTTGATGTGCAGAATATATTGTTTGATTTACTAATTGTTTTAAAAAACCATTCAGGCAGGAGCACTTTCTTGCTACTTAAACTTGTTTGAAATTCAACCGATGATAATAATCGTAAGAATTGTAAGGAAGCACCCGCACTTTTTCTTAAGGACTATTAAATGCAAATCGAAGCCTTGCTTTAGCAATTCAGAGGTCCAAATATGCATTTGTCATAGGGTATGTTTGAAACTCCGACCCAAATAGATTGCACATGTATTCAGTTTGGTTCTTTAATCCACTATTTCAGGAGTATAACTCATGGATTATTGTTGGCGTTCAGCCATATTGTATGCTGATGATTCAGGCCACTAGCGGGAATATAATAATTATGCAGCCTGTTCAATTCGAGTATGTTAGAGAAGGTAGCAAGATCCTCCTTGAATTCGAGAACGTTTCGACTAGTTGCATAAGCAGGGATAACAAAGAGATTATCCCCACCTGGTAATCAAATTTTTTTAACGGATACTGCAAGAAATTGAAATTTTTGAGTTCGATCTTATCAATATTTTGGAAACAACAAGGTCTTCTAACCAGTATCCCGGCGACACTTCCCCCATACTGTTTACCCTATCGTTTCTTACGAACCCAAAATCCCTGAATGTCATGGACTGCCATGAATTAAGGCAGGTTTCAGTAAGAAGCGTGATGTTATTATTTTTCTTGATGTTGGATTCCAGGAGAATGATTTTGAAGCACATTGGCCTAAACGTTGAAAGACGAAGTTAAATTTTTGATCTTGCTTATAAGTTCTTTCCAAAAGAGATTTAAGCCACTTACATTACTTGCATTATTTACTTTATTTAGATTATTCTCTGTTGGTCCTCTAGCAGCTAGTGTGTATGAGACCTCGAGCCTGCAAAAAATGACTTATTTTTGATATTCTGAAGGTGCTAAGACCTTTCATTTGAAACCCTACTCGACGACATTTAATGAAAAAATTTGTTAAAGGCTATTTCTTCATAAGAGGGGACTCCCTTGAATAATTTTGGTATATTTGATAAGACCTAAACTTTCAAGAGACCACCACTTCTGAAGTTTTCACAAAGTTTGAGCTTTGTAGCTTCTATAGTTTCGGAAGAAATTTTTTGCGACGCACGGATAGACGGACATATGCACAGACGTACAGGCAAACGGACAGATGGATAGACGGGCAGACAGACGGACAGACGGACAGATAGGATGGGAAACTAGTAGGTTGTTGGAATATTTCTTTCATATAGCCATAAAAATCATGGAGCTAGATCCAATAACAAATACCTTAGAGGCTGAAATTCGTTGAACGTTGCTAATTGTAGTAAGATTTAGCATTTTTGCCAGTAAACCTGTATCAATATCATTGAATTAGATGAAATCAGCCATATAAGTAATTCTTTAAAATATCGTTTTATTCTATGAGTTTCAATAAAATTTGCCGACGTTATAGCCAGTTGAATTTCCTCCGATTACTACATGGGCTTCCCATCGAACTAGACACTACACTTTTGATTGAATGTTCTCCCAATTTTCAGATAAGATAAATAGCAAAAATACATTAAGATTCAGATCAAGCAATGATTTTAATAATATTGAAACAAAATGGTGGCTGGTTGAAATGGAGTTCTTTTCAAGCATGAATATATTTGTTGTGGATGTCATAAAAGTTTTTCTTCTTCTTCTTTTATTTTATTGATCCACATATTGTACGTTAAGTACAAAGCCCTTTTGATATGAGCGTAGCTCTGTCTACCCAACGTGTTAAACTTGGAGCTTTTTTTTTCTTGTGTATGCAGCTGGTCTTCAAGATCATCAGAACTGAATAAAATATTTTATTTGCAGGCGGTATTCTTTGGTGTATTTTGTCTCTTTCGTAAGCTGTTCTGGTTCAAAAAAATTTCCCTGAATTTACAGTGTGATATATAATTTGCTATCCCTAGGCCACCTGATGCAAAAAATAAAGAATTTATCGTTTCAGATTTTGCAAGCTCTAATCAATATATTTTATATGATGCCTTACTTGACCACCGTTGAAAAAAAAAATATTTTAGGGTCACTCCAGTCTAAGGGAGAGCCCCCTTAAATAATTTTAAAACGTTCAATGAGACTCAAACTTTGGAGAGACCACCACTTCTTACCTTTCAACAAAATTTGTGCTTTGTAGCCTCAATTGTTTTTGAGAAATCTTGCTGTGACAAAAAGACAGACGGATGAACAGATGGATATACAGGACGCAAAACTAGTAGTTAATGTGAAGTTCATATTGCTAATAAAAACAAATCGCTATAAGCTTGAAACTTTAAAACCATTACTTCATTCATTGTAAAGTGAAAAAAATTTAAGAGGGGATGTTTGTGATCACAAGCACCAGACAGGTAAATCAAAAAGTGTGCAGAGTGCGCTTTGAAAGAAACATTCTGCTGTAAAGTTGAAATTTAGATGTATGTTTGGTTTAGCTATGCAGAAAAAGTGAGTACAATGACAGGTAGTCCTGGCATATATAATTCTTTGATAGGCAGGAGGAAAGATAGGAGTGCGAGGAAGAGACGTAGCGTTAACTCCATGGTGCCTCACACATGTCCAATGCTGGAAATACATTTTGACAGCGAGTATAGTTTTAAAATTTCTTAAGGTTTTTTCGTCTTCTTAAGGAAATATGGGTTACTTAAATGAAAGACATACATAAGGGTTAAGTTATCATGTTTTTCCAAAATAGTGATGTACTAGGGCGGTTCGAACATGATCGAGACAAATGTTCTGAAACGTTTATTTTTAGAAACTTCTCCTTACAACTTACGCATTTTGTCCACCTTTTTGGAAGCTTTTTGATGCTGGTATCGAAGAGTTCCTTGGGTAGCTTGGACAGCCATGTGCGCACAAACTGCTCTACCTCATCGTCGGTGTTGAATCTTTGATCTCCGAGGATTTCTTTCAATGGTCCAAACATGTGGTAGTCGTAGGGTGAATAATTCGGACTGTAAGGGGTGTTCCAGTACCTCCCCCCGCGCAATTCCGATATTGTATCGAGCGTGAGACGGACGGTATGAAGGCACGAGTTTTCCTGGAGAAGAATCGCACTTCGTGCTGGAATGCTCCTCCGTTTCGAGCGTTATTTTACGATATTGAAGATGTTCGTGGATGACAGACTCTACACTACCAATACTGATGCCGAGTTCAGCCGAAATGTCCCGAACATTCATCCTACGGTCCTCCAGAATGAGTTGCTCTACGCAGCAAATGTTGTCTGGTGTGATGCTGGTTCGCGGTCGATGATCATGCGGCTCATTCGCGATGGTTACTCAGGCACTCACTACTGAACGAAACGAATGACAAAACTTTGCCCAACAGCCGTCGGCACTTGACGTACACTCATGTTCGTAGCTCGCGCGTGGAACATGCACTCCCGACGAAAACTATGCCACTCAAGCCACGACCTTCAAAACACACATGCAGGCCATCTACAGCGTTTTCCTCCATCATATTTGAACCACCCTCGTATTTCTGTTTTATAGTGCCATGTTCCATGGAGATTTTTCAATAATTCTCACTGAGTGTAATATTAATTAAGAAAAAGTACTACTTTTTTCTGTTCAATGGATGAGGCCGTTGCTTGGTGAAAGTTGATCGCTTAAGCAATAAAAAGCACTTTTCAGTTTACGTTCACTATATATATTTAATTTTAAACACTACAGCTGTTTCGACGCTCCATGTCTTCCTCAGATGTTAGTACTATAAAACAGTGCGGTATAGTTTTGTAGTATTAACATCTGAGGAAGACACGGTGTGTCGAAACAGCTGTAGTGTTTAAAATTAAATTTATATAGTGAAAGTAAACTGAAAAGTGTTTTTTATTGCTTCTAAGCTGTCGGACCTTGTTTTATTGGATGAGCAGACGCATTTCAACTCCTTTGTCATCCTCAGTGAGCAGACATGTTTTGACTTGGTTGAGTCATCTTTACACTGAAGCTGATTCAAACGAGTTGAAACGCGTCTACTTACCCAATAAAGCAAGGCCGGGCGGATATCAAATAAACAAATTTATTGACTAAAAAGTACGTTCCTACCCCATGACTATTACATTGCTATGTAATGCAGATTCTATTATACATTAACCTCCAAAATCAGTAATAGTTTAAGTTTTAATAGCAAATATAACTACAAACAGGCTGAACTGGCTCTATATCCTGCTGCAATAGCTTGTATTCCTCCGCTTATTCTGCTTTCATTGAAATAGGCGGTAATGGCGTTTTTAGTCAACATAACTTTTTGTGTGTTGGTTGCTAGTGCATTATCATTTGAGAGTAGTCTTTTTAATAGTTTAGAAACCTCACTCTGAGAAAAAGCCTTTCTCGCTGTAACTGGCATCTCCTATTTTGCATATCCTTCTCTGAACTGCTTTCTGCAACAGCCTCTTCTGTATGTTTATGCTTGCAATGGACCTCATCAGCTTGCAATGGACCCAACCTCGGTTCCAACATTGAGCATATTGCGTTATTATTTCTCACCCTATGGAGACTACTTCTATTGCAGCAGTGAGATTTGACATATTCCTAATTATCCCCTTTTCTTATCTCCTATCGTGAACTGCTGTTGACTAAATGATGGGAGCAGTAAATTTATATCAGGAAAGCTTCAAAGCATTTATGATTGTTTAAAATGTCTGCTTCTATTAAACTTATAAAATCAAAGTTTTAATTTAACTGAAAAAGCTCTGGCAGTTTTTTTTACATTTGCTTTATTTAAAAGTCAATCGAAGCTTTTTGGTTACACTTAAACATAGAGGTATACACTGGAGACGGCGAGCTTTCATTTCCCATATAAAATATTGAAGTCTCTTAATACATGCTCAATACGAACAAACATTTCATGTCCGTATACTCTAATTTTCGAAAGCTTTTGGACTTTCACGAATGAGCTTACGTATGATTGTCCAAATTCTATCATTGTTCGAAATTAATTTCGAAATAGCTAAAAAAGTTCATTATTTTTAGTTTTCTCTTTAATGATCATACAGCATTTACAATTGTAAACAATGCCTCCAAATATTGTTCAACGAACTTCTTTCCTTTCCATAAAATATACTAACAAACTACGAAGTGCGCCACATTCAAATCGTTTTCGATCGAAATCAACAATTGTGACACCCCTGATTTCGGAAATGATGTTTCAGCTGATAGAAAACAGGAAGTTGACAATTCCCGCGAAAACTCCATCAAATATCGTAATTTTTAAAAATTTTCAATGAAAACGCTTGTTTCGGGTGGATTCTATAAGTGGTTTCGAAAATAAAGTGTTCAATGTGTAAACGTGAGCAAAAATGTGAGCGTGTTATCGAGTATTTTTCATTATTTAGGTAAGTAAAGTGCAGTCAAGGAAACAATTATGTGTCCGGGTATAATTTACGTGATGTTTTCTGTGTCCGTCCAGGTTTTCGGTGCGATTCATGAATGAGAACATAATTTCGAATGTTGTGTGAATCGTGCCTGCTAGAAACGGTATATGGGGGACGCGAGTTTAAAGATTTTCTCGGTTGAAACAGATTTGACGCCGGTCATAGAATTCCGATAACATGCAACTGAAAGTCGCTTGCATTTTAAGAATTTACGCGCTTTTTTTTCTGATTTTAATTCCTACGGATTTAAATGGGCCTAAGTTATCCTTAAAGCTTCGTGTTGAAGTAATTAATTGTGTTTTTAAGTCAAAATTCGTAATTATCAAAGAGCAAATTGCATGTGAAATAGATGTTGCGCGCAAATGTTGAAGTTTTGTTGGCCCCGTCCATAATGGTGTTAAGGTTAAATTGTTGAAAATAATTCGTTTTGTTATTGCGAAGGTGCTTGTAAAAGTTTCATGTATCGGAGTAAACATTTTAATTGAAAAACTTTGAATCTTTTCTAAAATACGTGATCTCGTACCAGCGCAGTGCACCTACAATATGGGAGCTGTTTTATTAATTTCGAAAACTGGTCGGTTGAATTTAAAAATGTTTTTCTAGGTTTCTGGAGTTGTGGTGATGGGACTGAAATTGTTGTTGAAAATCGGGCCAATTAATGCCGAAATACATGCATGGTGGTTTAATTTGAAAATATTTGTTTCTTTACCGGAAAACGAAGAAAACCGACTTCAAAGTGCCCTACAAAGGATGAAATAAGTTTTATGAAAGTGATATTAAAGCACCATGCAATATAGCACCGCTTTTAAAAAATTTTATTCATCTTTCTTACTTTGGAGTCGGTTTTTTTTTTAGATGAATTTCCCAAGAGATATTTACCTATTGAGTATATATATATATATATATATATATATATATATATATATATATATATATATATATATATATATATATATATATATGATTTATATATAATATAACGAAAATCGTGACTATGCTAGAGGTCACAATTTCGCTCCAATTTTCACAAAATTTTTAGGAAAGGCGTATTGGGTGAATATCTCAGTTAAGTTGTTTAACCAGCCAAATCGGACGAGGGAAAACAAAATGGCGGCCATTTTAGACAAACATTCGTGATTTCATTTCTGACCAAACCGTGGCTCCTATTTGGATGAAAATTGGTACAGAGGTTTATTGAGGTGTGCGATGAATTTCACAATAAAAAATCCAAAGTCGAACCGTTTGAAACAAAATGGTGGCCGCTCAGACGTCGAAAAGCGTGTAAGCATTGGATGTTGTAGTTGTGACCAAACTTTTCAACCGATGTTAATGAAATTCGGTTCTTTGGTAATTACTATAAATGCCTAAAGAATCATGTTAAAAAACTAGAGATCAGGTCTCCAAAAACAAAATGGCGGCTAGTTGAAGCTAGCAATTTCAAAGGCTTCTGAAAGACCCAATTTTGATTCGATGCGAATGAAATTTATTTTCAAGATAGGAAACAATTAGATCTAAACATTTTGCTATTTCGGTGTACAGACATGCTCAAGTTTCAAAATGGCGGCGATTCAAATATGCGATTTTTTCAGATTTTCGTGGCCCTCTAGTGGCGGAATTTTCCAATGGATTTTAATGTAACTTGAGACTATGGATAATTGTACAAAGTCCTTGTACTAAACAAAAAATCATCAAAATCGGATGAAAAATAAAGAAGTCGAAAATATAAAACCTAATATTTTTCGCTGCCATTTTCATTAAAAATTTAATACTTTTGCCATGTCTAGAGGGAAACTAATTTGACTGAGATTGGACAAATTGACTGATGAGACTCTAAGATTGAAATATTTTTAAAAATCAAAAATCAAATGCATGCATTCAAAATGGCGGCCCACAAAGGTCAGAAGGTAAGCGCAATTCGCTATTTTAGTAGCAACTGAAGTAATGAATGTTTATCATGGAAACATTTTTAATGGCGTAACTTGCAAGTATTTATAAAACAGACCATTTTAGGGGATTGTAAAATATTTTTACAATCCCCTATTCCGTACGTCACAGCAAGTTTTCTCGCAAACCACATACTTGAATGATGAAATTTTCTTCGTAGGTCAAAAGTGGTACCCTCTCAAGCGTTTGCAAGAAAATTCCACCAGAATAATAATATCAGCACAAATGATAATTTTTTGGCTTTCTTTTTGTAGTAAACAATTAATTTTCAACCGCTGCATTCTCATAAAGTTTATCGTCAAGAGTATGATACACCTTATCATATGATGAACGAAATTTCGACCCCAATTTCGAAATTAGCTTCGAGCCTATGCGAGTTACCACAATAGCAAAGGCAAAAGCTCGTGGCTTCATGCATTTGATCTTTCGCCGTCTCCTGTATATACCTCTATGCACTTAAACCTTATCTGAAGCTTCTGTTTCCTTTAAAATACTAACAATTTTGTTGTGCACTAATTCGCGACTATCAATACCCCAAACAAAGTCAAAGTGATTGAAACCAGTGTATGGAACCAAGAACTTTCCACGAGGATTGCCTAACTTGGTAAAAAGCCTGTCGACATCGTATGGTGGTGCAAGCCAGTCGTTGTCGCCGTGGTGGAGAATAACTGGAGCTGTCACTTTGCTTAGGTCATAACAAGGTGGGAAGTAGCTGAAATAGTAGAATGGATTCATGGCCCATCCATAATCATATTGGCAGAAGTTCTTGTAACGTGCCATTTGACCATAATGCAACATTTGCTTGACTGAGGCCCCTGCAGGAGAGTGGCCATTCATAACTGGAAGCATTGTCTGCAATAATTACGAAAACAATTCTACTTAATGTAATTTTTCACTCAAATAAAAAACTTACATAATTTAGCTGAGCGGTATCAAATCCTCCAATCAAGAACAGGTCATTGGCACATGCCATTTGCCACAAAGAATCATCATTACAGAGCAATATCTTAGATTCAGTCTTGACGTCGTCGTTAGCCATAAACTCATTGACACCAAATAAGGTGGTCCAGTACTGCAAGCAAATAATTAACCATATTATGTAAGGATTAAAAAATCAAACCATACGTTCACAGATTCCAGCCAAGTGGCAATGTACAAAATGTAAGGACTCTTGATGTCGATGAAAGAAGCTACTGGAGCTAATGCTTGCATAGAAATGATCTTATCGTTGTATTCCGGCTTTTCGGAGCCCATGACAAAGAAGGTAGTAGTACCTTGGGAGTGACCGATGTAGTGGAGCTTCTCAAATCCAGTATTAGCAAGAATGTAGTCAATAGTAGCTGTTAGATCGTATAAAGCAATCTCGTGCCAAGAAAAGTCCCAGAATGAACTACTGGTGGGGGATTTTGTCTTGTGGTTCTTGGAATAACGATTACCCCGGTTATTTCCCATCCAAATATCGTATCCAAGCTCCCACAAGTAGTAACCTGAAATGCATAGCAACTTGGCAATGTTTGACTCCTGACATTGGATGTGTAATTGTACTTACCCAAACCGAGATTTGGGCCCATAAGAATCCATGTGGCAGAGCTGTCTAGGTTTCCATGCTGCAAGTAAATTGGTTGAGCACCTGGGCGTGCAATGCGGTGAACTTCCAGAATGTATCCATCTTCAGTTTCAACCTTGTGTGTTTCCGCGGGGTATCCATACTTAGCAATCAATTGAGGCTGAGAAAGTATAAAGAGGTGACCTGATGAGCCTCTCAGAAATAAGCTAATAGAATGTATTTGTCCTTACAGTGGTGAGACGTGCGTCTTCAGCGACATCCTTATCGACTGCGGCGGAGCACAGGAACACCAGTGATAAGACAACAATGACTGACTTGAACATTTCAAGAACTGTTTGCAAACTTCACGTTAACTTTGCTTTTATACAAAATGTATTATGAAAAAAAACTGTTTTTGTTAACTACAGTTTCAATTTAAATTACGTAGCTCCCTGTCATAGTCAAATTGTTTGAGTTAACGAGATGTCGGAACAGTTCAGTAACATCAAGTTAAATCAATAGATAATTTTCGATAAGAAATCGAATTGGTTATTAGTTAACTGATAGATAAACAAGCAAAAATAATTGACAATGTGTTCACGTTTGATATAGATACTGCTAAATATTTCTCGTACAAGGAAAGAATGACATCCTTAATTATTGGTAGGTATGTTTTTAACTTGTTGGAAAAAAATTTGAATTCAAAAGCATATTTTAAAAGGACAAGTTTTATAGAATATTTAAACCAATCAAGTAATTATACATATGGCAACTTTAAACATGTGGGAGTTACGGTGCTGGATTGCATCAATTTCAGGTCGCCTATACTATATGAAGGATATACTGGGACCCAAAAAAATTTCGTAACATTTTCTAACAACAACATATGACATTATTTATAGCGATGATGGTATCACTTTTCATTTGCCTTTCAAAGTTTCTTACAAATCAACGGACTTTTTGGCTTGAGCGATCAATCAGGCCCTGAAAACTAAGTTAGACATTTTACGTAGACTATATTACGTTGTCGACATTTTGTTATAGTGGAAGAAATAAAGCTGGATCCGTTTTGAACAGCTATTCAGTATATCTAAGCTTAGTAGAATTTACTAATAACACAGCCATAATTAGTAACGTACAATACATAGTTATTCGATTCAAGATTGGAAAGGGCACAGAAATACAAGCTTAGATCCAAAAATTTAGAGAAACTATAATTTCGAGAAACAAGTACAATAGTAGAAAGATGGTATCCCTAAGTTAAGTGATTTTTAAAAAACTTTTAAAAGAAAGTTACAACATATGTGAAGCCTTCAAATGTTCCTCCAAAAATATTGTCTTTGTAGGAGCAAAGTTTAATTACAAGTAAAGCAGCTACAAATATTAAAAATTTGCTTGCACGAGACCTGATTTTCATGGCCCATAGTATTCTTAAGATCAAAGTATTCCTAAGAATAGCGTAAAAAATCGTAAACTACTGCAACAAGCATCAAAAAATGGAAGTAGCAAGAGAGTGCTCTTGCTATTGTGTAAAGTGAATCAAGTCAAAAGCGCCTTATTCAATATTAATCGTTATAAATTTTCAAAGAATATAAGAAAATTACAAACAATAAAAATACTAAAAAAATTAATACATAATTAATTAGGAACATTTTATCGAAAAACAATCTAAAATTCATTTTCATTAAAATTATATTATACCATAGGATTCAATTGGAAAAAGGAGAAAAAACCAACCCAAACCATTTAAAACTAAATCGTAATATTAACACAACAGAACAATGAACTTTTGTCCGACATATAATATGTTGTATCCTAATTCTAATGAAATGCAATCAAAAACTTTATCTTACCCTAATACAATGCTCTCACAATATTTCTAATCTCAACCTTTTTTTTTTTGGTGTGGTAGGGATGTGAATGCCATTTATGCACAGAGTGTGGGACTCCCATGCGCAACTGGACTTCCCACTTAACACCTCCCCTGTCAACCTGAGAACCCAGCCTGGAACCGTTTGACACATTACTTCGGGTCAGGTCTCGTTTTGTTACGCCTTGAGGCGCCTTCAAGCTGAGGAGTCCCTTTTCTAGCAGGAGGGGAGAGGGGAAGAGGAAATTCCAGAAGAGCGATCCCCCAGCCCTAGCGCCCCGGCTGCAGTGAGCCCCTTTTATATTTTAGGACTGCCCAAACATAATGTGCCACCTGGTTCCATTTGTCAACCGATTCGAGCATCACCGCAACTTTATTATCCGGGGTAAGCTCTCCCGTCTCCCTGTAATGTTCCTTTCGCGGCCTGACCCATTTCGTACACGCAAAAAATGTGTGACAGGCATTGTCCTCCTCTCCTGGGCAAAACCGACAATCGGGAGACCGTGACTTACCGATCTTGTGCAGGTAAGACTGAAAACACCCGAGCCCGTACAAAAACTGGGTCAGATAGAAGTCAGTCTCACCATGCCTTCGATTTAGCCACGGTCTCACATCCGGGATGATGCGCGCAGTCCACCTTCCCTTCGTGCAATTCACCCAAAATGCTGCCAATCGTTGAGCAAGCGCTGTCTCTCCTCGCGGACAACTATCTCCCTCGCATCCTCGTTTCGGCGCAGGTAAATAGCGCGGCGCTCTCTAGCAAGGAGGGCGACAGGTATCACGCCTGCAATCACTTTCACCGCTGAGTTAGAGACTGTTGGATTCGAAGATGCAATTCTCAGTGCTCCTCTTCTCTGTACCTGTGCCAAACGTTTTCGGTATACCTCCTTGCTGAGAGCGTCGCCCCATACCTCTGCTCCGTACAGTAGCACTGACCCTACAGCACTCATCAAGAGGCATCTTCTTGATGGGCTGGGCCCGCCTACGTTGGCCATAAGTCGACTCAGAGCCGATATTCCTGAAGCAGCCTTCTCAGCCGTTGCCCTGATTTGCTCAGAGGAACTCATCTTCGAGTCGATCAGTAGCCCCAGGTACTTCACCGCTGGCTTCGATTCGATTTGGATGTCTCCAATACTGATCATCCTTACTCTAGGGATTCTCTTTTTTGTCAAGATGACCTGTTCGGTTTTCTCCAGTGCTAAACTGAGCCCGCGAGCAGTCATCCAGTCCCTCACTCGGCGCACTAGCATACCTAGCCTAAGTTGTGCTTGTTCAACGGTGCGTCCAGTGACCAGAGCCGCAACATCATCTGCATAACCGACCAAGCGCGACTCATCTGGCATCTCAAGTCTCAGTAGCCCGTCATAAGGCACGTTCCACAGGTCCGGACCAAGGATAGATTGAGAGATAGAACCTCAACCTTAAACCTTAGCCCTAAACCTAATAATAAACACCCCAAGGTACCTATCCTAAATATTTAAACTATTGCCAAATTTTAACATAAACAAACAACAACAACAACACTTAGTGTAGCAGTAATGAGCAGAAACTTAAAATTAAGTAATAAAAAGAACAACAAATCAAGTTGGGTCAGACAGACCTACGCTCATTTCAGAAGTTTTTTGAACCGAACTTCTCCGAAACGCAGTCACCAGCACTGAATAAAATCAAGACACATGTCAAAGAGATGTGCACGTTTATAAGAAAATTCATTGTTCAATCAAATCATGAATTCCCAGTAATATTTATGTTATTGATCTTATTTGAAAATTTTAAGAAGATTGAATCAAAACTGCAGTGACTGATTCAATAGAAAATCCATAAAATACCAAAATCATGTGTTATTGGTGATGTAGTTGGAGAAATTTTTAATGGCTATAACTTGAGAGAATACTTAAATACTGAGTTTAAGGGCACCTATACGATTTTATAGGGGAAAATGTGAAATTCGAATATCATACCACAATATTATTAACAAAGTTGAGCGAATTTTGACTTTTAAGATATTTGTTGCTGTTCTGTTCATAGACACCTGCGACGACAATTTTTTTCAGATTTTTCAGATTACACGTGTCCAATCGCGAGAGAGGGACACACATTTTTCGTATATTTTCCCTCATTGTGTGCCCTTGGAGGAAAAAAATGTCAGTTTAAGACCGACTTTGAAAAGCTTTTATAAATACCTTTCATTTGATATCTATATCCGCTACCTTTGATGAAACTCCCCTATATAGGGAGACCCCCCTTAAATACCTTATAATTTTTTTTTAATTGAACTTTAGAAAGAGCACCATTTTATACCTACATACAAAATTTGATGTTTCTGGCTTAAGTAGTTTACGAGAAAAAGTGCTGCGACCCACGGACGGACCGGCAGATGATTTTAGTAGGGTTTTGTTAAAATTATTTTTTGGAGCGGCTGTAAAATCTAGGGGTTTTAGCGACAGCTACAGATCTTCCGATATGATTCCGAACATATCTCATTATAAAGATATCGACTCTTGTCACTTTAGCAGTTTGATAAATTCTTCTATTCGATATACTCGTAAAGTGTTCCCAACCCGTCTAAGGCTCTCTGCACAAACAGAACATGCACGTAGATATTTCCTTTCAAAAACTCGTAGTAGTTTTATAGTACTAGCATTCTGGTTGTACCAGATCTGAAGTTCAGATGACTTTGACCATTTGATCAATATATCTGGAATGAAAGAGTCGTCGAAGGGCTAGAATTACCTTTTGCGCGTACTGAGCATGATTTTGATATGTTCATTATGGTAAAGATACTGATTGAAATAAACAGCAAAATATCAAATACAGCATTTATGTGGTATCCGGTCTAGACTTCCCTCGCCAGTTTCAATGTGGAAATCCTTCCAATTACGTTTCAGGGCTTGACTGGGTATATTGCACGATCCCTAATTTTCACAGCCCATAGGACCTTTAAGATCAAAATATTCTTTGGAATATCGCGCAGATTTGTAAATCACTCAACCAAGCATAAAAAAGTCGAAATAGCAGGAGAGTACCCCTGCCAAGAGGGGTTTGTAAATAAATTTTTAATTAAATTAAAATGTATGTTTTGCCAACACGACATTTTTCAAATTTTTCAGCTCAAATATATCAAAGAGACAAATTTTCCCCTTTTTTGACTCCCCAACTCTGCTCAGCACTGTTACGCTTTCTTAACATACTACTTGATTTTGAAAATTCATGGTAGTTCATTTGATACCCACGTCGGCTACTTTTGGCACAAACATTTTGGGGGATCATATTCATATATGATGGAACCCCTTCAAAACACTAAATTTTTGATGTGCCAACATATTTGAGAGGCGACCAATTTCGGTCTAGTACAAAATTTTAGCACTAGAACTATTGTCATTGAGTTCAATGCTGCCATGCATCACGATTTTACGTCCACACAGCAGATCGCCTACTTTTTCTCTTCATTCCGGTAGGTCTGGGCCTCAGATGAATAAGAACTGGATGGGCTAAGCTCATATAAAACGCTTAGGAGAGCATGCGACCGGTTTCTGCTCTCTTTCTAGGGATCTGTATTTAATTTCCTCTCCTTCTGCCTCTTGCCATTCACTTTCTTGTTCTAGAAGCTCACTGGATGGGATCTGTTTGTCAAGTTGAAAGCTCCAAACTGGACGCCAAAATGGCAAAATTCCAAGTTTCGTCGCGAATTTTATCCAATATTAAAACGGTGCAAAGAATTCGTGATCTGAATTCATTCCAAGTGTTCAAACATTCTATTGTGCTTTGTGATTCTTATAACTTTAACGCGTGACACTGTGAAATTTCTTTACAATTTCAAAGTGAAATGTGTAGTGCCATCGTGTAAAAATTATAGTCGAAAAGGGTCTGTAGGTGTTTCCTTTCACAGGTAAGTTGTTAATATGCTAATATTTTGCATGTTTTTCTCATAATGCTGCAGGTTTTTCAAATAGAAAACTAATTTTAGTATTGTATGAAAATTTGTTTTCATTGAGCAGCAGCCATGTTTGCTTGTGCAATTTGGCTCTCTGATAAGTTGTAAACAAGAGCATAGCAGTAGGAAAAGTGGTCGCATGGGTTGTTGCGACCACATGGTCACGTGGCTTGCCACTCCAGTATTATTTCATTACTCAATAGTCTGGGCGCAGGGGGGCTTATCTGATGACCGACGGATTCATAAACATCACGAAAGATGACGAACGTTTTTGGGGAAAAAAACTGGTGGACATAACTACCACAAATTTTAAACTTCCAGCTTCGCCAATATAATTCCAGCATCAACATTATTTTTATGCCTTTAAGTCAGTTGGCGTTCCTGTGTTTGTTTTAACTGTGTATTAAATTTTTCAATGTTACGTTGTTTGTATTCATTATTACTAGCTATTCTGTAAATGTTGTTTAGTTCGTTGGAGTAGCTGGCGGAGGTCATGGGGATGGAGAGGGGTCTCTGCACCATTAATCTGTACGCTGCTAGCTTATGTAATATTAGGTGGGGTGGTTAGATGTAACGTGCAGTGTATGATCAGTTGTGGTTGGTTTTCTGTATTTTTTTGTCTAATTGTGTTTATTCACGTGTCACGGTTAGTTCGATATAGTTGAGATGTCAGATTGTTTTTTTTTCTATATTTAGACTTATATTTGCGTGTATATCATAAATAAAGGTAAATTCTTCATCTTTTTTATGTTCTTGTGAGTCAATAACGATGAAACGGTCATTGACATATAGTCTTAAAATATTACATTGAAGATTTTGCAGATTTTGTGTATAAAGACTTCTTCCAAGGATTGTAAGAATATTTGCGACATTATTGACTACATTGGATATCCCATATCTTAACCATCTTCGGCAATGTATGTGTTATTCTTGAACGTAAAATAGTTGTGCTTGATTGTGGTCCTTATAAGATTGAGTAGTTGATCTATAAATCACCGGCTTTTAATGAATGAACCTGTATTTTTTAGCATGATCAGTGTTTCATCGATGGGTATAGACGCATAGAGGTTATCGATGTATAGTGACAAAAGTCCACAAGAGTCAGCCAATGTTTGAGAAATAGTAGAGTTCACTGGATCACGGCTGTTCTTTTATGTGTATTTGTCATTAAGGTGCACCACATCAGCCAATATCGTTGCCAAGTAATTGGTATGCAGGAGCTGGGAGATAACTGACTGCAGGCTGGATAGGGATAATGGGTTTGTGGAGATTATATTATGCTTTTGAGGATAGTGTGGATGGAATTGAATTTATGTAGTATTAGGAGGAATGATCAGTGAGGATTTTATGATACTTGGAACTTATTAGTTGGGTATTTGTTAACCAGTTCGTATACGTTGGCATAACAATTTACAATAGTAATCAATAATTGAATTCGAATCTATTTTTATGAGAAATATCCCGCTAAGTTTGATTTTCAAAAATATGTGCGTATCGATTGATTTCCCTTCCGAAACTAACTTATTTTCAAACTGCTAACAAATACCAAAATATTCTAACATAGAAAGCAATTCAGACAAAGAATTTCGGTGCTTTGCTTTTAACAAATTGAGTTGCCTCTATCTAACTATTTACTATAATTGTCATTGTAAATGGTACGATATTATTATGTTTCAAGTTTACTATTCTGAGCTACGATCTGTTAATGACATTTACATTGAGATTTCAGTTTAAGTTGTCATAGTTGTTGATGTTTGCAAGTTATACACAAAAGTTTAACGTGTTAAGATCCTGGCGATTTATTTGACCGGAATTCATGTTTTTGCTGTTTATTTGATCGGCTCAGATAAGTGACTTCAATAGATTTGGCTTTGGCAGCGATTTTTTGTGTGTTTTTTCTGTTTCTATTTCAGACTACAATTCAAAATGAATGGAGCTAGAGCTAACGACTGGCAAGGAACAGTGACCATCCATGCGCAAATTTCAAGGCAGTGGTTCATATATGTAATGTTTGTAGATTTTGTCGAACTCTAATATCCACATTTTTCAACGGATTTTGATGAAACTGTACATATTTCTTGTATTAACAAAATCGGATGAAAAATCAAGCAGTCGAAAATTTAATTCTTAATATTTCTAGCTGCCATTTGCACTAAAACTTGAAAAAGTTTGCCCTGTCTAGAGTGAAACTCCGATTTGAATGGAATTCAGCACATTATTTGATGAGACCCTCGGACACAAACATATGAAAAAAAAACCAAAATCAAATGCATGCATTCAAAATGGCAGCCACAGAAGGCCACAAGGTAACAGCAAATCGCTACATGAGTAGCAACTAAAATAATGAATATTTTCATGGTAACGTTTTTAATGGCTCAATTTGGAAGTACTCGTATAGCTGCCCGTCCGTGCGTCACGGCAAATTTTCTCACGAACCACATAAGCTAGAGTGATGAAATTTTCTACATAGGTCAAAAGTGGTGCCTTCTCAAAATTTGCAGTGCAAAAGAAATATTTTTTAAGGTATACAGGACATACACGAGGGTGACTTAAGAAATTTTTTTTTATCAGATGGTTGCTAAATAAAAGGTTTTTGAAAGAAATTTTTAAAACAGGTCCTAAACAAGAAGCATTTACAAGTAGGAGTGCAGGGCGAGGGGAATGTATGAAAATTTTATGTCCCGCCCCCTCGCGAGTCATTATCTTGGGATGGGAAAATTGTAATGCTTTTCCTAATGCCCATGTAGGACACGGGTGCCGATGATCTGGCACAAGTGTCAGCGAGCTATAAACAATACCGAGCTCCGCTAACTAGCTTCGCTTAATGACCGCGTACGCGTGCTTGACGACTAGCATTTGCGGGATCATATGAGGCGGGTTCTTGTCGAGCCACGAAGCTATACTATAAAATACTTATCACGCGTACTCTACTTTACAAGACGTACTGTTTCACGATAAAACTATAGTTTAATTTTAAACTTATATATTTCCAATTTTGTATTTCCATATAACACTATTTTAATTCTCGACTTGGAAAACTTGCAAACTAATTATACACTTTATCGCGATTGAGTTATCTTGGGAACGGACAATGCAAAACTGAACAATGGAAAAATCTCTTTCAAAAAGTTTCCCGTTTGATAAAAATTTCGATACATTTTTTCCCGCGTAAAATTAATCTTATACTAAATTTATAATATTCTAAACAATTACGTGATTCTGCGATATTTATAGTTTACGGGCACCCTGTGATATTTTGTAGCATGTCAAGTTGACAGTTAATGGTGTTGACAGAAATTCGCGTCGTGCAGCAGATCAAAACAACTTAACACCATCAGATAAGTATATCTTATTATAGAATAAGTCCGATGCTTTGTGGGGTTTTATTATTTCCAGGCCATTTACCTCGCATCGCGTGGAGCGGAGCCAGCAACTAATATGATGAGGACAAGTTGGACAAGAATATGCAGAACGGTGAGTACCCAACATACTCCCCCGGCTGAAGGGTGCAACGCCTCAGCAGCAACAATGCCCTGTAAGTAAACTAGTAATTATTTAGTTTTGCAATTTGGAATACCTTTGGTGTCGTTTCATTTCCAATCGATTCTTTGCTGCACTACGCTTTATCTTCAGTTGACTTCGGTTGGATTAATCTTGTCTATTGAGTTAGGCGTGATGAAGTTGTCCAACCTATGCTGGGCTACGGCAGGCGCACCGTTGCTGGGAGCTCCACCAGGGAGTGGAGGGCCTACAGCCAAGGACTTGGTGAACTCAACTATGAGTACCATCATAGCTGCTTGCGAGTCTTCCATGCCCCGCCGGAGACCCCGACATGGTAAGCCTCCAGTATACTGGTGGTCAAACGAGATCGCCGAACAAAGAAGCGAGTGTCACAAACTTCGGCGAGAGGCCCAGCGGGCGCGAACACGGGAGGAGGCAGACACTAGGCTAGCAGCATACAGGTCCGGCAGAAAATATCTTCGCAGGCTTATTAACAAGAGCAAGGCCCGATGCTGGCAAGACCTCGTGGACGATGTAAATAGGGATCCGTGGGGCCTTGGCTACAAGCTGGTCATGGGAAAACTTGGTGCCCTACGGAAGCCTTGTATACATGACGCGGAAAAGATGGACGCGATAGTGCGGGGACTTTTCCCCGCCCATCCCGTCCGTGTTGACGCTGTCCATGGTGAAACAGCAGTAGAGTGCCCACTCTTCACACAGCTGGAACTGGAGGAGGCAGTCCTCTCCCTGAAGGCAAGGAAGGCTCCAGGTCCAGATGGTGTTCCAGCTGAGGTTTTGCAGCTCGTCTATCACCATTGTCCTGACTTGCTGCTCAGCACATTCAACGCTTGCCTACGGGACGGGGTTTTCCCGGTACGATGGAAGGTGGCGAGGCTCGTGCTGGTCAGCAAGGGGAAGGGAAATCCCGAATCGCCGTCTGCATACCGCCCGTTATGCATGCTAGACACGGCTGGGAAAGTGCTAGAGAAACTCATCAAGGGAAGACTCACTGACGCGATTCGTGCTGCTGGGGACCTATCTCCTCGGCAGTACGGCTTTAGAGCAGGACGTTCTACCATTGATGCGATTGCAGAGGTGGTGAACGCGGTCCAAAAGGCAGAGGCATATAGTCGCACCAAGCGACGGATCGTCCTGTTGGTGACACTCGACGTCAGGAATGCCTTCAACTCCGCTAGATGGGTGGATATTCTGGATAAGCTGGAAAACTCTTTTCAAGTTCCAGAATATCTAATGCGGCTTTTGAGGAACTACCTAAAGGACCGAAGCCTGCTCTACGACACGACACAGGGCCAACGAAGGATGGCGGTTACATCGGGTGTTGCCCAGGGATTATCCTTGGTCCGGACCTGTGGAACGTGTCTTACGACGGGCTACTGAGACTTGAGATGCCAGATGAGTCGCGCTTGGTCGGCTATGCGGATGATGTTGCGGCTCTGGTCGCCGGACGCACCGTTGAACAAGCGCAACTTAGGCTAGGTATGCTAATGCGCCGAGTGAGGGACTGGATGACTACTCGCGGGCTCAGTCTAGCACTGGAGAAAACCGAAGTGGTCATCTTGACAAAAAAGAGAATCCCTAGAGTAAGGATGATCAGTATTGGAGATATACAGATCGAATCGAAGCCAGCGATGAAGTACCTGGGGCTACTGATCGACTCGAAGATGAGTTTCTCTGAGCAAATCAGGGCAATGGCTGAGAAGGCTGCTTCAGGAATATCGGCCCTGAGTCGACTTATGGCCAACGTAGGGGGACCCAGCCCATCAAGAAGACGCCTCTTGATGAGTGCTGTAGGGTCAGTGCTACTGTACGGAGCAGAGGTATGGGGCGACGCCCTCAGCAAGGAGGTATACCGAAAACGATTGGCACAGGTACAGAGAAGAGGAGCACTGAGAATTGCATCTTCGTATCCAACAGTCTCCGACTCGGCGGTGAGAGTGATTGCAGGCGTGATACCTGTCGCCCTCCTTGCTAGATAGCGCCGCGCTATTTACCTGCGCCGAAACGAGGATGCGAGGGAGATGGTTGTCCGCGAGGAGAGACAACGCTCGCTCAACGATTGGCAGCAGTCTTGGAGGAATTGCACGAAGGGAAGGTGGACTGCGCGCCTCATCCCGGATGTGAGACCGTGGCTAAATCGAAGGCATGGTGAGACTGACTTCTATCTGACCCAGCTTTTGAGCGGGCACGGGTGTTTTCAGTCTTACCTGCACAAGATCGGCAAGTCACGGTCTCCCGATTGTCGGTTTTGCCCAGGAGAGGAGGACAATGCCTGTCACACATTTTTTGCGTGTACGAAATGGGCCAGGCTGCGAAGGGAACTCTACAGGGAGACGGGAGAGCTCACCCCGGATAATGTAGTTGCGGTGATGCTCGAATCGGTTGACAAATGGAACCAGGTGGCACATTATGCTCGGGCAGTCCTAAAATATAAAAGGGACTCACAGCAGCCGGAGGTGCTGGGGCTGGGGGATCGCTCTTCTGGCAATTCCTCTTCCCCCCTCCCCTCCCGCTAGGAAAGGGACTCCCCAGCTTGAAGGCGCCCCACGGCGTAACAAAACGAGACCTGGCCCGAAGTAATGTGTCAAACGGTTCCAGGCTAGGTTCTCAGATTGACAGGCGAGGTGTTTAGTGGGTAGTCCAAAGGTATCCTCCATGGGAGTCCCACACCGCCTTCACCTCCCTACCACAAAAAAAAAAAAAAAAAAAAAAAAAAAAAAACCTATGCTGGGCGTCCACCTCCACCTGTACTGCAAACCACCTCCAAATTGTTAGGTTAAAGCAAAATTGACTTCAATCGCAGTATAATATTAATGTTCGTTCGGCGCAAGGTCTGAGTGAAGAATAGGATAGGGGAAAGTAAGGATGTTGCGACAAATATATATATATATATATATATATATATATATATATATATATATATATATATATATATATATATATGTATATATATATTTATATATATATATATATATATATATATATATATATATATATATATATATATATATATATATACATTAATGTGTAGATTCCTGCGTTGGCAGCAGCGCAATTTTCGTAATTGGTCTTGTATAGCTTTTGCCATTTGTCCACACAGTGACGACACGAACTAAATTATCCCTTCCGGGTTGTACTTGAATGATCCTCGCTAATGGCCACCGGTAGGAAGGAAGTTTTTCATCCTTGAGGATTCACAAATCTCCCACCTTTATGTTGGTTTCGTACTTCAGCCATTTTGGTCTACGTTGCAAACGACTCAAGTATTCTGTCTTCCAACGTCTCCAAAAATCTTGTGCAATCTTCTGAGTCATCTGCCATCTATCAAGGTAGTTAACGTTGACATTTTCCAATTCAGCTTCAGGTAGTGCTATCATTACGTCGCCAATCAGGAAATGAGCTGGCGTGAGTGCAGCGGTATCCATCGGGTCATCGTTGAGAGGGCAGAGAGGACGGGAGTTGAGACAGGCTTCGATTCTAATCAACACTGTGGATAGTTCCTCATATGTTAGAGACACGTGTCCGGCAACCCGACGTAAATGTGCCTTAATCGGTTTCACACCAGCCTCCCAAAGTCCGCCAAAGTGAGGTGATGTTGGTGGATTGAAGTGCCAAGTTACTCCTTCATCCGCTTCATTACTAATTTTTGTGATCCGCTGCAACTCAGCAGCTGCGCCAACAAAATTAGTACCACAGTCCGAATATATATGATTGCTGAATCCTCGTCTTCCCATGAACCGCCGTAATACTGCTAGGAAGGCAGGTGTGGACAAGTCACTAACGATTTCAACGTGTATGGCTTTTACAGCTAAACAAATGAAAATAGCCACATAGCCCTTTGTCGTCCTGCTGCCTTTTCCTCGTCTATCTTTAATTTCAAACGGGCCACAAAAATCTACGCCGGTGTGTGTGAATGGACGCGACATAGTTACCCGAGCTTCTGGCAAATTGCTCATCAACTGGCTGGCTTCCTTTGCCTTTGCGCGAAAACAACGAACGCATTTATGGATAGATTGTTTAGCCCGGTTGCGTCCATCAATCACCCAAAATTTCCTTCTTAAGGTATTCAACATCAGTTGCGTCTGTCCGTGTAAAGTAGCTTGATGGACTTCTTGTAATAATAAATCGGTGAATACACCATTTCGCGGTAAAATCATCGGGTGTCTTGCATCAAATATTAAAGGCGCGTGCTCGAGCCATCCAAATACCCACAATATTCCCTTGTTGTCAATAAATGGGTTCAAATTGACCAACCGGCTTTTCTTTCCGACGGACGTACCCTTTTGAAGCTCACATATTTCTTCCGGAAATGCATCTTGTTGAACATGCCTGATCCAAAACTCCGAAGCGTACCGTAATTCGTCACTAGTGAGATACTTTGGCAAATTGGGTTGTGTGGACTTCCTTCTAAGAAAACGGAAACAATATGCCGTGACTCCAATTAATTTCATTAAGCTAGAATATTTTTTCAACAATTCATCCAAGAGATACTCTGTCTTTAATCCCACATTGACCATCATGGATTTTCGTTTTTCTATGTCAGTTAACTGAATGGTTTTATTTTTAGGCCAATCATTGAAACCTTTCGTTAACCAGCTTGGCCCGTGCCACCACTGCTGACTATCGATTAAATCACAGGGCTTTATTCCGCTAGACGCTGCATTCGCTGGATTATCCTTCGAAGGTACATATCTCCACGGTATGTTACCGGTGACGTCTAAGATGTGAGCTGTTCGGTTACTGACAAAGACAGTCCATCGTGTTGGCAATCCTTTCAACCAAGCCAAAACGACCTCGGAATTGGTCCACAACCACGTAGGTATTTGATCCAACTTTAATGCTGCCTTTACTTCTTTTAGCAATCGGGCCAACAAAACAGCTCCGCAAAGTTCCAAACGCGGAATCGTAATTGGCTTCACCGGCGCCACCTTAGTTTTGGCCACTAACAAATGACTTGCAACTGTGGAACCTGATCGCACCGTCAAATAAATAACTGCCGCATATGCTCGTTGGGATGCATCGCAAAACCCGTGGAGTGATACCTCCGAATCCTTCTGGTATGCTACCCATCGTGGTATTTGTATATTTTCGATTTCAGGTAACTGTTTTAACCAAGCACTCCATTCTCCATTCAAAACATTGGGTATTGGTTCGTCCCAATCTTGACCTGACAACCATAAACCTTGCAGCAATATTTTAGCCCTTATCGTGAAGGGTGCTAACCATCCTAATGGGTCGTACAAACGTGCTATTGTCGATAATACTGATCGTTTTGTATAAGTTTCTAATCTTTCATGGCTTTTGAGTCGAAATGTAAAATAATAACCGATTGGGTACCACAGTATTCCTAATGATTTATATCCATGGTCCATTTCAAACTTAACGCAGTTATTCATTTCCACATCTTCCGTTGGAAATCCTACCAAAATTTGATTGTCATTGGCTGACCATTTCCTCAATTGGAATCCGCCAGACTTCAAGAGCTTAATCAGCTGATCTCTTTTAATGACGCTTTTTTGCACGCTATCACCTCCAGATAATAGGTCATCCACATAAAATTCCTCCAAGAGCGATTTACTTGCCTCAGGGTACGTTTCCCTTTCGTCATATGCAAGCTGGTGCAAAGTTCTAATAGCCAGAAATGGTGCTGAGCTAGTTCCAAACGTCACAGTATTGAGGGCGTAATCTTTAATTGGGCCATTTGGTTTGGGTCGCCAAACGATCTTTTGGTAATTGGAATCTTCTCGATGCATGTTTACTTGTCGATACATCTTGGCTATGTCAGCCATAATAGCGTACTGCTTTAGCCTCCACTTCATTACAACTGCTGTCATGCTGCACTGAAGAGTTGGTCCGGTCAACAAGGTATCATTCAGGGATACACCAGAACTTGTTTTCCGGGAAGCGTCGAACACCACTCGTACTTTCGTCGATGTGCTTTCCTTGTATACTGCATGGTGCGGAAGGAAGTTAGATGTAATCACCTGTCGACCGTTTTCTATTGCCCATTCGTTGCAATGAGGCACTTCATACATATGTCCTAAGTCTAAATATACTTGTAGTGCAGCTGCATATTCCTCTCGGAGACCTTCAGTACTGGCAAAACGTTTCTCTATGTGCAGTAAGCTTGCAATTGCACTTGATCTCGAAAGCCCCAAGGAATTTCGACTTTCCGAGTTTTTAAATGGTAGTCTTACTTGATACCGACCATCTGATTCTCGCTTTACATGGGTAACATAATGATCTTCACAGGCATCCTCATCTTGCGTTCTAGTTCTATCCCCATCGACTTCCTCAATTTCCCAAAATCGTTTTAACTGTTCGCTTATTTCCATATTTTCGTTCAATTCAACTTTGAATGAATGAAGGACTTGCTGCTGACCAATGTTCACACTCCCGGATACTATCCAGCCTAGCTTGGTGTGCTGTAACACTGGACCTAAAGTCAATTTTTTAATCTCGCTGAGAATTACTTGAGCGTATACATCCGCTCCCAGAATGACGTCAATTTTGCTCGGATGATCGAAGTACGGGTCAGCCAAATCAATGTTTCCTATCTGATCCCTAATCGACGCGGAAACCAACTGCGATGGAACAAAGCTAGTTAGCTTGTTCAAAATGAGTACGTCGACTACTAAGCATTCATTTGTCTTGGTACGCAGTCTAACTTTCAAAGTGCCATTGATTTGAATTCCTCTCGTCTTCCCAATTCCAGTAACAGATATGATTGTGCAACCTCTTTTGATCCCAAGTCCTTGAGCTGCGCTCTCCGTAATGATGGACGCCCGTGATCCTTGATCCATCAAGGCACGAAGCGTCACGAACCCGATTGGAGATTCCACTGTCACCAGTGCTGTCGCTAACAATACCGCTTTTGGAGCACTGATGGTCGATGAGTTAACTTTGGTGACTGTTGAGCCTGCCGTTGGAAATTGATGATCAGATGAAGACGAAGTAGACGGTTGTCCATTGTGTGACCCAAATGTCGGCGATTGTTGTCTTAGCGCAGGTGTCCAAGGTTGATTATTCTGCGCTGTTAGTTGCGGTGACTGACTATTAGGGATAAACGGGGGCGGCAATTGATGGGACTCCTTTCCGATAATTGAGGAATTTGGTCTATGCAGGAGCGTATGGTGGGCCTTCTTACAGTGAAAACACCTCGATTTATTAGGGCATTTCCCGACAAAATGTCCTTTGTTTAGATAATTGAGGCACAAACCATTTTTCTTTGCCATTTCGAATCTCTTAGGATATTCTAACTTCAGGAAGCTCGAGCATTGTCTCAAATAATGTGGCCCTTTGCATAGAATACACACGATTTGTTGCGCCTCCTTTGTCACAAATACGTTGTGTGATGTGCGAATGGGTTTATGCCTTTCTACCCCAGCAGCTTCTAACGCTCTGAACCTGCATTGTAGGAACTCCTTCAATTGTTGAAACGATGATATCTCCGAAACCTTAGCTTGCTGTTGCACCCACATCTGTCGGGTTTCGGGTGGTAATCGCTGTGCCGTCAAATGCACTAATATTGCATCCCATATATTTCCGACCTTTAGATTGTCTATGGCCTGCACGCCATCAACTGTTTTGTCTAACAGCATTTTGATCGATGATGCGGTTTCGTTTGCGTTGCTTAAATGGAGTAAATGGTTGAACTGCGTTTTCAACAATACATTCTTATCGTCGTACCGTTCCACGAGCATTTTCCACGCTGATTCATAGTTTGCTTCGGTAATCGAATAGTGCTTCAATAATTGTTCTGCTTCTCCTGACAGACTGCATTTCAGGTAATGAAGCTTCTCCACTTTCGGTAAATTGGCTTTTTTATGGATCAGAGACGTGAACAGATCTTTTAACGATGCCCATTCGTCATATTTTCCATTGAACTTTGGCAGGTTGATCCGTGGGAGCCGAACGTCTGTATCATCCATTGCCTTCGATGACGGACTCGCTCCTTCTTTACAATTTTGCGCTCCATGTGCCACTTGCTCCACTCGCAACTCTTCCAATTCTACCTCAAAATTCAATTCTGCCTCCTCAAACGCCAGATATACGTTCTGTTTAAAATAATCTGCTTCAAGGATCTTCTTTCCATCTACTAATTCAAGAATCTGATGATGATTCTCCGTGAAGGACCAACGAATTTGTTGCACTCGTTCCAGTAGTTTTGTAGCATACGCGGTTGTTTTCCGTGCCTTAGGGTCCTTTCGGAAATTCGTGACCATTTTGCTTAGCTGCTCACTTAGTACACTTTGTTGTGCCACTAAACCATCCATCGTTCGTGAGGTCGCAGGACGTGATTCGAATAGGAAATTCAAAACTATTAAATGTAATTAAATCGAATTTTATCAAATAATGTAATAAACAGTCCAATGTCTTTCGCACGAAAGTCTATTTGCTACTGTTAAGTAAGCGACACGGCGCAGGATTCGAACTTACTCAAGTTTGAATGACGGTTCACAAACTCTGCCCAATGTCCAGTAAGTACCGTTACCTAAGCACCGCAACAAGGATCCAAATCTAATCCAAGTTTCGAATTATTTAACTTTCTTCCAAATCAACAGCAAACAACTAAATTTATCTGCAACAATGATCCGATGCAGTGCAAACTTGATGTGTGGTTCGCACTCTTAAATGCACGAACAATAGCAATTGTGCATAAGAATCTAAATTTGACACCAATTCGAAACCGATCCAATGTCTGACCAATAAATTCAACCGCAATACTCATCCAATGTAATGCGGATTTGAGATACGGTTCGCTCTTTCCAAAATAAATTAAACTTGCAATTGTGCACTAAATTTTAGCAAATAAAGAATTCAAGATGGTGTCGATTATGAAATTAAATATTGAGGAAAAGGACTAAAATATGGAACTTACCAGACCTTGCCTTGCTCAATTGCTCACTTTCATTAACCCGCGCGAACCGATCTTTAATTGCTTTTTCACTGCACTTAAATCAACAAAATTGTACAAAATTGAATCGTAACTAACACACAATTCAAATTATCCGGAACTATATCCGGCTCGACGGACCAAAAAATGTTTCACGATAAAACTATAGTTTAATTTTAAACTTATATATTTCCAATTTTGTATTTCCATATAACACTATTTTAATTCTCGACTTGGAAAACTTGCAAACTAATTATACACTTTATCGCGATCGAGTTATCTTGGGAACGGACAATGCAAAACTGAACAATGGAAAAATCTCTTTCAAAAAGTTTCCTGTTTGATAAAAATTTCGATACATTTTTTCCCGCGTAAAATTAATCTTATACTATATTTATAATATTCTAAACAATTACGTGATTCTGCGATATTTATAGTTTACGGGCACCCTGTGATATTTTGTAGCATGTCAAGTTGACAGTTAATGGTGTTGACAGAAATTCACGTCGTGCAGCAGATCAAAACAACTTAACACCATCAGATAAGTATATCTTATTATAGAATAAGTCCGATGCTTTGTGGGGTTTTATTATTTCCAGGCCATTTACCTCGCATCGCGTGGAGCGGAGCCAGCAACCAATATGATGAGGACAAGTTGGACAAGAATATGCAGAACGATGAGTACCCAACACGTACCGATCAATTTTTATTATCTTTAGGAATGTTCTATTATGTGTCAATTAAGCTACTCTACAGTAATTCAAAATTTTTTTTGCCTCGTTAAAGTTAGCGGACACGGAAGCTTCGAACAAACGCAAACATTCCACAAAAAGCAACCGTTACTTTGTCCGAAGAAGGTCGTTGCATTACAAGGGGAATATCAAACATAAAGATCTCTGCCTAAAAGATGGAAACCTGACGGATGTAGTTTACTTTACACTAGTAAAACCACAAACTAAGCAGTTTCGACGGGGTGACCACCTGTTCTCTTCAGGAGCTGCCACTCCTGATCACCACGGGGCTGCTTGACTGCTTATGTTTATTACAGGATAGGCTCTTCGATGCCGACTCAGACATGGAGAGACTGAAGGATTTCGCTCTTCACTAGTGAAGAAACTATTGTTTCCACAGTGAAGAGATGGTTGTTATAATTTTCGGCCTCTCTCCTTGAATACAAGCCCCTGTCTTCTATGAAAGTATGCTAATAAAAACCGCTAACCAATCATAAAAGCAAATCGGGTGTCAGTCAGGACTAACTGATGATGCGGATTTTATCACTGCCGGTCATTAAATTAGCTCCCAACAAAAACTGACACAATTCCAAGCAGTGTATTTGAAAACCCCTGGCACCATCAGTTTATTCAAAATTAGAACTGTCCGACTTCAACCTGTATAAAAATGTGCAAACCTTTCTTTTGGTAACATTAAGGGACGCACTACTCTATAACATCATTGGCATGTTCAGGCGGCAGAGCCACCACGAACGAAGAACTCCAGAAGATGCTATAGACCTTATCATACCGAAGACAAGACAAACAACACCAAAAGAAAGTTTATCGGTGACTCTATCTTTACTTTACGGAACCCTCCAAAGTATGCTACGTTAATATCAAATGGTGAGGGCGACAATAAAAATTGAATCGGTTCATCTGCCAACAGCAAAATTAAAAGTGTGAGAACTCGAAGGAGAGTGGCGTTGTTTCCCCTTGGGGCCCACGTTGGGCGCCATTGTAATGCTTTTCAAAATGCCCGTGTAGGACATGGTTGCCGATGGTCTGGCATAAGTGTCAGCAAGCTATAAACAACACCGAGCTCAGCTAACTAGCTTCCCTTAACGACCGCGTACGCGTGCTTGACGACTTGCATTTGCGGGATCATATGAGGTGGGTTCTTGTCGAACCACGAAGCTCTACTACAAAATACTTATCACGCGTACTCTACTCTGCAAGACGTACCGATCAATTTTTATTATCTTTGGGAATGTTCTATTGGGTATCAATTAAGCTACTCTACAGTAATTCAATATTTTTTTTGCCTCGTTAAAGTTAGCGGACACGGAAGCTTGAGACAAACGCAAACAGTTTTCAATAGAGGCATTTCATTAGTTCTCTGTATTGATTTGTGGCTAGTTATATTTTTTTACTCGTATAAAGTGGAATTTGCTGCCTAACATCAACATGGTATTTGAGGCGATACTTCTTCAAACACTAAACGTCGACATTCTGAAATATGATGTCATATTGCCAATTTGATTGTCGTTCCAGGCATTTGACCATACATGCGACAACGAAAGTAATCTCGGACATCTGTTGGAAACTTAATAAAAGAGAATGTCTTGTTGAATGTGTCTGCTCAATATGGAGAAAGCTTTCGATACGGTTTAGTTATATGGACAAATTTTTAAACTCTTTCAGGACAGGTTGCCCAGATACCTTGTCGCCATGATGTGCAATGTGTTGTATGGGAAATCATTTTTTGTTAGTGATAGAAATCTGACGACAATTTGCGAATACAATGTGTTGAATGGTTTACAGCAAGGAACAGGTACTGCGTCTCTACTCTTCTACATATACATTCGCAATCTATTGAGCGGCTTTGATTTTATAGTGTCGCTGACGTAATCATTAGTGGCGCTTGCTGATGATCTGATAATTTATATGGCTGATCAAAAAGCCAAAATAGTTCAGAATAACTTACGAAACACTTTTAATGATTTGCAGCTCTGCACGGACCATTGGTAAATCAAAGGCATTAAGCAGAAGTGCGAAACGATTTTGTTTCGAACGACGCTTCAATTCACGAGTCAAGACCTGAAACATAATTGGGAGGATTTCCACATTATGGCTGGTGAGGGCAGTTTGGAACGGGTTCCATATACATTTTGTGTATGATACCTCGGTGTTTATTTTGATACGTATCGGTACTATAATGAATATGTCAAAATTATGCTCAGCAAAGTACAAAAGCAGTCATCACCCCTTGACGACTCTTTCATTCCAGATATATTGATCAACAAATCAAAATTATCTGTTACAGGACCAAGGTTTGACCAGTTTTGCCCGGTATAATCAGATTACTAGTACAATTGGAAGATTAAGAGTTTGTGAATGCACATGCACTGGTTTGTACAAAAAGCATGAGAAAAATTCGAAGCACTTTATGTCGAATAAAAGAATTCATCAAACTGCTACAGTGACGAGAGTCGATATGTTCATATGATATTGGAACTACTCCGAAATCATATCGCCAGATCTGAAACTGTAAGCGAAAGCTCTTGGGTTCTGCAGCCATTCCATCTCACTTGCCTCATTACTGATTTCATTCGTCCAGCTGCATTCATGTATTTGGACATGAATCGGTGTATTTTTGGATCTAACGGTATTTCGGTTATCTATCATATATATAGACGGATTTGAGTTCCGGAGACCAACAATTCGAAAGGAGATATTCATTTTCCTCAACAAAGGCTGATTGGGCTGGGACAGAGCAATCTTAGTATTGGTGTCTGAATGACAATAACTAAATTATTCGTGATTTATGTTGATCGTTACTTAATTTTGATTTTCAGTTCATTGATGCTACATTGAGTGTTATTGTGGTATTTTTGTGTTAACAGGGGTAAATTTCAATATTGGGGCTCAGTATATTGTGATGTGTATGATATTAGGATAAAAGATAAGTCTTGGTGTTTCGTTAAGGTATATTGTGGCAGGATTATATTAGGATCAGATAGTTTTTTGAACAAATTTTAGTAGAGTTAGGTTAGAAAATTTTCAAATATAAGCTGAATGTTTACTGTTTTGTTGCATCCTTCTTAAAGTATGTTCATTTTTAATCGAGTTGGTTTGTTTCCCTCATTTTTTCCAATTAATCGATAATACTTCGGGATGTTTATTTGATAACATTTGATATTATTTTACAGGACATTACAATATTTTTACTGTGAACATTGCTAGTTTACCTCCCAGAGTAAAATTATCACTATATGCCAATGATACCTATATATTTACTACAGCATGACAAGCAAGCGTCATCACTTCAAAATTGTAACCGTAGATAAATATATTCTTGGAATGCTTTCTTAAATGGGAAATAAACATTAATCCTGACAAAACACGGGCACTATTCATCAATAGACTAGACAAAAAACTCCACAAAGACTTACCATTGATAACAATACAATAGACTGGACACCAAAAGCCAAATACCTTGCACCCACATTTGACGACAGACTCTCATAGCAAAAGCATTTACATGCACTGGACTTCTCTCCTTTTTATACCCTCTCAATAAATCTAGTCTTGTAAATTCGCTGCTCATTTACAAACAGATTATGCAACCGACACTAGTCTATGGTTGTTTAACTATCTACTAAACGACAAAGACAAACGAAAAACACTCCAGTCATTTCAAACTAGAAATATTAGAAAGGTTCTAGTAACTCCATGATATGTTAGAAATACTGGCATCTACAAGAAGTTAAGAATTGAGGGAGTGGAAAAACAGGTACATGACATAGCACTCAAACTTTTTGGTACAATCGACAACCTTGCTAATAATAAAATCCCCGTTGGCAGCTCCAGCCGGAAAGGTAAATTTCTGGTATGTAGCGTAAGGTTTCGAAAAAGAACTCGGCTTGCCTACTGATGGACTTCTTACTGCAATTTTTGTAGCACTATATGGGCATTTATTAACAAAAAGAATCTGCCACCGTTCGTACTTGGAGACCCTTCATAGAGGCGCAAATATTTTGCTAATTAAATTGAGTTGCACACGTATGGATCACATATTGAAAATCGGCGGGTAATAAATTGTTATAAACATATTTATACTGGTTTTGCCCTTCTCACATTTGCTGTTTATTCTGATAACTTTTGGCTTAAATAGCTCAAATAGTTAATTTCAAAATGTTTCCATAAAAGTTTAATCAGCACATGCATTGCCATTAATATATACATTTTCGATTCTTTTCTAAACCATCAGAGGCCGTCATTTTGAATTTTCATTGAAAACGGCTGCTAAAAATATTAAGCTGTAAATTTTCGAATTTTTTATTCGTCATCTGATTTGCATAATTAAATTAAATTTACTTGCCTTAATAACTTATAATTTCAAGTTTTATCGGAATCTGTTGAGAAACTTGGCTGCTAGAGGGCTACAGAAATAAAAAAAATGTTTATGTCACCCCCCTGTATGGGGAGACCCCCTTGAATACTTTAAAATATTTTCTTACCCTGCAAATTTCAAGAGGCACCACTTTTGACCTACGTAGAAAATTCCCTCATTCTAGCTCATGTGGTTTGCGAGAAAACTTGTGACGCACGAACAAACGGACGGACGGAGGGACAGACAAGTCGCGATTTTATAATTTTTTAGGGTATTGTTAAAAAATTTTTACAGTATATAAAAAACAGTCTGATTTATAAATACTTTCAAGATAAGTCATTTAAAACGTTTCCATGAAAAAAATTCATTATTTCAGTTGCTACTAAAATAGCGAATTGCGCTTGCCTCCTGACCTTTGGGGGCCGCCATTTTGAATGCATGCATTTGATTTGGACTATTTTAAATCTTTTTGGGCTAGGACATCATCAATCAATGTGCCAAATCTTGTTCAAATCGGAGGTTCACTCTAGACAGGGCAAAATAATTCAATTTTTAGTGAAAAAGGCAGCTAAAAATATTGGGTTTTAAATTTTCGACTTTTTTATTTTTCATTCAATTTTAATGATTCCCTGCATCTGCATAATACAAGAACATAGTACAGAGATCCATAATCTCAAGTTTTATCAAAATCCGCTGGAAAATGTGACCACTAGAGCGCCACAAAAACACGAAAAAAACGCATATTTAAACCGCCGCAATTTTGAAATTTGCACATGGATGATCATCAAAATATCTAAGTCTGTAGATCTCAGTAATGCCTATCTTAAAACCAAGTTTCATATGCGTCGGGATCTAAATTGCGACTTTTAGAAGCCTTTGAAGTTTTGAGTTTCAACTGGCCGCCATTTTGTTTTTGTAACCTGACCTCCAGTTTTTTCATGTAATTCTTAAGACACCTATAATTTCTATCTAACTGCCGAATTTCATGAAAATCTGTTGAAAGCTTTGACCACTATTACAACAACAAAATTTTGCATGTTTTTCGACCTTTGAGCGGCCGCCATTTCGTTTCTGCCGTACCAACTTTGGATTTTTTATTGTGAGATTCATCACATACATCAGTGAACTTTAGTACCAAATTTCATCCAAATCGGAGCTATACTTTGGTCAGAACAGAAATCACGATTTTTCGTCTAAAATGGCCGCCATTTTGTTTTTGCCCGGCCGATATAGCTGGTTCACGAACTTAACGGAGATACTTACTCAATACACCTGTCCTTGTATATATATATAAATATATATATATATATATATATATATATATATATATATATATATATATATACATATATATATATACATATATATATATATATATATATATATATATATATATATATATATATATATATATATATATATATATATATATATATATATATATAAAATATATATGTATATATGTATATATATATATATATATATATATATATATATATATATATATATATATATATATATATATATATATATATATATATATATATATATATATATATATATATATATATATATATATATATATATATATATATATATATATATATATATATATATATATATGATACTCTCCACAATAGGTAAATTTCTTTTACGAGCTGTATTATCCGGCTTATATCGTCTCTTTCATTATCGGGTCTTGTTATTTTCGCGCCTTAGTTCACAGATTCACCAACCTTTTTAGGGTTTTGTAAAATCATTTTACAAAACCCTACTGAAATTGCGTCCTGTCCGTCTATCTGTCCGTCCATCCGTGTTGCACACCACTTTTTCTGACAAACTACACAAGCTAGGAACATAAGATTTGGTAGATACATGCAAAGTGACGCCCTCTTCGAATTTCAACCACAAAAATAAATTTATAAGGTGTTTAAGGGGGGTCTCCCCATAGATGGGAGTGGCTCCTGAAAAAAAAAATTGCATCGCATGTAGGCAATATGGGTATCAAATGAAAAGTCTTGATGAGAAATTTTCAAAACAGGTCTTAAAATTACAAGTTTTGTGTTGAGGGGTGCAGGGGATGGGGAAATGTACGAAAACATTTTAAAAATGGTTTGTAATAGTGATGTTTGATCATGATTAACTTAGCGATTTTTTTTTGTGGTAGGGAGGTGAAAGCATTTACGCCCGCCGAGTCTGGCAGTGTGGGACTCCCATGGAGGATACCCTTGGACTACCCACTAAACACCTCCCCTGTCAATCTGAGAACCTAGCCTGGAACCGTTTGACACATTACTTCGGGCTAAGCCTCGTTTCTCTACGCGTTTAGGCGCCACCGGGCTACAGGGATCCCTTTTCCAGCGGAAGGAGGGGAAGGGAGAGGGATTTCTAGAAAAGAGACCCCTCCGCCCTGGACGCTCATACATTTTCCTTTTTATCTTAAGGACTGCCCGAGCGTAATGTGCCACACAGTTCCATTTGTCAACGGATGTGAGCAGTGAGTTCATCCGGAGAGAAATCTCCCATTTCTGCAATGAGGCCACGGCGCTGCCTTTCCCACCTCTTGCATACAAAAAATATGTGGTAGGCATCATCGACCTCTCCAGCACAGAATATGCAGTCAAGAGACCGTGACTTACCAATCTTGTGCAGGTAAGACCGAAAGTATCCATGTCCACTCAGTAGCTGAGTTAGATAGAAGTCAGTCTCACCATGCCTTCGATTGAGCCACGGCCTCAGGTCACCAATAAGGCATGCGGTCCACCTACCTTTTGTATCGCTCACCCAGGGCTGTTGCCAATCACTGAGTGAGCGTTCTCGTTCTTCGTGGGCGACAGCATCTCTATCACATTCGTTCCTCCGCAGATAGATTCTGCGGCGCTCCTTGGCAAGGAGGGCAATGGGTATCACTGCCGACTCCAAGACAGTCCGATATACAGATGCAATCCGCAGCGCTCCTCGTCGCTGAACCTTTGCCAAGCGCTTTTGATACAGCTCCTTGTTGAGAGCCTCACACCATATTTCCGATCCATACAACAGCACAGATTGTACTGCACTCATCAGAAGTCTCCTTCTTGATGAGGTGGGACCCCCTATGTTGGCCGTTAGTCAGCTGAGAGCTGAAACACTCGCTGCAGCCTTGTCAGCTATTGCCCTGATTTGCTCGGAGAAACGCGTCTTTGAGTCGATCAAAGTGCCCAGGTACTTCACTGCTAGTTTAGTCTCAACGAGTGCTTCCCCAATGTTGATCATCCTTACTCTAGGGATTCTCTTTTTTGTCAAGATGACTACTTCGGTTTTCCCCAAAGCTAGGCTGAACCCGCGAGCAGTCATCCAGTCCCTCACTCGGCGCACTAGCATACCCAGTCTGAGTTGCAATTGTTCAACAGTGCGTCCCGCAACTAGCGCCGCGACATCATCTGCATAGCCGATCAAGCGCGACTCATCCGGCAGCCCGATTCTGAGTAGCCCGTCGTACGTGATGTTCTACAGGTCTGGGCCAAGAATGGAGCCCTGTGCAACACCCGATGTAACTTCCATCCTCCACCGACCCTCCTTCGTCTCATAGAGCAGGCTCCGGTCTGTCAGGTAGTTCTCCAAAATCCGCATCAGATATTCTGGAACTTGAAAAGAGTTTTCCAGTGCTTCCAGAATATCTGCCCATCTAGCGGAATTGAAGGCGTTTATGACGTCAAGCGTTACGAGCAACACAACCCTTTTGTTTGACTGGCAGTGAGCCTCCGCTCTTTGGACCGCGCTAACTACTTCCGCTATCGCATCAATAGTGGAGCGACCTGCTCTAAAACCATACTGCCGTGGAGATAGGTCCCCGGCAGAACGGACCGCGTCAGTGACTCTTTCCTTGGTGAGTTTCTCGAGCACTTTCCCAGCCGTGTCTAGCATACATAACGGGTGGTATGCAGACGCCAACTCGGAATTTCCCTTCCCCTTGCTGATCAGTACGAGCCTCGCCACTTTCCAGCGTTCCGGAAATACACCTAATTAAGCAATGGGGGCTAATTTAAAAACATTATAGCAATAATTTTTCGAACTCAATATATGGAATCTGTATATTAGTCAAGTTTTAGTATGCAGAGTATATTGTTTGATTTACAAATTGTTTTACAAGACCCTTCTGACAGGAGCACTCTCCTGCTACTTTGACTTGTTAATATTGTATTCACGTAGTATAATATCTCATGTATTTGAGGTATTCTACATCGACAGCATCATGCGTTTTGTTTTATTCTCATTGATTTGTAGTCCTACTAGTTTTTCTTGGCTGTCGAGTTTTAGGAAAAGGTGTGGTGTTAGTGCGATTTAGCACCTTGACTCCCTATTATCTGTGAGTACTTCAGTACTCATATACCTTCTTGAGCCAAATAAATGAAATAAATGTTTACATAGTTATTTGGCGCATAGTTGGGAAACGTAATTCATCCCCATTCCGTACAGTTCAAAGGAATGCCAGTTTACTATTAGTGTGGATGTCAACTGTGTCAAAAAGTTTCAGTGCTTTGTCACGTACGTATTTTTCAGCATTCTCAAGTCTTAGGTCCTGGTATACTCGTACGTCAGTGTTTCTAATGTGCCATAGAATTCTTAAGGTCTTTCGAATAATTCTATTTTGGAAGGACTCCAGTGCTTTTTTGTTAGTCTTTGTCGTCTGGTAGAAATCAAAACTACCGTATAGTAGCTCCGGTCATATATTTTGTTTGTATATGAGCAATCAAGTTTTAACACTGTTTTTTGGATTTAATGAGTGGGTACAGATAGGAGAGAAGTCCAATATAGTGTACCCGTTTATTTTGTACTCGTTTGTGTTGTTTTCATGTAAGGCTTGTGTCGAATGTAAGTCCAAGGTATTTAGCCATTGGTGCCCAGTCTATTATTTCATTTTCAACGATAAGTCTCTGTGGAGTTTGTAGTCTTTTCCTTGTGATGAATAGGGCCTGTGTTTTATCTGAATTGATCTTTATTTTCCATTTAACAAAGTATTCAAATAAAATATTTTTTGATCGTTGCATGCTTGAAGTGATGACACTTGCTTGTTGCGCTGTAATAAATATACAGATATCATCAGCGTAGAGTGATATTCTTACTTATAGAGGCAGAGTTGGAAAGCCTGCAGTAAATATATTGTATAGAACCGGTGAGACGGGCGAGCTCTGAGGAACTCCAGCAGCAATGGTCTCAGGCTTGAGAATTGTTTATCAATTCTGACACGGTATGTTCTGCCTTCGGAGAAGGAGCCAATAATTTGAGTGAGCAACAGTGGCATATTGAACTGATGGATTTTGAAGATAAGTCCTGCATGTCAGACTTTATCAAACTAGGCCTGTTGAACTCCTGCGATTTAAGCCTGTTCCGATGTGTTGAACGACTCTAACTAGCTGGAGCTCAATAGAGTGCTTAGCGTTGAAGCCATATTGTTCTTTCGATATAATATCTTTGTCAGATACAACCTCATTAAGTCGATGCAGAATCATCCTCTCCGCAATTTTTGACAGCGATGAGAGGAGACTAGTAGGTCTCCAGTTTTGTGGAAATTGTGGGTCCATTTGAGGTTTCGGGAAGACAATAATAACCGCTGATTTCCATGTTTTGGGATACTTTTGCTAACGGAATATTGCATGAGAAATGTTAGTGAGTATTTGAAAAATATTGTCTGGTAACCAAGCAATCATTGTGTTTGTAATAGTGTCATGTGCAGGTGCTTCATGTTTATTGGGTGTCTGTATAATGTTTTTGATTTGATTTAATTCTGTTGATTCAGTCCTGTCGTTGTGTTCAATGTTATCCATCAGGAATCTGTTGACAGAAGATTCAATTCTTTCCTCAGTTTCAAAGCCTTCTTCGTGTGAAGAATTTTTGCGGGATTGCATTTCTAAGGAATCTGCAAATGCTTCCGCCTTACCTGGTACGTGGAATTGCATCCCATTAGGACTATGAACAGGCAGTACCACAATTTTACTGTCTGTCCGAAAGTATTTGGACATTCTCTAAAAACTGCCACACCCAGCCTCGAGGCTCTGCAAAAAGTTCTCCCATTGTTCGTTGCAGAATACTCTTATCTTATCACGGATTTCATTTGCTATCCAAGTAGCGTTTAAGCAAGTCACCTATAAACCTAGCTCTCCTGAAACTTGATTCCTTTTCCTGATCATTTGTTTGATGTTCTGAGAGAGCTCATAGTAACTTGTTTCCCTTCTAGGAATTATGACCGAATGGTCCTCTTTCGCCTGTAAAACTTTTTGAGTTACGTTCCCAACAATATTGTCGATGTCGTCGGTTATTTCAGGTGATTAAAAATGAGTTTCGTTGGCGATTTTAAACGCTTTCCAGTTGTGATTTTCTTTTTCTGCATAGGAATATCAATGAAAAATACTTGGTTGGAAAACAGTTCGTGGAGAACATTTAACCGAACATTTTGTGTGAAATCTCGTGATATTCCGATGTCCAGTGCAGAGCCATTTCTTATTCCGTAATGTGTTGGCTCATTGGGGATATGTAAGCTGAGGTGGTTGGCTGTGATGAATGTATTGAGTTTGATTCTAGCTTTATTGCTTTTCACAGCCCCTCAAAGGTGGCGTGTGGTATTTAGATCTCCCGTAATGAAAAATTAAATAAAATTATTTCAGAAATTTCTATTTCCTGGAGGAACTCATGCCTATTTTTCTCCCATCGAATATTTTTTTGGGTATCCGTTGTTCGTCTATACGATTCATGTGTTCAGCCCATTGCAGCTTCACCAGCATTAAAATCCTTGAGACCCTCGGTTCATCAAAAATTTCATACAACTCATGGTTGTATCGAATTCAACATCAGTCCCCGTCTTGCTTTGCTCCGATTATTCGCCTCAGGACCCGTCGCTCAAAGGCGTTCAATATATTCGTGGGTTGGGGTCCATATTACACACCCATAGCATAACACAGGTCTTATCACAGATTTGTATACTTGGAGCTTTGCTTACCTGTGTATGCAGCTGATCTTCAAGATCGTCAAGAGTGATTAAAATATTTTATTTGCGAGCTGTATTCTTCGGCGTGTTTCGTCTCTTTCATTACCCGTTTTCGTTATTTTGGTGCCTGAATACACAAACTCGCCAACATTTCGATACTGTATTTGCTATGTATGATATTTTGCGTATTTGAGGTATTTTTCCTCGATTGCGTCATGAGCTTTGTTTTAATTTCATTGATTTGTAGCTCTACTAGTTTTGCTTCGCTGTCAAGTTTAAGGAGCAGTTCTTGGGCAGTTGTTATGACTGTGACAAAATGTTGATATCATCCGCATAGGCTACTACTTTGCTTAATTTGTATAGTAATATACCTCGTGTGACGACAGGCAGTTTCCTTATGATGTAAACCAGAGCCAAATTGAATAGCTTTGGGGCCAGCCCATTCCCCTCTTTCAGTCCAATTTTTGTGTCGAAGGCATTGGTGAGTTGGTTATTGATGCAGACTTGGAAGGTCGTCGACTTCATTATCATTTTGGTAAGACAGACTAATTTAGCTGGGATGCCAAAGGAAAGCATTATTTGGTACAGTACGTTACGATCAATAGTGTCGTATGTTTGCTTAAAGTCAACGAAAATTTGTTGTCCGTCCATGTTGAACTCCCAGCATTTTTCAAGTACCTGCTAGACTTTAAATAATTGGTCTATTGTCGATCTACCTGCTCTAAAACCACCTTGATACTCTCCAATAATTCTGCTGCCATATGATTCGATTTTGTTTTCATTAGTGTTCAGTGTCATCAACATTTTGAGTTGCAGGGAACATGGTTTGAATCATGTTTGCCATCACCTCTTGCATCATGTTTTGGAACTGTGTCTATATTTTGGCAAACATTTGGTCCATATTGTGAGGTTCATTTTGTGTGCGTGAACATGCTTGTGTCGTGGTTGTTTGTTTTTGTGCTGGTTGTGTGGGTTGGGCCGCAGCAACGTACGCGTACGATCTTCTCACGTTCTTTGGATTTCTGGGACAACCTCCGTGGGCTGGTTGATGTTCTCTGCCACAGTTAACACATTTTGGCTTCTCTTCAATGTTTTAGACTGTCCGAGAAATGGTGAAGCGAATCGCATTTAACGCATCGAGACTGTGCATGACAGTTCCTAGAAGAATGTCCAAACTGTTGGCGATTGTGGCACATACCCTGGCCCGTACGAGGACGCTGTGCCTTCACAATTTACATCAGGCAGCAAAAAGATTTAATGTTGTGAAAATTTTTTTTCAGATTTTAGGAGGCGAACCTTGACTACTCTAGAAAGACCTTCCCTCATTTCAATAAAGTTGACCCTGAGACTGTAGGTCTTCCTTGATTTCTTCGACTAAAAGGCCATACAGGCTCCTGATGACAACATTCAGCTGTCTTTCCACTGGAAGTATGTAGGTGTGATATTGTATTTCGTTTATAGTTAGTGCTTTTGCCAGTTCTCTGTAATCTGCTGGAGTTGGTGACTTAATTTGGATGCCAAAGTAGACCCTCTTGGCGGATGTGTATGTAATATTTTTGAGCTTAGCAACCAGCAAAGCAATTTGCTCCTCTTTGTCAGCTATATCACGTCCGCCAACCAAGCTACCGCCCATCGACATCCTGTCTGCCAAAAAAGAAACTATCTGTATAATATAATTTGTTTAATATCCGCAAAATAACTAACTTTCAGTGATTTAAAGTCAAAACTTATAAAAGATAAAGACTGAAACTGAACCAGATCAGCAAAAAAATACTGAGTACTCATCCAGAGTCCCCTGTATTCTGCACGATTTAAATCTTTTATCTTATTCTACCTATTATCTCTTTCTTTCTGTCTTCCATCTCTCTATATCGTCTATTTCACTAACTCTTCTTTCTGACTATATCTTCTTTCTCACTCTATCTTCGCATTCACTCTACCTTATCTTTCACTATATCTGCTTTCTCACTATTTCTTCTATTGTTTATCTCCTTCTGTCATCCAATTCCCATTCTTCTTTTTCCTTTCTCTTTCTTCCTACACCCTATCTCTTTCTTCCTACGCCGTATCTCTTTCCTCTTTCATCCACCATTCTTAACTCGTTATTCTTTATACTTTTCGATTTCAATTTCAACTTCAACTTCCACTTGATATTGCTGGAGATGTTGACTTGTCAACGTCTCCTATGCGACTAATAATAATTAAGTAATGCTCATAAAACTTTAATTTTTATGTAAGTCAATTGCATTCGATTTTAACATTTGCTAGTTATATTGAATATAAATATTATGAACGCTTGTCATCTGGCACTTATTAGGTGACAGGTTATTAGCTGAGCCTACTAAGCCAATATAGCTAATAAACGAATTACGTGAAAAGAATTTTATGTGAAAATGGAAAAACATTTATAAAATTTTTAATCAACTGAGAGAAATTATTTTACTGGCGAGTGGCCTTCTTTGTGGATAGATAGTTCAAATCACACGTTATTGATTTTCAGGCAGTCAATGAACGGTTAAGTGCGATCCGTATAAAAGAAAAATTCTGCAAAATCTTGCTGATTAATGTTCACGCCCCGACTAAGGAAAAGGACGAAGAAATGGAGGAAACATTCTACAATCACCTGAGTGAACTAGTCGACTCATTATCTACGAACGACACAAAAATAATTCCAGAAGATTTCAACGTTAAGGTTAGCATCGTCTCATCGCGGAAAATGTAGCAGAAATCTAGTCATATGTTCAACTTGCTTCCAACATCGACGCATTCACTCATAAAATGACCTGGGTATCACCACAAAACCAGCTCGACCATGTTCTGATCCAACAACAGTTGGCCTCGAGCATACTTCACAACGGTACATAAGGAGGAGCTTATTGTTACTCAGATCATTACTTGATCAAATTAACCTATCAATGTCGTATGTTTAAGGCAAATTTAGCGAGGATCCGCCCGCTACAAAAATTTGATATCAAAATGCTCCAAAAAGCACTTGTGGCTAAAAATTTCACGGAGATACTTGACAACCAACTGGCTCCCATCTTCTTAAATGCATCGTTAAAGATGAGCTCTGGATGGAAGTGAAAGCGGCTGTCAAGATCGTGGCAGAGCAGATGATTGGACATCAAGCTCGGCACCAGAGAAATGATTGATTCGATGATGAATGCCAGAATGCGTTAGATAAAAAGAATCAGGCGGAAAAAGAGAAGAGAGAACATTATGAAAATCTCAGAATAGTGGCGAATAAGATAATTACAATTAGAAAAGAGGATATTATGATGACCAATTAAAAAGTATAGAGGTGAGCCTAGCGAGCAACAACACAAGACAAGCATACAAAGTAGTGAAAAGCCTGAAGTTTGTTTATCAGCCAAAAATCACGCTCTGTCATGATGGCATTAGCAATATCATCGCTGATGAAACCAAGATTTATGAAAGCTGGGCATCATATTTTAAAAACCTCACTAATCCTCTACACAGCTCCACAACATCGGAGCCTAAAGATGTCATCTCAGCCCAAAAGAATAATAAAGCCCCGAGAATCGATGAAATTCCGGTGGAGCTCATAAAAGATGGTGGCAGTAGTGTTTATAAAGCTATTCACAAAGTCATCAAGCACATTTGGAAAGAAGAGTATATTCTGAACGAGTGGAGCCAATCAATAATATTTCCTACCCACAAAAAAAGTGCAAGTTACCGTGCGAAATTAGAGAGACAAAGCAATACTTTATACGGCGCACGGAATATTTTCAAAGATTGCGGAAAATAAAACTGGATCATACGCCAACAGTATTATTGGGGAGTATCAAGGTTGTTTTAGAGCAGGTAGATCGAGAATAGACCAATTGTTCACAGTCAAACAGGTACTTGAAAAATGCTGGGAGTTCAACATAGACGCGCACCAAATTTTCGTTGGCTTCAAGCAAGCATACAACAGTATTGATCGTAACGTACTGTACCAAATAATGCTTTGCTTTTTCATCACAGACAAATTAGTCCGTCTTACCAAAATGACAATAAAGTCGACGACCTCCCTAGTCTGCATCAATAACCAACTCGCCGGTGCCTTTGACACAAATATCGCACTAACGCAGGGAGGTGGGCTGGTCCCACTGCTATCAAATTTGGCTCTAAAGTACGTCATAAAGAAGCTACCTGTCGATATACGAAGAACATTACTGTACAAGTTGAGCCAAGCAATAACCCATGTGGACAACTTAAACGTTTTGTCACGGTCATTAGTAACTTCCAAAGAAATCTTCCTGAAACTCAACAGCGAAGCAAAGCTAGTAGAGCTACAAATCAATGAAATTAAAACAAAGCTCATGATGGAGCCAAGGAAAAATACTTTAAGCACACAAAGTATCAAACTTGGCGAATACAGTATCAAAAATGTTAGCGAGTTTGTGTATTTAGGTGCTAAAATAATGAGAACCAGTAATAAAAGAGACGAAATACGCCGAATAATACACCTCGCAAATAAAATATTTTATTCAGTTTTGATGATCTTGAAGCCCAGCTGCATACACAGGAAAACAAAGCTCCAAGTATACAAATCTATGATAAGACCTGTGTTACGCTATGAGTGTGAAACATGGACCCTAACCCGCAAATATATTGAACGCCTTTGAGCGACGGGTCCTGAGGCGAATAATCGGAGCGAAGCTAGACGTGGCCAATGGCGAACTCGATAGAACCATGAACTGTATGAAATTTTTGACGAGCCTGAGGTGTCAAGCATTATCAGACTATGGAAACTGTAATGGGCTGGACATATGAATCGTCTGGGCGAACAACGGATACCCAAAAAGGTATTAGTTGGGAGAACTGTAGGCCAAAGTCTAGTGGGGAAACTGAAGAAACGCTGGTCTAACTTGGTCGGCGAAGACAGTTCATCGCTTCTTGGATTTCGATATTGGAGGCCGCGGCAAATAGACCGAGACAGTTGGAGGCGCTATTTACAGGCAGTGAAGGCCCAAGAGGGGCTGTAGTGCTACGAAGTAGAAGGGAGAAATGCATGAGAAACTAGTTTTGAAATTTCTTCATCGAAGTACTTATCAGATGTTAAAACTTCCTCTCTCAAAAATACTTTTTCATGCATATCTCCCAGTAAAATAAAATTTTATAAAAGTATTTCCATCTTCACATAGAATTCTTTTCGGGTAATTTGTGCAGCGTTGTTCGCCTACTAAGCCCAGCTAATAACATGTCACCTAATAATGACTCTCACGAGTGATCATAATATTTATAAACTATATAACTAGCAAATGCAAAAATCAAATGTAATTGTCTTAAATATAAATTAAAAAGCTTTCAACATTACTTAGCAGATTATACTAATCCAGGTTAGAGTTAGCATCTGATAAGTAATTCGATGACGAAATCTCAAAAATAATTTTTCTTGCATTTCTCCCACCATCCATCTGCAGTAGTCCGATTTTTTTATCAAAAGCATCGGTAAATTGGTTATTTATGCGGACTTGGGAGGTAGGCGACGTAATTTTCATTTTAGTAAGATGGGTCAATTTTGCTGGGATACTATAGCAAAGCATAATTTAGTATACCTGCTTAAAGTCAGCGAAAATTTGGTGTACGTCAATGTTGAAGATCCTGCGTTCTCAAGTACCTACAAGACTGTGAACAATTGGTTTATCGTTGATCTACCTGCTCTAAAGCCACCTTGAAACTCTCCAATGATACTGTTAGCGTGAAAACTAATTGTATTTACTTATGAAAACTCTTTTCTTGTAGCCATAATAGAGTTGCTTTCTTGGTCTTTGTAAAAATTTTTTTTTTTCAAAAGCATAGTAGCTTGGCACTTCGTCCATCTGTCCATCCATCTGTCCATCCATCTGTCCTTTTGTCCATCTGCCCGTGCGCCACAGTAAGTTTCCTCAGAAACTATCGATGCTAGATAGCCTAATCTTTGTGATAAGCCCAGAAGTGGTGATCTCTCAAAAGTTTAGGTTTTAAAAAATATTTCAAAATTTTTAAAGAGGCCAACACCCCCCCTCCCGGATAACGAAGTAGCCTTTAAAAGCCTTTAAGCATAGGTAGTCGAGTGGGATATCAAATGAAAGGTCTTCATTAGAATTTTTAAAATCTGAATTTAAAAAGCTATCTTATGCATCAGGGTCTTGGACCCCCAAAATACCAAAAAGTACCAAGATTTTGTGTGCCCCTTGCAATTGGAGACCTTTGAGCCAAAAAATCTGAAAACCAACATATACTTCAAAGATCAAAATTCACTCTGCTTTGTTAATAATAACATTATTTACAGCTTTTTCGTTTTTGCTCATAAAATCAAAACGATACCTTAAAATTTCTTGATTTCATGATTGATAGAAGATCACAAAATTTTATGGATATCCGATCTTAATCAAATGAGTTATAGCCATTTGAATTGAATGCAATTACAACAACAATAACACGTGTTGATGGGTGAGACACATTTCAAATTGACCTAGGCACTATTATTTTCTTCCAATTTTCATGAAAACTTAAGAAATAGTTTTTAATTTGAATATCTTCAATCGGCCGAGCATTCAAAAAAATTATTTAACCTGGAAATAAACAGCGTAAACTTTGCATCTTTTGCATAAATTTGAACTATTTCTCTCTTTTTTCGAACCCTAGGTTGGTTACAAAGATCTTCTGGTAGGAGCACTCTACTACTTACTCAACTTGTTTTTAATTATTTTTCTGAAAAATTATTTGAGAAGAAAAATGTTAGAAGAAGGCGGTTTCGAAGTGTACACTGATTCTCCTCAGGCCGTCACTCTTATTAGATACACACTAGTAACGGCAACTACTATGCTTTGAGGTGAGAGAATTATTTTTTATGTTCCTTCTTACGCGAACTCAATTTGTTTTTGTAACTACGAATAATGTCCACGTTGAATTTTTCCCTGTGTTTGTCTTCGCTAAACTTTTAAATTGATCATTTAACCATTTTCACATCAATTCAATGTAGATCCATACGATAATTTTTTGCTCTACAGTGAGCTTTTATCGCGTTTTTGGGAATCCTGTAGCTGTAAAAAAATTTCAAAAGTAATTCCGTGCTATCGGAGCCATCCGGAAAGACGAGATCGATATCCGTACGAAGCAATAAAATTCACTGTAGAGCAAAAAATTATCCTATATGTTTACATCAAATTGATCTAAAAAGGGTGAAATGATCAATTGAAAAATTAAGCAAAGGTATATTTATTTTCTAAGATCTTTGAAAATATTTTGTACGCCGTACAAAGAAGTGATATGCCTCTGTAGTTTTTGCACTGTAGCCCGTCACCTTTTCCGTGGATAGGAAATATAATTGATTGGCTCGTAATAGTATTTTCTTTTCTTAATTCTAATTATCTTATTCGTTACTCTTCTGCAATTTTCATAATGTTTTGTCGTCGTCCTGGTTTTCCTAGCTATACATATTGTTTATGCGCCTGTTTCTTTTTGTTTAATGCATTTTGACACTTACTTCTGTCTTTGAACCTTAGAGGAATAAGATATTAGAGGGGCTGTAATCGTATAAATTCCTGTCCTTGAGCGTCCCAACAATTTGATTTGACCAGTTTTTCCCCTCATTGGCTGTTACCACCTTCGACTCTTTTCGTGGGTATTGAAGATTGGTATATACTAAACCAGCCTGGTCATTTATGACTTTTTGTAGATTTATGAGTGCGGACAGTACTTATAGCGTTCAAAATTCTAATGACTCATTTCCTAGAAATCTAATGCAAATCTTTAGCGCAAGAAATTTTCTCATTTTCGTCAGGAAACTTAAAAATTCGGTAAAAAATTTATTGTATTTCACTTTCAAATTCGCATTGATAAAGTTTTTATTAAATAAATCGTAAGGGATTGATATTCAATACATCAGCTTCATACACATATTTTACAAGTTACAAATTCATATTCTTGGATGAAAATCAATTTTTTAATTCATAAATATCAAATTCAAATCAATATTTGCATTTGTGCACATTTTCGGGCACACTCGGGCTAGAAACTGTCACTCAGCTTACATTGCCGTTAGGAAGGTATTTGGTGTTAAGGTATGGTCACGCTTTTGCTCAGTTTTATTGACTTACATTATAGTTTTACGACAAAACTGATAAAAGTAGATTAACTGCAAACGAAAATTGCCGCATATTATAGATAGCGTTAACTCTGATTCATTCAATTCATATTTAACCAGTTAGGATGCAACTCATTAACCAACCTTTGATGGTATGAGATCGCTCACTTAGTGTGAACAAGTCATTACTTAAAAATTCGTTTTCCCCGTCCGTAGCAACTGAGCTAATTCGTGTCACTTAAATTGAACCCGAAGTTGCACTTCTGTCAAATCGACTGATAGACGTGAGTAAAAATTTTACGCGTCAGGATTTCCGTCGAATTTGATCAAATCATTTCAAATCGAAAGTGTTAATTGATTTTAATATCGTGTAATACGTGAGGTGAGGTTGAAAGAACATAGTGAAGTGATTAAGTGATAGTGACACTAGTTACAAACATAGAAAACTAATAATGAAGTGCATAGTGTTTACGTGCGAAAATTATACGAAATGCCGGTTTGAGTGCGCGTGTATTTTTTGAACATTTTGATTTAGTTAGTGTTAATTACGTGCGTTTTCTTGATAATCAGTCAGTACTTCAGCCGTTTGTTTACGTGGGCGTGGCTTTATTTTTTCGTCCTAGTTTCTTCGTGCTCAGCTTACATTCCCATTTAGTTTGTTCCCCAAGAGCCAGTGAAATAGTCAAATGGAAATATTAATGGGGGTAATTGAAATTTTAAAATTTTGTTATTTGGTATTGTATAAAATATTATGCTTACTAGTTTTCGAAGTTCTGGACGCCGCAAGTAATTTGTAATTTTAATTTTTCTGTACGTTATTAAGATTCGGATGCAGCAAATAATTTTTCGCTTGGATTTGTTTTTTTGCTTGTAATTTTTTGTGAAATGATTTATCATCAATATCATCAATATCAGTAATGCAAAAAAACTAATGTATAGAAATTGGATGCTATTATTTTAGTCTGAAATTTTATAACATTAAAAACTTGTTAAATTATTTAGCCTCAGCAAAATAAATTGTAAAATATTGATTTTAATGAAACAATCCACATCAAATTTATTATGTGTTACTGCAATGAAAATGAATGAATTATTGCCCCTACTTTTCGTCATCTCTGAACAAATTTGTTTGGTAGTTGTAAATTTATATAAGTATTAGTAAATTAAGGGGAAATCCGGACACAAAACAAAATGTTTATTGTCCTCTCTACAGTCTTGTATCTCTATGACAGTAAACGATCAAAACTAGACATCTGCCAAGCCTTTAAATTAAATCGTAAAAACGCTGAATTCGCACGTTTAAGGGGAGAAAAAACGATTTAAAGTTTTGGTGTTTTTTTTCCTATTTCAACCTTTATAGAAAAAAGTGTGTTTGTACCTAATATTAAAAATTTGTCATTGTCGTGAAAAATAGACTAGCAGCTACAAAATGAGACCGAAACTTTGACAATCGGATATAAATTGTGGGCACAGTGAACGATGAAACCTAGAGATCTGCCAAGCCTTTAAATGAAATCGTAAAAACGCCGAATTCGCACGTTTAAGGGGAGACAAAGTGATTTAAAGTTTTGGTGTTATTTTTTCCATTTTCAGCTTTCATGAAAAATATTGTATTTGTAAATAATATTACAAATTTGTACTTGTCGCAAAGAATAGACTGGCAGCTACAAAATGCAATCAAAAGTTTGACAATGGGATAGAAATTGTGGGCACAGTGAACGATCAAAGCTAGAGATCTGTCAAGCCTTTAAATTATATCGTAAAAACGCCGAATTCGCACGTTTAAGGCGAGAAAAAGCGATTTACAGTTTTGGTGTTATTTTTTTCTATTTCAGCTTTCATAAAAAATATTGTATTTGTAAATAATATTACAAATTTGTACTTTTCGTAAAGAATAGACTGGCAGCTACAAAATGAGACCGAAATTTTGACAATCGGATTGAAATTGTGGGCATAGTGAACGATCAAAGCTAGAGATCTGCCAAGCCTTTAAGTTAAATCGTAAAAACGCCAAATTCACACGTTTAAGGGGAGAAACAGCGATTTAAAGTTTTGGTGTTTTATATCCTATTTCAACCTTCATAATGAAAAGTTTATTTGTAAATAGTATGACAAATTTGTACTTGTCGTGAAGAATAGACTGGCAGCTACAAAATGAGACCAAAATTTTGACAATCGGATAGAAATTGTGGGCACAGTGAACGATGAAAGTTAAAGATCTGCCCAGCCTTTAAGTTTAATCGTAAAAACGCCGAATTCGCACGTTTAAGGGGAGAAACAGCGATTTAAAGTTTTGGTGTTTTTTATTCCTATTTCAGCCTTCATAAAAAATAGTGTATTTGTAAATAATATTACAAATTTGTACTTGTCGGAAAAATGGACTGGCAGCTACAAAATAAGACCAAAATTTTGACAATCGGATAGAAATTGTGGGCATAGTGAACAATCAAAGCTAAAGATCTGCCAAGCCTTCAAATTATATCGTAAAAACGCCGAATTCGCACTTTTAAGGCGAGAAAAAGCAATTTAAAGTCTTAGTGTTTTTTTTCCTATTTCAACCTTCATAAAAAATATTGTACTTGTAAATAATATTAGAAATTTGTACTTGTTGTAAAGAATAGACTGGCAATTACAAAATGAGACCAAAATTTCGGCAATCGGATAGAAATTGTGGGCACAGTGAACGATCAAAGCTAGAGATCCAACATTCTGACAATCGGATAGAAATTGTGGGCACAGTGAATGGTCAAAGCTAGAGATCTGCCAAGCCTTCAAATTAAATCGTAAAAACACCGAATTCACACGTTTAAGGCGAGAAAAAGCGATTTAAAGCTTTGGTTTTTTTTTATGTTCAGATTTCAACCTTCATTAAAAATATTGTTTTTGTAAATAATATTACAACTTTTTACTTGTCATAAAGAATAAACTGGCAGCTATAAAATGCGATCAAAAGTTTGACAATCGGATAGAAATTGCCAGCACAGTGAACGATCAAAGCTAGAGATCTGCCAAGCCTTCAAATTAAATCGTTAACAACGCCGAATTCGCACGTTAAATGGGAGGAAAAGCGATTTAAAGTTTTGGTGTTTTTTTTTTTCCTATTTCAACCTTCATAAAAAAAAATAGTGTATTTGTAAATAATATTACAAATTTGTACTTGTCGTAAAGAATATACTGGCAACTACAAAATGGGACCAAAATTTTGACAATTGGATAGAAATTGTGGGCACAGTGAACGATCAAAGCTAGAGATCTGCCAAGACTTCAAATTTAACCGTGAACCGCCGAATTCGCACGTTTAAGGGGAGAAAAAGCGATTTAAAGTTTTGGTGTTTTTGCTTCCTATTTCAACCTTCATAAAAAATAACGTATTTGTAAATAATATGACAAATTTGTACTGTTCGTAAAGAATAGACTTGCAGCTACAAAATAAGACCAACATTTTGACAATCGGATAGAAATTGTGGGCACAGTGAGCGATCAAAGCTAGAGATCTGTCAAGCCTTTAAATTAAATCGTAAACCGCCGAATTCGCACGTTTAAGGGGAGGAAAAGCGATTTGAAGTTTTGGTGTTTTTTTTTCCTATTTCAACCTTCATAAAAAAAAGTGTATTTGTAAATAATACTACAAATTTGTATTTGTCATAAAGAATAGTCTGGCAGCTGCCAAATAAGACCAACATTCTGACAATCGGATAGAAATTGTGGGCACAGTGAACAACCAAAGCCAGAGATCTGCCAAGCCATTAAATTAAATCGTAAAAACGCTGAATTCACACGTTTAAGGGGAGGAAAAGCGATTTAAAGTTTTCGTGGTTTTTTCCTATTTCAACCTTCATTAAAAAAAAGTGTATTTGTAAATAATATTACAAATTTGTACTTGTCGGAACTGGCAGCTACAAAATGAGACCAAAATTTTGACAATCGGATAGAAATTGTGGGCACAGTGAACGATCAAAGCTAGAGATCTGTCAAGCCTTTAAATTAAATCGTAAAAACGCCGAATTTGCACGTTTAGGGCAGAAAAAGCGATTTAAAGTTTCGGTGTCCCAAGCCCCAAGTCCCAAGTCCTAGGTCCCAAGTCCCAAGTCCTAAGTCCCAAGCCCCAAGTCTGAAGTCTCAAGTCCCAAGTTCCAAGCCCCAAGTCCCAAGACCCAAGTCCCAAGTCCCAAGTCCCAAGTCCCAACTTCCGAGTCCTGAGTTCTGAGTCCTGAGTCCCAAGTCCCAAGTCCCGAGTCTCCAGTCCAGGATCCCGAGTGAGTCGAGAACACAACAAAACAAAACGAATAACACAACAAAACAAAACGAAAAACACAGAAAAACCAAACGAAAAACACAAAAAAACAAAGAGAAAATCACAGCAAAACATAACGAAGAACACAACAAAACAAAACGAAAAACACAACAAAAACAAAAACGAAAAACGAAAAAAGAAAAACCAAAAACGAATAACGAAACCCAAAAACGAAAAACGAAACCCCAAAAAACCAAAAACAAAAACCAAAAACCAAAAACCAGAAACCAAAAACCAGAAACCAAAAACCAAAAACGAAAAACCAAAAACACAAAAACCAAAAACCAAAAACCAAAAACCAAAAACCAAAAGCCAAAAGCCAAAAGCCAAAAACAAAAAACCAAAAACCCAAAAAACCAAAAACGAAAAACGAAACCCAAAATGAAAAACGAAAACGAAAATCCAAAAAAAACCAAAAACCAAAAAAACAAAAACCAAAAACCAAATACCAAAAACCAAAAACCAAAAACCAAAAACCAAAAACCAAAAACCAAAAACCAAAAACCATAAACGAAAAACCAAAAACCAAACCGAAAAACAAAGAACTGAAAACGCAAAACCAAAAATCAAAAACCAAAAGCCAAAACCGAAAAATCAAGAACCAAAAACGAAAAACAAAAAACTAAAAACGAAAAACCAAAAACCAAATACCAAAAATCAACAACGAAAAACCAAAAACCAAAAACCAAAAACCAAAAACCAAAAACCAAAAACCAAAAACCAAAAACCAAAAACCAAAACACAAAAACAAAAAAAGAAAAACAAAAAACTTAAAACCAAAAAATAAGAACCAAGAAGCAAAAACCAAAAACCAAAAACCAAAAACCAAAAACCAAAAACCAAAAACCAAAAACCAAAAACCAAAAACCAAAAGCCAAAAACCAAAAACCAAAAACCAAAAACCAAAAACCAAAAACATAAAACCAAAAACCAAAAACCAAAAACCAAAAACCAAAAACCAAAAACCAAAAACCAAAAACCAAAAACCAAAAACCAAAAACCAAAAACCTAAAAACAAAAACGAACAACCAAAAACCAAACCGAAAAACAAAGAACTGAAAACGAAAAACCAAAAATCAAAAACCAAAAACCAAAACCGAAAAATCAAGAACCTAGAACGAAAAACAAAAAACTAAAAACGAAAAACCAGAAACCAAATACCAAAAACCAAAAACCAAAAACCAAAAACCAAAAACCAAAAACCAAAAACCAAAAACCAAAAACCAAAAACCAAAAACTAAAAACCAAAAATCAAAAACTCAAAAACCAAAAACCAAAATCCAAAAAACGAAAACGAACAAACAAAAACCAAACCGAAAAACAAAGAACTGAAAACGAAAAACCAAAAATCAAAAACCAAAAACCAAAACCGAAAAACCAAGAACCAAAAACGAAAAACAAAAAACTAAAAACGAAAAATCAAAAACCAAATACCAAAAACCAACAACGAAAAACCAAAAACCAAAAACCAAAAACCAAAAACCAAACACCAAAAACAGAAAACCAAAAAACTAAAAACGAAAAACCAAAAACAAAAAACCAAAACCAAAAACGAAAAACGAAAAACCAAAAACCAAAAACCAAAAACCAAAAACAACAAACCAAAAACCGAAAACGAAAAACAAAAAACAAGAAACCAAAAACCAAAAACCAAAAACAAAAAACCAAAAACTTAAAACCAAAAACCAAAAACCAAAAACTAAAAATCAATAACCAAAAACCAAAAACCAAAAGCCAAAAACCAAAAACCAAAAACCAAAAACCAAAAGCCAAAAACCAAAAACCAAAAACCAAAAACCAAAAACCAAAAACCAAAACCAAAAATCAAAAACCAAAAACCAAAAACCAAAAATCGAAAACTAAAAACCAAAAACCAAACCCCGAAACCCAAAAAACAAAAAAACCAAAATTCAAAAACCAAAAACCAAAAACCAAAAACCAAATAGCAAATACCAAAAACCAAAAACCAAAAACCAAAAATGAATAACCAAAAACCAAAACCCAAAAACCAAAAACAAAAAACCAGACACCAAAAACCAAAAACCAAAACACTAGAAAACCAAAAAACCAAAACCAAAACCAAAAAACGAAAAACCAAAACTAAAAACCAAAGAACCAAAAAACAAACAACCAAAAAACCAAGAACCAAAAACCAAATCTAAAAACCAAAAACCAAAGACAAAAAACCAGAAACCAAAAACCAAAAACCAAGAACCAAAAACCAAAAACCAAAAAACCAAAAAACCAAAAAACCAAAAAACCAAATACCAAAAACGAAAAACCAAAAATCCAAAACCAAAAACCAAAAACTAAAAACCAAAAACCAAATACAAAAACAAAAAGAACCAAAAACTAAAAACCAAAAGCCAAAAACCAAAAACCAGAAACCAAAAACCAACAAACATAAACCAAAAAACAAAAACAAAAAACCCAATTACCAAATACCAAAAACCAAATACCAAAACCCAAAAACTAAAAACTGAAAACCAAAAACCAAAAACGGAAAACCGAAAACCGAAAACCAAAAACGAAAAACAAAAAACTAAAATGAAAAACCAAAACCCAAAAACCAAACCAAAAACCAAAACCCAACAAGCAAAAACCAAAAACCAAAAACTAAATACCAAAAACAAAAAAAAAACCAAAAATCAAAAAACAAAAAACCAAAAACTTAAATTGAAAAACCAAAAACCAGAAACCAAAAACCAGAAACCAAAAACAAAAACCAAAAACCAAACACCAAAAAACGATAACCAAAAACAAAAAATCCAAAACCAAAAACCAAAAACCAGAAACCAAAAACCAAAAACCAAAAACCAAAAACCAAAAACCAAAAACCAAAAACCAAAAACCAAAAACCAAAAACCAAAAACCAAAAACCAAAAACCAAAAACCAAAAACCAGAAACCAAAAACCAAAAACCAAAAACCAAGAACCAAAAACCAAAAACCAAAAACCAAAAACCAAAAACCAAAAACCAAAAACCAAAAACCAAAAACCAAAAACCAAAAACCAAAAACCAAAAACCAAAAACCAAAAACCAAAAACCAAAAACCAAAAACCAAAAACCAAAATCCAAAAACCAAAAACCAAAAACCAAAAACCAAAAACCAAAAACCTAAAAACAAAAACGAACAACCAAAAACCAAACCGAAAAACAAAGAACTGAAAACGAAAAACCAAAAATCAAAAACCAAAAACCAAAACCGAAAAATCAAGAACCAAAAACGTAAAACAAAAAACTAAAAACGAAAAACCAAAAACCAAATACCAAAAACCAAAAACCAAAAACCAAAAACCAAAAACCAAAAACCAAAAACCAAAAACCAAAAACCAAAAACCAAAAACCAAAAACCAAAAACCAAAAACCAAAAACCAAAAACCAAAAACCAAAAAACAAAAACGAACAACCAAAAACCAAACCGAAAAACAAAGAACTGTAAACGAATAACCAAAATCAAAAACCAAAAACCAAAACCGAAAAACCAAGAACCAAAAACGAAAAACAAAAAACTAAAAACGAAAAACCAAAAACCAAATACCAAAAACCAACAACGAAAAACCAAAAACCAAAAACCAAAAACCAAAAACCAAGAACCAAAAACCAAAACCAAAAACCAAAAACCAAAAACCAAAAACCAAAAAAGAAAAACCAAAGACCAAAAACCAAAAGCCGAAAACAACAAACAAAAAAAAAACAAAAACCAAAAATTAAAAACCAAAAACAAAAAACCAAAAACCAAAAACAAAAACCAAAAACCAAAAACCAAAAACCATAAACCAAAAACCAAAAACCAAAAACCAAAAACCAAAAATCAAAAACCAAAAACCAAAAACCAAAAATCGAAAACCAAAAATCAAAAACCAGATAGCAAATACCAAAAACCAAAAACCAAAAATGAATAACCGAAAACCAAAACCCAAAAACCAAAAACAAAAAACCAGACACCAAAAACCAAAAAAGACCAAAATCCAAAACACTAGAAAACCAAAAAACCAAAACCAAAACCAAAACCAAAAACCAAAAATCAAAGAACCAAAAAACAAACAACCAAAAAACCAAGAACCAAAAACCAAATCTAAAAACCAAAAACCAAAGACAAAAAACCAGAAACCAAAAACCAAAAACCAAGAACCAAAAACCAAAAACCAAATACAAAAACAAAAAGAACCAAAAACTAAAGACCAAAAGCCAAAAACCAAAAACCAGAAACCAAAAACCAACAAACATAAACCAAAAAACAAAAACGAAAAACCAAATACCAAATACCAAAAACCAAATACCAAAACCCAAAAACTAAAAACTGAAAACCAAAAACCAAAAACCAAAAACGGAAAACCGAAAACCAAAAACGAAAAACAAAAAACTAAAATGAAAAACCAAAACCCAAAAACCAAACCAAAAACCAAAACCCAACAAGCAAAAACCAAAAACCAAAAACTAAATACCAAAAACAAAAAAAAACCAAAAACCAAAAAACAAAAAACCAAAAACTTAAATTGAAAGACCCAAAACCAGAAACCAAAAACCAGAAACCAAAAACAAAAAACCAAAAACCAAAAAACAATAACCAAAAACAAAAAATCCAAAACCAAAAACCAAAAACCAGAAACCAAAAACCAACAAACATAAACCAAAAAAAAAAACAAAAAACCAAATACCGACTACCAAAAACCAAATACCAAAACCCAAAAACTAAAAACTGAAAACCAAAAACCAAAAACGGAAAACCGAAAACCAAAAACAAAAAACTAAAATGAAAAACCAAAACCCAAAAACCAAACCAAAAACAAAAACCCAACAAGCAAAAACCAAAAACCAAAAACTAAATACCAAAAACAAAAAAACCAAAAATCAAAAAACAAAAAACCAAAAACTTAAATTGAAAAACCAAAAACCAGAAACCAAAAACAAAAAACCAAAAACCAAAAACCAAAAAACAGTAACCAAAAACAAAAAATCCAAAACCAAAAACCAAAAACAAGAAACCAAAAACCAAAAACCAAAAACCAAAAACCAAAAACCAAAAACCAAAAACCAAAAACCAAAAACCAAAACCCAAAAACCAAAAACCAAAAACCAAAAACAAAAACCAAAAACTAAAAACCAAAAACCAAAAACCAAAAACCAAAAACCAAAAACCAAAAACCAAAAACCAAAAACCAAAAACCAAAAACCAAAAACCAAAAACCAAAAACCAAAAACCAAAAACCAAAAACCAAAAACCAAAAAACCAATTACCAAATACCAAAATCCAAAAACTGGTATTTGGTTTTTGGGTTCTTGTTTTTTGGTTTTTGGTTTTTGGTTTTTGGTTTTTGGGTTTTGGTTTTTGGTTTTTGGGTTTTTGGTTTTTGGTTCTTGGTTTTTGGTTTTTGGTTTTTGGTTTTTGGTTTTTGGTTTTTGGTTTTTGGTTTTTGGTTTTTGGTTTTTGGTTTTTGGTTTTTGGTTTTTGGTTTTTGGTTTTTGGTTTTTGGTTTTTGGTTTTTGGTTTTTGGTTTTTGGTTTTTGGTTTTTGGTATTTGGTTTTTGGTTTTTGGTTTTTGGTTTTTGGTTTTTGGTTTTTGGTTTTTGGTTTTTGGTTTTTGGTTTTTGGTTTTTGGTTTTTGGTATTTGGTTTTTGGTTTTTGGTTTTTGGTTTTTGGTTTTTGGTTTTTGGTTTTTGGTTTTTGGTTTTTGGTTTTTGGTTTTTGGTTTTTGTTTTTGGTTTTTGGTTTTTGGTTTTTGGTTTTTGGTTTTTGGTTTTTGGTTTTTGGTTTTTGGTTTTTGGTTTTTGGTTTTTGGTTTTTGTTTTTTGGTTTTTGGTTTTTGGTTTTTGGTTTTTGGTTTTTGGTTTTTGGTTTTTGGGTTTTGGTTTATGGTTTTTGGTTTTTGGTTTTTGGCTTTTGGTTTTTGGTTTTTGGTTTTTGGTTTTTGGTTTTTGGTTTTTGGTTTTTGGTTTTTGGTTTTTGGTTTTTGGTTTTTGGTGTTTGGTTTTTGGTTTTCTGTTTTTGGTTTTTGGTTTTTGGTTTTTGGTTTTTGGTTTTTGGTTTTTGGTTTTTGGTTTTTGGTTTTTGGTTTTTGGTTTTTGGTTTTTGGTTTTTGGTTTTTGGTTTTTGGTTTTTGGTTTTTGGTTTTTGGTTTTTGGTTTTGGGTTTCAGGTTTTTGGCTTTTGTTTTTTGGTCTTTGGTTTTTGGTTTTTGGTTTTTGGTTTTTGGTTTTTGGTTTTTGGTTTTTGGTTTTTGGTTTTTGGTTTTTGGTGTTTGGTTTTTGGTTTTTGGTTTTTGGTTTTTGGTTTTTGGTTTTTGGTTTTTGGTTTTTGGTTTTTGGTTTTTAGTTTTTTGTTTTTGGTCTTTGGTTTTTGGTTTTTGGTTTTTGGTTTTTGGTTTTTGGTTTTTGGTTTTTGGTTTCTGGTTTTTGGTTTTTGGTTTTGGATGTTTTGTTTTTGGTTATTGGTTTTTGGTTTTTGGTTTTTGGTTTTTGGTTTTTGGTTTTTGGTTTTTGGTTTTTGGTTTTGGATGTTTTGTTTTTGGTTATTGGTTTTTGGTTTTTGGTTTTTGGTTTTTGGTTTTTGTTTTTTGGTTTTTGGTTTTTAGTTTTTGGTTTTTGGTTTTTGGTTTTTGGTTTTTGGTTTTTGGTTTTTGTTTTTTGGTTTTTGGTTTTTGGTTTTTGGTTTTGGTTTTTGGTTTTTGGTTTTTGGTTTTTGGGTTTTGGTTTTTGGTTTCTGGTTTTTGGTTTTTGATTTTTGGTTTTTGGTTTTTAAGGTCTTTGTAAAAAAATTTTTTACAAAGACCTACTAGTTTCGCAACCTTTCTGTCCGTCTGTCCGTCCGTCCGTCTGTTTACCTGTCCACCTGTCCGTCTGTCCGTCTGTCCGTGCGTCACAGCTGATTTCCTCAGAAACTAGAGAAGCTAGAATGCTCAAACTTTGTGAAAAGGTCAAAAGTGATGGTCTCTCAAAAGTTAAGGTACTAACAAAAATTTAAAAAATGTTTAAGGGGGGTCCCCCTAATAACGAATTGGCCCTTAAAAAGGTAGTCGAGTGGGGCATCAAATGAAAGGTCTTGATTAGAACTTTTAGAATCTGAAATAAAAAAGTCATTTGATGAATTAGGGGGTCCACGGGAAGGCAAAATGTACCCAAAATTTGTGTCCCCCCCCCTCGCGATTGGACACCTTTCAACCGAAAAATCTGAAAATTATCGCGAACGTGGACCTTTTTGAGTACAAGGGCAACAAGTACCTTAGAAATCGAAATTCGCTCAACTTTGTTAATAATAGTATGATTTGTAGATTTTACATTTTCGCCCATAAAATCAAAACGGTAGTCCTAAACTTTTTGAAATTTTGCAATTATATAGATTAACATAAGATATATAAGTTTACAAGATTTAATTGAGATCGAATCATAATCAAGTGAGTTATAGCCATTTCAATTATATGGAATTATACCAACAATAACACGTGTTTCTGGTTGATATAGGGTTTTCCCATAAGAGGTGTTATTTTGATATTAAAAGAAAAATGCCATTTTTAATACAAATGATCGAATGTTTATTTCATTACAAAGAAGAAGATATGCCGTTAATAGCAATAATTAACATTGAGCAAATAACCACTACGACACGCTTACAGGACCATATCCTCTTCATGAAATTTTCCATAACCAAATCGCAAAGTGGTTGCCCTCTGTCCTCGATAGCCTCACGAATTTCATCTTTGAGATCTGGAATCGACGCTGGGCTTTTGGCATAGGCCTTCTCTATCACGTGGTTCCAAAGGAAGAAGTCGCAAGGTGTTAAATCAGAAGATCTATTCAAAATAACACCTCTTATTGGAAAACCCTATTTATTTAAAATTGACTTAGGCACTTTTATTTTCTTTCAATTTTCATGAAAATTTAAGGAATAGTGTTTAACTTGAACATGTTCAATCGGCCGAGCATTCAGAAAAATCATTTAAGCTAGATTAAAATGGCGGCTGCACTGTGCTTATGAAAGAAACTGTGCATCTTTTGTATAAATTTGAACGATTTCAAATCTAGGTATTGGATGAATAGTTCAAGTTATCGATTCACGCCATTAGAAAACTTGTTTCTAACCCTAGGATGTTTACAAAGACCTTCTGGTAGGAGCACCCTCCTGCTTACTCAACTTGTTTGGTTTTTGGTTTTTGGTTTCTGGTTTCTGGTTTTTGGTTTCTGGTGTTTGGTTTTTGAATTTTGGGGTTTTGTTTGTTGGTTTTTGGTTTTTTGGTTTTTTGGTTTTTTGGTTTTTGGTTCTTGGTTTTTGGTTTTTGGTTTTTGGTTTTTGGTTTTTGGTTTTTGGTTATTTGGTTTTTGGTTCCTTTAGTTTTTGGTATTTAGTTTTTGGTTTCTGGATTTTGGTTTTTGGTTTTTGGTGTTTGGTTTTTGACCGACTTCCAAAAGAAAGAAGGTTATCAATTCATTGCGTATATTTTTTTTTTTTTTGCTTTTTTTTTTGTATGTTCACGCATTACTTTTAAACGGAGATAGATAGAAGAGTCCTGTTTTTGGCAAATGATACGTCTTTCTTCCAGTTAGGTCCCGTTTAAAGGATGAGAAATTCAAGTTATGGTAAAGGACTCTTACCGTTAAAACTAAAAAAATTCCGACTTTCATCCCGTTTTTTCAGCATAACTGATCGACGCGTGTAAGGATTTTGATTGTAGAGGTTTCAAATGAAAAAAAACATATTGATCTAAAACGTATCGGAACAGAATTGAAATCCTTTTAAGGACTCTGTAGATATTAACAGTTAAATATGATACATTGATGTGAAGAAATTAAATTTAAATGATATTTCGTACGAAAAGTGTCAATTAGTTGGCACTCTGCAAGGATTTGTTGGAGATACCGAGTCCTTTAGTGACGGATAATAAAAATGATCAGTATCCTTAATTTTTAAGCATAAACGGTACATTTTAGTCCATAATTTCTACCGGAAACTACCAATAAATTAATTCTAGGTGCGGCATAAATACAACAGTTAAAGGGAACATTTCAGGATACTTTTCTCTTCCGCACTCATTCTTTGCTTACCAATGAGCTTGGTATAGGATCCTGCTTACATCCTTAGACGTTAACGTTACATATAGGATTATAAAATTTCCCGAAGAAATAATTAGGAGTGAGTGATTGCAAATTATAGAGTTGAATTGTTACCTTACAGTTGATATTATATCTACATTACAACATACGTATGCCCAGAAATCTAAAATTAGTGATTTCCATACTAAAAACCGGCGCTAATCGCAACCTAAAAAGGGATACATTTCCTGCTATAATTGATCATAACTGTACAGATGAAGATGAAAATGCATAGCCGAGTTTTCATTGAACTATATGGTATGATTTTCTTGAAACTTTCATGAAAATAAGGTGCCATATTTAACTGAAAACGAAGGCGATGAGTATCGAATAAACGTAAACGAGTGATACGGTTAAGAAGGATCTTTTTATGTTAATTTCTTGAGATTGATTGCGGAGAAAACTTATGTTTACATATATAAATACAGATGTCTACACATATATATATATATATATATATATATATATATATATATATATATATATATATATATATTTATATATATATATATATATATATGTGCGTATGGATGTATATGTATGTATATATATGTATATAATATATATATATATATATATATATATATATATATATAAATATAAATATAAATATATATATATATATGTATGTATATATATGTATAATATATATATATATATATATATATATATATATATATATATATATATATATATATATATATATATATATACGTGCGTATGGATGTATATGTATATATGTATATAATATATATATATATATATATATATATATATATATATATATATGTATATATATATATATATATACATATATATACTATGTGTGTGTATATATATATATATATATATATATATATATATATATATATATATATACATATATATATATATATATATAAATATATATATATATATATATATATATATATATATATATATATATATATATATATATATATATATATATATATATGTGCGTATGGATGTATATGTATATAATATATATATATATATATATATATATATATATATATATATATATATATATATATATGTATATATATATATATATATATATATATATATATATACATATATATATATATATATATATATATATATATATACATATAATACATATATATATATGTATATATATATATATATATATATATATATATATATATATATATATATATATGTATCTCTTTATATATATATATATATATATATATATATATATATATATATATATATATATATATATATATATGTGTATATATATATATGTATATGTATATATATATATATATATATATATATATATATATATATATATAGCTATGTGTGTGTATGTGTGTGCTTTTGCTTCGATTTTCTCCAATTTTTCAGCAATATTTCTGTTCTGGCCAAAGTATAGCCCCAGTTTGTACCAAAACTAGTACAAAGATTTATTCAATTGTGTGATGAAGCTCACAATAAAAAATCCAAACTTGAACAATTTGAAACGAAATGGCGGTCGCTCAAAGGTTGAAAAAAGTTGAACGATAAAAAAGCACTTCAGGGTCAGGTCAAAATATCAAAATGGCGGGCTATGCAAAGTTCAAAATTTGAAAATTTCTCAAAGCTTCAATTCATATTGGATTATGATGAAATCTAAATTCAAGGTAGACTTTGATGAGATCATGGATTAAATGTACCAGAGTTAAATTCGATTCCTGCGAACGCTGCAGATTTTAGCCGTAGTGGTTTTTGCATTGCAGTAAAAAATTATATTTTAATATACGAGAACATGATACAATGCATTCAAGAAACTGAGTTTAGAATGGTTTGAAATGAAAAAAATTGCCACTAAAAAGGGTGAAATAAAAAACTTTTAGAAAAAAAAGAAAACCGACTTCAGAATGCCCTAAAAAGGATGAAATAAATTTTTTGGAAGCTGTGCCAAATCAATTTCCCCATTTCAATATAGAGACTTCCAATATCTGCACCATCACAAAAGAATGGGGGAAAATGTGATATGGCACCGCTTCCAAAAAATTTATTTCATCCTTTTTAGGGCATTCTGAAGTCGGTTTTCTTTTTTTCTAAAAGTTTTTTTTGGTTTTTGATTTTTTTCGTTTTTGGTTTTTGGTTTTTGATTTTTTGGTTTTTTGGTTTTTTGGTTTTCTGGTATTTTGGTTTTTGGTTTTTGGTTTTTGGTTTTTGGTTTTTGGTTTTTGGTTTTTGGTTTTTGGTTTTTGGTTTTTGGTTTCTTGGTTTTTTAGTTTTTTGGTTTTCGGGTTTCTGTTTTCGGTTTTTGGTTTTTGGTTTTTGGTTTTTGGATTTTCGATTTGTTGTTTTTTTGGTTTTCGGGTTTTTGGAATTCGCACGTTTAAGGGGAGAAAAAGCAATTTAAAGTTTTTGTGTTTTCTTTCCTATTTCAACATTCCGGATTCGCACGTTTAAGGGGAGAAACAGCGATGTAAAGTTTTGGTGTTATTTTTTTTCTATTTCAGCTTCCATAAAAAATAGTGTTTTTGTAAATAATATTACAAATTTGTACTTGTCGTAAAAAATAGACTGCCTATTACAAAATGAGACCAAAATTATGACAATCGGATAGAAATTGTGGGCACAGTGAACGGTCAAAGCTAGAGATCTGCCAGGCCTTCAAATTAAATTGTAAAAACGCCCAATTCGCACGTTTAAGGCGAGAAAAAGCGATTTAAAGTTTTGGTGTTTTTTTCCTATTCAACCTTCATAAAAAATATTGTTACATGTACAAATAATTCTGCGAGCTACTGTCGCAATTGTTTTCACAACCATTAAGAACATCTAAATGAATTTACTCGAAACCACGAGAACCCAACAAGCATGATCAACATCTGAAAGTGAGTCACTGCTCCATTCATTACGCTACTGGAATGTTCCCGCTAATTCACAAATGTACGAGAACTGAGGTGAATGATTGGAGACCCTATATAAAGGCGAGCCGAATGAACGGGGGGAATCATTCATTCAACCGCGGTAGTAAACACGGCGATAGTGTGTGGAGTGTGAATAGCGATCAAGTAATAGTGAAGTAATTTTAAAGGACAATTGCGATAGGAATTTTTGGACAAGTGGATGTTTTAATTTTGAAAGTAAAAATTAATATTGTGAAATAATTAAATGTGATTGTGCACTTTTAAGTACTGAAATAAACTCTTTTAACTTAAATTTAAAGACATTGCGTTTACACTTTTTCAGAACATTAAAATTATTGGCCGCGAACCAAAAACACGCAACAGTGGTGTCGAGAAGTGAGAAAGAAAATTTCAGAAAGTGAAAACATTTAAACATTTTTAAACTGCACAGTTTTGAAATATAACTTGGGAACTGGTGGAAAAATAACCGAAACAATAAAAATGCCAGGAAATTGATCTTAAAAATTGATCAATTGACCATATCGGAGCTCAAGGAGGAGTTGGAACAGCGGAATCTGGCCACACAAGGTACAAAGGCCACACTGATTGCACGCTTGCGTGACGCGATCGAGTCGGAAGGCGTGAATCTGGATTCCGGTGAGCTCTCAGATGCGGAAAAAGGCGCAGAAGGAGGAGAAGTAGAAACACCAAAATCAAAGGAGCCAGAAAATGCGCTTATGCAAATGTTAATGCTGATGTCATCCAGTCTGACTGCGAAGCTAGATGAACAAGCAGTGAAGTTAAATGAACAATCAGTGAAGTTAAACGAACAATCAGCGAAGTTACATGAACAATCAGTGAAGCTGGACCAACAAGCGATCGATATCAAGGCAGACATCACACAGAAGCTGGAGAAACAGTCAACCGAAATAAAAGCGTAGCTCGGTCATCTGAACAAACAAATTAAAGGCGTCGAGGAAAAGGTTGACCAGGTCGAGAAAAAGGTTTACCAGGTCGAGGAAAAGGTTTACCAGGTCGAGAGAAAGGTCAGCCAGGTCGAAGAGAGAATAATCCATGAGATGGAAGAAGTGAAAAAATGATTGGAAGCAGCGAAGGCAGTAGTAACCACTTCACCAGCCCCGCTTATAACCGCAGCGCAAAGCACATCCAGAAATGTGCAAGCACCAATATTCGATAGGCAAACGGTCTGGAGTATTTACAAGACCCAGTTTGAAGTTGCCGCAAGGGCAAATCACTGAAATGGGCAGGAACAAGCAAATGCACTGATTCTTGCTCTAAGAGGCCCAGCTGCCGAGCTTTTGCAGATGATCCCCGATGAATTGCACTCAAACCCGAATGCATAATGAGTGCGCTTGACATGCGTTATGGAAACGATCATCTGAAGCAGATTTATCGGTCACAGCTAAGGCATCAGGTGCAGAAGTCTGGTGAAACCCTACAGCAGCCAGCTCAAGACATTGAGCGACTAGCACTTTTGGCTTACCCAGCCTACGACCCAGAACATCGAGATGATGCAGTGACAGAAGCATTCATCAGCGCACTAAAGGACCCGGAATTGCAACAAGCCGTGCGTTTAGCTCAAAAACAAACGGTTAAGGACGCATTGGCTTACAGTCTGAACTTTGATGCAGCAAACAATGTGACTCGTACCACTGCCCGGGCCCGTGAGGTACTGACAGACGAGTACAGGTGTGAGCGCGTGGAAATTGAGCGAGACTCGCATGTAAATGGTGCGCCTAGATGCTGGGTTTGCGGAGAGAAGGGGCACCTGCAAAGAGACTGCAAGAAGTGACGAAAACCAAGCTTTGTCCAGGGTGTGTAGCTAGGAGGAGATCCAGACCGAGTCAGAAGCTCAGAATGGAAGCCCTTCAAACAGAGGGGTCGGGAAACATGTAAGAGCCAACTTCGTGGGACAGAGGTTGCCTAGGAGGATCGACGTCCCCAGCACCGCCATCACCGTGTCAAGACTACATCGTGGAGAAGCGGACTTGTGCCTTCTGGGTCAAGTTGACGGAGAACACTGCACCATAACAATCGACACTGGTGCAACCCGATCGATTATCCGACCAGACCTAGTTAGACCGCAACAACTTCACAAGGGCAGGATTTTCTCACTACGAACAGCTACGGGAGAAACTGCACCTGTTCATGGAGAGGTCAACCTCCAGATACAGTCGGGAGACCTTGCTTTCCGACATAATTTTCTGGTCGCGAACATTATGGATGACTGCATTCTCGGAATGGATTTTCTGCGACCACATGGAATCACGTTGGTTTTGGGCAAACGTGTATTGAAATGGTAAAATGTCGAAGTACTGATGGAGGATCCCAGCATCCAAATTCCCAAGATGAATGTAGTGGCATGTACTGACACTGATGTACCAAATTCTTCCGAAAGCATTGTATGGGCCAAGCTTGATGGTGATTCTGGAGACCATCGATCTTATCTGATAGAGCCAACGAAGACGTCCGCGTTGCGCAGTTTGATTGTAGAACGAAGCCTTGTAAGATCTTTAAGGAACGGATATGTGCCAGTTAGAGTCCTTAAACCGCAGACTTAACCACGAGCATCAAAGCGGGAGAAGTCATCGGCAGCTGCCAGCCTGTTTCCACTATCACCTCTTTGGAAGCTACTCACGATCATCATTGGAAAAGGAGCCAAGACACAGACAAAGCCCGGGAATCCACGTCTGCAATATTTAAGCAGTGCAGCTATTCAAACGAGCCTCTGATCTGGTCACCAAGTACAGTGACACCTTCTCAACAAGCCCGGATGACCACGGCCGAACGAGTCTGGTAACTCACGTCATAGATACACAGGGAGCCAGGCCGATTCGACAAGCCCCGAGACGCCTTCCTATAGCCAAACAAGGAGAAGTGAGCGCACTGATCTCGGACATGGAAAAACAAGGCGTAATTGAACCTTCTGTCAGTCCATGGGCCGCGCCTGTAGTTCTAGTAAAGATAAAGGATGGTAGCACTCGTTTTTGTGTCGACTGTAGGCAGCTTAACGACGTCACTAAGAGAGATAGTTACCCGCTCCCACGCATCGATGACATCATGGACACTTTAGCCGACGCGAAATGGTTTTCTACACTCGACCTCAAGAGTGGCTACCGGCAGGTAGAAATCGACAAGAAGGACCAAGAGAAGACCGCATTTCAGTTGGGACCGGATTGTGGCAGTTTGTGGTGATGCCATTTGGGCTTTGCAATGCTCCAGCCACTTTCGAACGCCTAATGGAGTACGTGCTACGTGACCTCACCTGGAAAACCTGCTTGGTGTACCTAGATGACATCATTGTCATCAAAAGAACGTTCGAAGTGCATGTGCGGAACTACGAAGAGGTTTTCTCCCGATTGCGACTGGCGAATTTGAAACTTAGTCCCGATAAGTGTACCCTTTTTGCAGCTGAAGTAAAATACCTGGGACACGTCGTATCAGCAGAAGGGGTCAAAACAGACCCTGAGAAAATTGAAGCCGTGAAAAGCTGGCCAACACCAAACAACAAGCGCCAACTACGAAGCTTTCTAGGTCTGGCAACCTACTATCGAAGATTCGTCAAAAACTTTGCCAAAATAGCTAAGTGTCTCCATCAGTTAACCGAGAAAAATCGTCCGTATGTCTGGAATGAACAATGCCAGGTAGCCTTTGAGACCTTGAAGGAGAAGCCGTGTGAATCACCCGTGCTGGCGTATCCGAAACCCGGAAAAATGTTTGTAGTTGACACCGATGCAAGCAACGGCGGTATTGGAGCTGTAATCTCCCAGCAGATCGATGGCAAAGAAAGAGTCCTCTCGTATTCCAGTCGAGTTCTTTCAAAAAATGAAAGGAACTACCGCGTGACCAGGAAGGAGCTATTGGCTATAATAGAGGCCACCAAGCAGTTCCACAAGTATCTATATGGCCAGAAATTTGTTCTTCGAACGGACCATGCATCACTGAGATGACTGCTCAACTTCAAAAACCCCGAGGGACAAGTTGCGAGATGGATCGAAAGATTGCAGTCATACGACTACGAAATTGTTTATCGGAAGGGCGGAGTTCATGGAAATGCTGACGTCCTATCTCGTCGTCCATGTCCAGCTAACTGCAAGCATTACCGACGGATTGAAGAAAAGGAACCGCCCGTTGATCTGCGATTGATAAGGGCTGAATCCAATGACGGTTGGTCATCGGAGGAGATTCGAAACGCCCAGTTAGCCGATGAAGACATCGGACCATTGCTCGTGTGGAAGGAGACGACTGGGCAGTCTGAGTGGAAAGACGTTTCAACGCATGGCGCAACCCTGAAAAGCTATTGGGCACAATGGAACTCTCTTCAGGTGGAGGGTGGCATACTCAAGCGGAAATGGGAAACGGCGGATGGCAACTCTTATAGGATGCAAACTATACTTCCCAAAAGCCGAATCCACGATGTGGTTAAGGAGATGCACGAAGGATCCTCGGGAGGCCACCTTGGCGTTAACAAGACCTTAGCGAAGTTGCGGGAAAGGTTTTACTGACTCCATGCTCGGGAAGACGTAGAGGACTAGTGCCGCAGATGCACAATTTGCGCTTGTCAAAGGCCCAAAGCGACGACTGAGGGAACAAATGCAAACCTACAACGTGGGCGTACCGTTTGAAAGGATTGCTGTTAACATCGCAGGACCCTTTCCTGAATCCGAATGGGGAAATCGATACACGCTGGTTGTAGCCGATTATTTCAGCAAGTGGCCCGAGGTCTACCCCATACCCAACCAGGAAGCAACTACCGTAGCCGACCAGCTAGTGCTAAATTGGGTCAGTAGGTACGGCGTACCTTGCGAATTACATTCGGACCAAGGCGGAAACTTTGAGTCACTAGTTTTTGGCGAAAGGTGTCAACTACTGGGAATACGGAAAACGAGGACAACACCACTTTTTGGTGTTTGGTTTCTGGTTTTTGGTTTTTGGTTTTTGGTTTTTGTTTCTTAGTTTTTGGTGTTTGGTTTTTGGCTTAAGTTTTTGGTTTCTGGTCTTTGGATTTTGGTTTTTGGTATTTGGTATTTGGTATTTGGATTTTGGTTTTTGGGTTTTGGTTTCTGGTTTTTGGTTTCTGGTTTTTGGTTTTTTGCATTTTGGTTTTTGGTTTTTTGTTTTTTGGTTTTTGGTTTTTGGTTTTTGGTTTTTGGATTTTGGTTTTTGGTTTTTGGTTTTTGGATTTTGGGTTTTGTTTTTTGGCTTTTGATTTCAGGTTTTCGTTTTTGGTTTTTTGGTTTTTGGTTTTTGGTTTTGGTTTTTGGTTTTTTGTTTTTGGTATTTGGATTTTGGTTTTTGGTTTTTGGTTTCTGGTTTTTGGTTTCTGGTTTTTTCATTTTGAATTTTGGGTTTTTGGTTTTTGGTTTTTTGGTATTTGATTTTTGGTTTTTGGTTTTTGGTTTTTGGTTTTTGGTTTCTGGTTTTTGGTTTTTGGTTTTTGGTTTTTGGTTTTTGGTTTTTGGGTTTTGGTGTTTGGTTTCTGGTTTTTGGTTTTTGGTTTTAGGGTTTGGTGTTTGGTTTTTGGTTTTTGGTTTTTGATTGCTGGTTTTTGGTTTTTGGATTTTGTTTTTTGGATTTTGGTGTTTTTTGTTTTTGATTTTGGTTGTTGGTTTTTGGATTTTGGTGTTTTGTTTTTCGTTTTTGGTTTTTGCTTTTTGGCTTTTGGTTTTTGGTTTTTAGTTTTTGGTTTCTGGTTTTTGGTTTTTGATTTTTGGTTTCTGGTTTTTGGCTTTTGGTTTTTGGTTTTTGGTTTTTGGTTATCGGTTTTTGAATTTTGGTTTTTGGTTTTTTGTTTTGGTTTACGTTTTTGGTTTTTGGTCTTTGGTTTTAAGTTTTTCGTTTTTGGTTTTTGGTTTTTGTTTTTTGGTGTTTGGTTTTTGGCTTTTGGTTTTTTTTTTGTTTTACGGTTTTTGGTTTTTGGCTTTTGGTTTTTGGTTTTAATTTTTGGTTTCTGGTCTTTGGTTTTTGGTTTTTGGTTTTTGGTTTTTGGTATTTGGTATTTGGTATTTGGTAATTGGATTTTGGTTTTTGGTTTTTGGTTTTTGGTTTCTGGTTTTTGGTTTCTGGTTTTTGGTTTTTGAACCTTGGTTTTTTGGTTTTTTGGTATTTGGTTTTTGGTTTTTGGTTTTTGGTTATTGGTTTTTGGTTTTTGGTTTTTGGTTTTTAGTTTTTGGATTTTGGTTTTTGTTTTTAGGTTTTTATTTTCAGGTTTTCGTTTTTGGTTTTCTGGTTTTTAGTTTTTGGTTTTGGTTTTCGTTTTTGGTTTTTGGTTTTTGGTTTTTGATTTTGGTTTTTGAATTTTGGTTTTTGGTTTTTGGTTTTTGGTTTTTGGTTTTTGGTTTTTGGTTTTTGGTTTTTGGTTTTTGGTTTTTGGTTTTTGGTTTTTGGTTTTTGCTTTTTGGTTTTTGGTTTTTGGTTTTTGGTTTTTGGTTTTTGGTTTTTGGTTTTTGGTTTTTGGCTTTTGGTTTTTGGTTATTAGTTTGTGGTTTCTGGTTTTTGGTTTTTGATTTTTGGTCTCTGGTTTTTGGTTTTGGTTTTTGGTTTTGGTTTTTGGTTTTTTGGTTTTTGGTTATCGGTTTTCGAATTTTGGTTTTTGGTTTTTTGTTTTGTTTTTGGTTTTTGGTTTTTTGGTTTTTGGTTTTAGGTTTTTGGTTTTTGGTTTTTGGTTTTTGGTTTTTGGTTTTTGGTGTTTGGTTTTTGGTTTTTGGTTTTTGGTTTTCGTTTTATGGTTTTTGGTTTTTTGGTTTTTGGGTTTTCGGTATTTGGTTTTTGGTTTTTGGTTTTCGATTTCTGGTTTTACGTTTTTGGTTTTTGGTTTTTGGTTTTTGGTTTTTGGTTTTTGGATTTTGGTTTAGGTTTTTTTGGTTTTTGTTTTCAGGTTTTCGTTTTTGGTATTTGGTTTTTGGTTTTTGGTTTTGATTTTGGTCATTTGTTTTTGGTTTTTGGTTTTTGGATTTCGGTTTTGGTTTTTGGTTTCTGGTTTTTAGTGTCTGGTTTTTTTTATTTTGAATTTTGGGTTTTGGTTTTTGATTTTTCGGTATTTGATTTTTGTTTTTGGTTTTTGGTTTTTGGTTCTTGGTTTCTGGTTTTTGGTTTTTGGTTTTTGGGTTTTTGGTTTTTGGTTTATGGTTTCTGGTTTTTGGTTTTTGGTTTTTGCTTTTAGGTTTTTGGGTTTTTGGTGTTTGGTTTTTGGTTTTTGGTTTTTGGTTTTTGGTTTTTTGGGTTTTGGTTTTTGGTTTTTGGTTTTTGGTGTTTGGTTTTTGGTTTTTGGTTTTTGGTTTTTGGTTTTTGGTTTTTGGTTTTTGGTTTTTGGTTTTTGGTTTTTGGTTTTTGGTTTTTGGTTTTTGGTTTTTGGTTTTTGGTTTTTGGTTTTTGGTTTTTGGTTTTTGGTTTTTGGCTTTTGGTTTTTGGTTATTAGTTTTTGGTTTCTGGTTTTTGGTTTTTGATTTTTGGTCTCTGGTTTTTGGTTTTGGTTTTTGGTTTTTTGGTTTTTGGTTATCGGTTTTCGAATTTTGGTTTTTGGTTTTTTGTTTTGTTTTTGGTTTTTGGTTTTTTGGTTTTTGGTTTTAGGTTTTTGGTTTTTGGTTTTTGGTTTTTGGTTTTTGGTTTTTGGTGTTTGGTTTTTGGTTTTTGGTTTTTGGTTTTCGTTTTATGGTTTTTGGTTTTTTGGTTTTTGGGTTTTCGGTATTTGGTTTTTGGTTTTTGGTTTTCGATTTCTGGTTTTACGTTTTTGGTTTTTGGTTTTTGGTTTTTGGTTTTTGGATTTTGGTTTATGTTTTTTTGGTTTTTGTTTTCAGGTTTTCGTTTATGGTTTTTGGTTTTTTGGTTTTTGGGTTTTCGGTATTTGGTTTTTGGTTTTTGGTTTCTGGTTTTACGTTTTTGGTTTTTGTTTTTTGGCTTTTGGTTTTTGATTTTTGGTTTTTGGTTTTTGGTTTTTTGGTTTTTTGGTTTTTTGGTTTGTGGTGTTTGGTTTTTGGTTACTGGTTTTTGGTTTTTGGCTTTTTGTTTTTGGTTTCTGGTTTTTTGTTTTTGATTTTTTGTTTTGGTTTTCGGTTTTTGGTTTTTGGTTTTTTTTGTTTTTTGGTTTTTGGTTTTTGTTTTTTTTGTTTTGGTTTTCGGTTTTTGGTTTTTGGTTTTTTTTGTTTTTTGGTTTTTGGTTTTTATTTTATTTGTTTTTTGGTTTTTGTTTTTTGGCTTTTGGTTTTTGATTTTTGGTTTTTGGTTTTTGGTTTTTTGGTTTTTTGGTTTTTTGGTTTGTGGTGTTTGGTTTTTGGTTACTGGTTTTTGGTTTTTGGCTTTTTGTTTTTGGTTTCTGGTTTTTTGTTTTTGATTTTTTGTTTTGGTTTTCGGTTTTTGGTTTTTGGTTTTTTTTGTTTTTTGGTTTTTGGTTTTTGTTTTTTTTGTTTTTTGGTTTTTGGTTTTTGGTTTTTGGTTCTTGGTTTTTGGTTTTTGGTTTTTGGTTTTTGGTTTTTGGTTTTTGGTTTTTGGTTTTTGGTTTTTGGTTTTTGGGTTTTTTGTTTTTTTGTTTTTGGTTGAAGGTTTTTGGTTTTTGGTTTTTTGGTTTTTGGTTTTTGGTTTTGGGTTTTTGGTATTTGGTTTTTGGTTTTTGGTTTTTGGTTTTTGTTTTTTGGTTGTTGGTTTTTAGTTTTTGGTTTTTGGTTTTTGGTTTCTGGTTTTTGGTTTTTGGTTTTTGTTTTTTTTGGTTTTTTGGTTTTTTGGTTTTTTGGTTTTCGGTTGTTGGTTTTTGGTTTTTGGTTTTTGGTTTTTGGTTTTTGGTTTTTGGTTTTTGGTTTTTGGTTTTTGTTTCTGGTTTTTGGTTCTTGGTTTTTGGTTCTTGGTTTTTGGTTTTTGGTATTTGTTTTTTCTTTTTGTTTTTTTTGGTTTTTTGGTTTTTGGTTTTGGGTTCTTGGTTTTTTTGTTTTTTGGTTTTTGGTTTTTGGTTTTTGGTTTTTGGTTTTTGCTTTTAGGTTTTTGGGTTTTTGGTGTTTGGTTTTTTGTTTTTGGTTTTTGGTTTTTGGTTTTTGGTTTTTGGTTTTTGGTGTTTGGTTTTGGTTTTTGGTTTTTGGTTTTTGGTTTTCGATTGCTGGTTTTTGGTTTTGGTTTTATTTGGTTTTTGGTTTTTTTTGTTTTTGGTTTTTGGTTGTTGGTTTTTGGATTTTGGTTTTTTGTTTTTGGTTTTTGGTTTTTGCTTTTTGGCTTTTGGTTTTTGGTTTTTAGTTTTTGGTTTCTGGGTTTTGGTTTTTGATTTTTGGTTTCTGGTTTTTGGCTTTTGGTTTTTGGTTTTTGGTTTTTGGTTATCGGTTTTTGAATTTTGGTTTTTGGTTTTATGTTTTGGTTTTTGGTTTTTGGTCTTTGGTTTTTGGTTTTTGGTTTTTGGTTTTTGGTTTTTGATGTTTGGTTTTTGGTTGTTGGTTTTTGGTTTTTTTTTGTTTTATGGTTTTGGTTTTTGGCTTTTGGTTTTTGGTTTTAGTTTTTGGTTTCTGGTCTTCGGTTTTTGGTTTTTGGTATTTGGTATTTGGTAATTGGATTTTGGTTTTTGGTTTTTGGTTTCTGGTTTTTGGTTTCTGGTTTTTGGTTTTTGAACCTTGGTTTTTGGTTTTTTGGTTTTTTGGTATTTGGTTCTTGGTTTTTGGTTTTGGGTTTTTGGATTTTGGTTTTTGTTTTTGGTTTTTGGATTTTGGTTTTTGTTTTTTTGTTTTTGTTTTCAGGTTTTCGTTTTTGGTTTTTTGGTTTTTGGTTTTGGCTTTGGTTTTTGTTTTTGGTTTTTGTTTTTTGGTTTTTGGTTTTTGGTTTTTGGTTTTGGTTTTTGAATTTTGGGTTTTGGTTTTTGGTATTTTGGTTTTTGGTTTTTAGTTTTTGGTTTTTTGTTTTTGGTTTTTGGTTTTTGCTTTTTGGTTTTTGGTTTTTGGTTTTTGGTTTTTGGTTTTTGGTTTTTGGTTTTTGGTTTTTGGTTTTTGGTTTTTGGTTTTTGGTTTTTGGTTTTTGGTTTTTGGTTTTTGGTTTTTGGTTTTTGGTTTTTGGTTTTTGATTTTTGGTTTTTGGTTTTTGGCTTTTGGTTTTTGGTTTTTAGTTTTTGGTTTCTGGTTTTTGGTTTTTGATTTTTGGTTTCTGGTTTTTGGCTTTTGGTTTTTAATTTTTGGTTTTTGGTTTTTGGTTATCGGTTTTTGAATTTTGGTTTTTGGTTTTTTGTTTTGTTTTTGGTTTTTGGTTTTTGTTCTTTGGTTTTTGGTTTTTGGTTTTTGGTTTTTGGTTTTTGTTTTTTGGTTTTTGGTTTTTGGTGTTTGGTTTTTGGTTTTTGGTTTTTGTTTTATGGTTTTTGGTTTTTTGGTTTTTGGGTTTTCGGTATTTGGTTTTTGGTTTTTGGTTTCTGGTTTTACGTTTTTGGTTTTTGTTTTTTGGCTTTTGGTTTTTGGTTTTTGGTTTTTGGTTTTTGGTTTTTGGTTTTTTGGTTTTTTGGTTTTTTGGTTTGTGGTATTTGGTTTTTGGTTTTTGGTTACTGGTTTTTGGGTTTTGGTTTTTTGTTTTTGGTTTCTGGTTTTTTGTTTTTGATTTTTTGTTTTTGGTTTTTGGTTTTTTTTTGTTTTTTGGTTTTTGTTTTTGTTTCTTTTTGTTTTTTGGTTTTTGGTTTTTGGTTTTTGGTTCTTGGTTTTTGGTTTTTGGTTTTTGGTTTTTGGTTTTTGGTTTTTGGTTTTTTGGTTTTTGGTTTCTGGTTTTTGGTTTTTGGTTTTTGGTTTTTGGTTTTTGGTTTTTGGTTTTTGGTTTTCTGTTTTTGCTTTTGTTTTTGATTTTTGGTTTTTGGTTTTCTGTTTTTGGTTTTTTGTTTTGGTTTCCGGTTTTTGGTTTTTGGTTTTTGGTTTTTGGTTTTTGGTTTTTGGTTTTTGGTTTTTGATTTTTGGTTTTTGGTTTTTGGCTTTTGGTTTTTGGTTTTTAGTTTTTGGTTCCTGGTTTTGTGGTTTTTGATTTTTGGTTTCTGGTTTTTGGCTTTTGGTTTTTAATTTTTGGTTTTTGGTTTTTGGTTATCGGTTTTTGAATTTTGGTTTTTGGTTTTTTCTTTTGTTTTTGGTTTTTGGTTTTTATTCTTTGGTTTTTGGTTTTTGGTTTTTGGTTTTTGGTTTTTGGTTTTTGGTTTTTGGTTTTTGGTTTTTGGTTTTTTGGTTTTTTGGTTTTTGGTTTTCGGTTTTTAGTTTTTGGTTTCTGGTTTTTGGCTTTTTGTTTTTGGTTTTTGGTTTTTGGTTTTTGGTTTTTGGTTTTTGTTTTTGGGTTTTTGGTTTCTGTTTTTTGGTTTTTGGTTTTTGGTTTTTGGTTTTTGGTTTTTGGTTTTTGGTTTTTGGTTTTTGGTTTTTGGTTTTTGGTTTTTGGTTTTCTGTTTTTGCTTTTGTTTTTGATTTTTGGTTTTTGGTTTTTGGTTTTCTGTTTTTGGTTTTTTGTTTTGGTTTCCGGTTTTTGGTTTTTGGTTTTTGGTTTTTGGTTTTTGGTTTTTGGTTTTTGGTTTTTGGTTTTTGGTTTATGGTTTATGGTTTTTGGTTTTCTATGTTTGGTTTTTGGTTTTTGGTTGATGGTTTTTGGTTTTTTGATTTTTGGTGTTTGGTTTTTGTGTTTTGGTTTTTAGTTTTTGGTTTTTGGTTTTTGGTTTTTGGTTTTTGGTTAATGGTTTTTGGTCTTTGTTTTTTGGTTTTTGGTTTTTTGGTTTTTGGTGTTTGGTTTTTGGTTTTTGGTTTTAATTTTTGGTTTCTGGTCTTTGGTTTTTGGTTTTTGGTTTTTGGTATTTGGTATTTGGTATTTGGTATTTGGTAATTGGATTTTGGTTTTTGGTTCTTGGTTTTTGGTTTCTGGTTTTTGGTTTCTGGTTTTTGAACCTTGGTTTTTGAACCTTGGTTTTTGGTTTTTTGGTTTTTTGGTTTTTGGTTTTTGGTTGTTGGTTTTTGGTTTTTGGTTTTTGGTTTTTGGCTTTTGGTTTTTGGTTATTAGTTTTTGGTTTCTGGTTTTTGGTTTTTGATTTTTGGTCTCTGGTTTTTGGTTTTGGTTTTTGGTTTTTCGGTTTTTGGTTTTAGTTTTTTGGTTTTTGGTTTTTGGTTTTTGGTGTTTGGTTTTTGGTTTTTGGTTTTTGGTTTTCGTTTTATGGTTTTTGGTTTTTTGGTTTTTGGGTTTTCGGTATTTGGTTTTTGGTTTTTGGTTTTCGATTTCTGGTTTTACGTTTTTGGTTTTTGGTTTTTGGTTTTTGGTTTTTGGATTTTGGTTTATGTTTTTTTGGTTTTTGTTGTCAGGTTTTCGTTTTTGGTTTTTTGGTTTTTGGTTTTTGGTTTTGGTTTAGGTCATTTGTTTTTGGTTTTTGGTTTTTGGATTTCGGTTTTTGGTTTTTGGTTTCTGGTTTTTAGTGTCTGGTTTTTTTTACTTTGAATTTTGGGTTTTGGTTTTTGATTTTTCGGTATTTGATATTTTGTTTTTGGTTTTTGGTTTTTGGTTCTTGGTTTCTGGTTTTTGGTTTTTGGTTTTTGGGTTTTTGGTTTTTGGTTTATGGTTTCTGGTTTTTGGTTTTTGGTTTTTGCTTTTAGGTTTTTGGGTTTTTGGTGTTTGGTTTTTGGTTTTTGGTTTTTGGTTTTTGGTTTTTGGTTTTTGGTTTTTGGTTTTTGGTGTTTGGTTTTTGGTTTTTGGTTTTTGGTTTTTGGTTTTTGGTTTTTGGTTTTTGATTGCTGGTTTTTGGTTTTGGTTTTTTTTTTGTTTTTGGTTTTTTTTGTTTTTGGTTTTTGGTTGTTCGTTTTTGGATTTTGGTTTTTTGTTTTTGGTTTTTGGTTTTTGCTTTTTGGCTTTTTGTTTTTGGTTTTTAGTTTTTGGTTTCTGGGTTTTGGATTTTAATTTTTGGTTTCTGGTTTTTGGCTTTTGGTTTTTGGTTTTTGGTTTTTGGTTTTTGGTTATCGGTTTTTGAATTTTGAGTTTGGTTTTTTGTTTTGGTTTTGGTTTTTGGTTTTTGGTCTTTGGTTTTTGGTTTTTGGTTTTTGGTTTTTGGTTTTTGGTTTTTGGTGTTTGGTTTTTGGTTTTTGGTATTTGGTTTTTTTTTGTTTTATGGTTTTGGTTTTTGGCTTTTGGTTTTTGGTTTTAGTTTTTGGTTACTGGTCTTCGGTTTTTGGTTTTTGGTATTTGGTATTTGGTAATTGGATTTTGGTTTTTGGTTTTTGGTTTCTGGTTGTTGGTTTCTGGTTTTTGGTTTTTGAACCTTGGTTTTTGGTTTTTTGGTTTTTTGGTATTTGGTTCTTGGTTTTTGGTATTGGGTTTTGGATTTTGGTTTTTGTTTTTGGTTTTTGGATTTTGGTTTTTGTTTTTTTGTTTTTGTTTTCAGGTTTTCGTTTTTGGTTTTTTGGTTTTTGGTTTTGGCTTTGGTTTTTGTTTTTGGTTTTTGGTTTTTGGTTTTTTGTTTTTGGTTTTGGTTTTTGAATTTTGGGTTTTGGTTTTTGGTATTTTGGTTTTTGCTTTTAGTTTTTGGTTTTTGGTTTTTGGTTTTTGGTTTTTGGTTTTTGGTTTTTGCTTTTTGGTTTTTGGTTTTTGGTTTTTGGTTTTTGGTTTTTGGTTTTTGGTTTTTGGTTTTTGGTTTTTGGTTTTTGGTTTTTGGTTTTTGGCTTTTGGTTTTTGGTTTTTAGTTTTTGGTTTCTGGTTTTTGGTTTTTGATTTTTGGTTTCTGGTTTTTGGCTTTTGGTTTTTAATTTTTGGTTTTAGGTTTTTGGTTATCGGTTTTTGAATTTTGGTTTTTGGTTTTTTGTTTTGTTTTTGGTTTTTGGTTTTTGGGTTTTTGGTTTTTGGTTGTTGGTTTTTGGTTTTTGTTTTTTGGTTTTTGGTTTTTGGTGCTTGGTTTTTGCTTTTTGCTTTTTGTTTTATGGTTTTTGGTTTTTTGGTTTTTGGGTTTTCGGTATTTGGTTTTTGGTTTTTGGTTTCTGCTTTTACGTTTTTGGTTTTTGTTTTTTGGCTTTTGGTTTTTGATTTTTGGTTTTTGGTTTTTGGTTTTTGGTTTTTTGGTTTTTTGGTTTTTTGGTTTGTGGGGTTTGGTTTTTGGTTTTTGGTTACTGGTTTTTGGTTTTTGGTTTTTTGTTTTTGGTTTCTGGTGTTTTGTTTTTGATTTTTTGTTTTTGGTTTTCGGTTTTTGGTTTTTGGTTTTTGGTTTTTTTTGTTTTTTGGTTTTTGGTTTTTGTTTTTTTTGTTTTTTGGTTTTTGGTTTTTGGTTTTTGGTTCTTGGTTTTTGGTTCTTGGTTTTTGGTTTTTGGTTTTTGTTTTTTCTTTTTGTTTTTTTTGGTTTTTTGGTTTTGGGTTCTTGGTATTTTTGTTTTTTGGTTTTTGGTTTTTGGTTTTTGGTTTTTGGTTTTTGGTTTTCGGTTTTTTTGTTTTTTTGTTTTTGGTTTTTGGTTTTTGGTTTTTGGTGTTTTGGTTTTTGGTTTTTGGTTTTGGGTTTTTGGTATTTGTTTTTTGGTTTTTGGTTTTTGGTTTTTGTTTTTTGGTTTTTGGTTTTTAGTTTTTGGTTTTTGGTTTTTGGTTTCTGGTTTGTGGTTTTTGGTTTTTGTTTTTTTTGGTTTTTTGGTTTTTTGGTTTTTTGGTTTTCGGTTGTTGGTTTTTGGTTTTTGGTTTTTGGTTTTTGGTTTTTGGTTTTTGGTTTTTGGTTTTTGGTTTTTGGTTTTTGGTTCTTGGTTTGGTTTTTGGTTTTTGGTTTTTGGTTTCTGGTTTTTGGTTCTTGGTTTTTGGTTCTTGGTTTTTGGTTTTTGGTTTTTGTTTTTTCTTTTTTTTTTTTGGTTTTTTGGTTTTTGGTTTTGGGTTCTTGGTTTTTTTGTTTTTTGGTTTTTGGTTTTTGGTTTTTGGTTTTTGGTTTTTGGTTTTTGCTTTTAGGTTTTTGGGTTTTTGGTGTTTGGTTTTTTGTTTTTGGTTTTTGGTTTTTGGTTTTTGGTTTTTGGTTTTTGGTGTTTGGTTTTGGTTTTTGGTTTTTGGTTTTTGGTTTTCGATTGCTGGTTTTTGGTTTTGGTTTTATTTGGTTTTTGTTTTTTTTTGTTTTTGGTTTTTGGTTGTTGGTTTTTGGATTTTGGGTTTTTTGTTTTTGGTTTTTGGTTTTTGCTTTTTGGCTTTTGGTTTTTGGTTTTTAGTTTTTGGTTTCTGGGTTTTGGTTTTTGATTTTTGGTTTCTGGTTTTTGGCTTTTGGTTTTTGGTTTTTGGTTTTTGGTTTTTGGTTATCGGTTTTTGAATTTTGGTTTTTGGTTTTTTGTTTTGGTTTTTGGTTTTTGGTCTTTGGTTTTTGGTTTTTGGTTTTTGGTTTTTGGTTTTTGATGTTTGGTTTTTGGTTTTTGGTTTTTGGTTTTTTTTTGGTTTATGGTTTTGGTTTTTGGCTTTTGGTTTTTGGTTTTAGTTTTTGGTTTCTGGTCTTCGGTTTTTGGTTTTTGGTATTTGGTATTTGGTAATTGGATTTTGGTTTTTGGTTTTTGGTTTCTGGTTTTTGGTTTCTGGTTTTTGGTTTTTGAACCTTGGTTTTTGGTTTTTTGGTTTTTTGGTATTTGGTTCTTGGTTTTTGGTTTTGGGTTTTTGGATTTTGGTTTTTGTTTTTGGTTTTTGGATTTTGGTTTTTGTTTTTTTGTTTTTGTATTCAGGTTTTCGTTTTTGGTTTTTTGGTTTTTGGTTTTGGCTTTGGTTTTTGTTTTTGGTTTTTGGTTTTTGGTTTTTGGTTTTGTTTTTCGAATTTTGGGTTTTGGTTTTTGGTATTTTGGTTTTTGGTTTTTAGTTTTTGGTTTTTGGTTTTTGGTTTTTGGTTTTTGGTTTTTGGTTTTTGGTTTTTGGTTTTTGGTTTTTGGTTTTTGGTTTTTGGTTTTTGATTTTTGGTTTTTGGTTTTTGGCTTTTGGTTTTTGGTTTTTAGTTTTTGGTTCCTGGTTTTTGGTTTTTGATTTTTGGTTTCTGGTTTTTGGCTTTTGGTTCTTAATTTTTGGTTTTTGGTTTTTGGTTATCGGTTTTTGAATTTTGGTTTTTGGTTTTTTGTTTTGTTTTTGGTTTTTGGTTTTTGTTCTTTGGTTTTTGGTTTTTGGTTTTTGGTTTTTGGTTTTTGGTTTTTGTTTTTTGGTTTTTGGTTTTTGGTGTTTGGTTTTTGGTTTTTGGTTTTTGTTTTATGGTTTTTGGTTTTTTGGTTTTTGGGTTTTCGATATTTGGTTTTTGGTTTCTGGTTTTACGTTTTTGGTTTTTGTTTTTTGGCGTTTGGTTTTTGGTTTTTGGTTTTTGGTTTTTGGTTTTTTGGTTTTCTGGTTTTTTGGTTTGTGGTATTTGGTTTTTGGTTTTTGGTTACTGGTTTTGGGTTTTGGTTTTTTGTTTTTGGTTTCTGGTTTTTTGTTTTTGATTTTTTGTTTTTGGTTTTCGGTTTTTGGTTTTTGGTTTTTATTTGTGTTTTGGTTTTTGGTTTTTGTTTCTTTTTGTTTTTTGGTTTTTGGTTTTTGGTTTTTGGTTCTTGGTTTTTGGTTTTTGGTTTTTGGTTTTTGGTTTTTGGTTTTTTGGTTTTTGGTTTCTGGTTTTTGGTTTTTGGTTTTTGGTTTTTGGTTTTTGGTTTTTGGTTTTTGGTTTTTGGTTTTCGGTTTTTGGTTTTCTGTTTTTGCTTTTGTTTTTGATTTTTGGTTTTTGGTTTTCTGTTTTTGGTTTTTTGTTTTGGTTTCCGGTTTTTGGTTTTTGGTTTTTGGTTTTTGGTTTTTGGTTTTTGGTTTTTGGTTTTTGGTTTTTGATATTTGGTTTTTGGTTTTTGGCTTTTGGTTTTTGGTTTTTAGTTTTTGGTTTCTGGTTTTTGGTTTTTGATTTTTGGTTTCTGGTTTTTGGCTTTTGGTTTTTAATTTTTGGTTTTTGGTTTTTGGTTATCGGTTTTTGAATTTTGGTTTTTAGGGTTTTGTAAAATAATTTTACAAAACCCTTCTAAAATCGCGTCCTGTCTGTCCGTCTGTCCGTCTGTCTGTCCGTCCGTCCGTCCGTCCGTCCGTCCGTCCGTCCGTCCGTGTGTCACAGCAGTTTTTCTCGGAAACTACTTAAGCTAGAAACATCAAATTTTTTATGTAGGTGTAAGGTGGTGTTCTCTTCAGAGTTCGAATACAAAAAAAAATTTATAAGGTATTTAAGGGGGGGAGTAGGGGAGTGACCCCCCGAAAAAAAAATTTCATTGAAGGTGGCCGATATGGGTATCAAATGAAAGGTCTTGATGAGAACTTTTCAAAACAGGTCTTTGTTTGGCAAAGTTTGCTTCGAGGGGCGCACAGGGAGGGGAAATACACGAAAAATTTGTGTCCCCCCCCCTCGCGATTGGACACCTGTGATCCGAAAAATCTGAAAAAAATCAGGAATGTAGGCCTTGGTGAGTACAACAACAACAAACACGTGAGAAGTCGCAATTCACTCAACTTTGTTAGTAATAGTATGATTTATCGATTTTATGTTTTCTTGAATAAAATCTTAACGGTACCCTTAAATTCTATGAAATTCAGTACATAGATGACTGTTTATAAGGTTGATCTATCCTGAAAGTTTCATAAAGTTTGAATCATATTTAGCGAAGTTCTAGCGGTTTGAATTTTCCTGTATTACTATTGAACAATATGCGCTGCATTTATTACTATGGCAACATATGGCTATGGAACAACATGCGCTTTTTACCGACTCAGACACTACAGTTTTGCTAGGATTTGCATGAAAATTTCAGGAACGATAGGTGCCATGAATATCTTTGCGAATCGGTTCAGCTAGTGGTATCAGTAATCGTAAAACAAAATGGTGGCTGTTTTAAATGCGAAGATTGAATAATTTTGAGTTATTTTTTCCCAACTTCAACGTTTAAGGTGCATGCTTTGAACACTTGATTCAATTTAATGAATGACTGAAGATGAGTACCTACAATTAATACTCATAAGCGAAGCAAGTCAAGGAGGCGGGAGAGGGCTCCTAGCAAAAGGGCTTTGTAACCATTCTAGGATTCGAAAAAATTGGCCATTAATCGATGATAACAGTACAGGAGAGTGGCTCCTGAAAATAAAAATTCATCAAACGTAGCCGGTATGAGTATGAAATGAAAGTTTTCATGGGAGCTTTTCAAAACAGTTGTTAAACTGTCAGTTTTTGCTTCAGTGGGGGCACAGGGGGGAAATACATGAAAAATGTGTTTCCTCCCTAGCGAATGGATATCTGAAATAATTATCAAGGGAAATATTTATGAGTATCACAACAACAAAAATCTCAGAACACGAAATTCGTTCAACTTTGTTAATAATAGTATGATCTTCGAATTTCATATTTTCTCCAATAAAATCGTTTCTTGATTTGATTCGATCTGGTGACTGCATTTTGTAAATTGAATACAAAACCCTTCTGACATGACCGTAGGTCTGTTTACCCAACTTGTTTGTTTTGTTTTTGGTTTTTGGTTTTTGTTCTTTGGTTTTTGGTTTTTGGTTTTTGGTTTTTGGTTTTTGGTTTTTGGTTTTTGGTTTTTGGTTTTTGGTTTTTTGGTTTTTGGTTTTCGGTTTTTAGTTTTTGGTTTCTGGTTTTTGGCTTTTTGTTTTTGGTTTTTGGTTTTTGGTTTTTGGTTTTTGGTTTTTGTTTTTTGGTTTTTGGTTTCTGGTTTTTGGTTTTTGGTTTTTGGTTTTTGGTTTTTGGTTTTTGGTTTTCTGTTTTTGCTGTTGTTTTTGATTTTTGGTTTTTGGTTTTTGGTTTTTTGTTTTTGGTTTTTGGTTTTTGGTTTTTGGTTTATGGTTTTTGGTTTTTGGTTTTTGGTTTTTGGTTAATGGTTTTTGGTTTTTGTTTTTTGGTTTTTGGTTTTTGGTTTTTGGTTTTTGGTTTTTGGTTAATGGTTTTTGGTTTTTGTTTTTTGGTTTTTGGTTTTTTGGTTTTTGGTGTTTGGTTTTTGGTTTTTGGTTTTTGATTTTTGGTTTTTGGTTTTTGGTGTTTGGTTTTTGGTTTTTGGTTTTTGTTTTATGGTTTTTGGTTTTTTGGTTTTTGGGTTTTCGGTATTTGGTTTTTGGTTTTTGGCTTCTGGTTTTACGTTTTTGTTTTTTGTTTTTTGGCTTTTGGTTTTTGGTTTTTGGTTTTTGGTTTTTGGTTTTTTGGTTTTTTGGTTTTTTGGTTTGTGGTATTTGGTTTTTGGTTCTTGGTTACTGGTTTTTGGGTTTTGGTTTTTTGTTTTTGGTTTCTGGTTTTTTGTTTTTGATTTTTTGTTTTTGGTTTTTGGTTTTTGGTTTTTTTTTGTTTTTTGGTTTTTGGTTTTTGTTCCTTTTTGTTTTTTGGTTTTTGGTTTTTGGTTTTTGGTTCTTGGTTTTTGGTGTTTGGTTTTTGGTTTTTGGTTTTTTGGTTTTTGGTTTCTGGTTTTTGGTTTTTGGTTTTTGGTTTTTGGTTTTTGGGTTTTTGGTTTTTTGGTTTTTGGTGTTTTGGTTTTTGGTTTTTGGTTTTGGTTTTTTGTTTTTGGTTTTTGGTTTTTGGTTTTTAGTTTCTGGTTTTTGGTTTTTTGTTTTTGGTTTTTGGTTTTTGGTTTTTGGTTTTTGGTTTTTGGTTTTTGGTATTTGGTTTTTGGTTTCTGGTTTTACGTTTTTGGTTTTTGGTTTTTGGTTTTTGGTTTTTGGTTTTTGGTTTTTGGTTTTTGGTTGTCTGTTTTTGCTTTTGTTTTTGACTTTGGTTTTTTGGTTTTTGGTTTTCTGTTTTTGGTTTTTTATTTTGGTTTCCGGTTTTTGGTTTTTGGTTTTTGGTTTTTCGTTTTTTGTGTTTGGTTTTTGGTTTTTGTTTTTTGGTTTATGGTTTTTGGTTTTTGGTTTCTGGTTTTTTTTGGTTTTTGGTGTTTGGTTTTTGGTTCATGGATTTGGTTTTTGGTTTTTGGTTTTTGGTTTTTTGGTTTTTGGTATTTGATTTTGGTTTTTGGTTTTTGGTTTTTAGTTTCTGGTTTTTGGTTTTTGGTTTTTCGAATTTTTGGTTTTTGGGTTTTCGGTAGTTGGTTTTTGATGTTTGGTTTTTGGTTTTTGGATTATGGTTTTTGGTTTTTGGTTTTTGGTGCTTTGGTTTTTTGGTTTTTGGTTTTTGGTTTTTTGTTTTTGGTTTTTGGTTTTTGGTTTTTGGTTTTTGGTTTTTGGTTGTTGGTTGTTGGTTGTTGGTTTCTGATTTTTTGTTGTTGGTTTTTGGTTTTTGGTTTTTGGTTTTTGGTTTTTGGTTTTTGTTTTTTGGCTTTTGGTTTTTAGTTTCTGGTTTTTGGTTTTTGGTTTTTGGTTTTCGTTTTTGGTTGTTGGTTGTTGGTTTCTGGTTTTTGGTTTTTGGTTTTTGGTTTTTGGTTTTTCGTTTTTGGTGTTTGGTTTTTGGTTTTTGTTTTTTGGTTTATGGTTTTTCGTTTTTGGTTTCTGGTTTTTTGGGTTTTGGTGTTTGGTTTTTGGTTCATGGATTTGGTTTTTGGTGTTTGGTTTTTGGTTTTGGTTTTTGGTTTTTGGTTTCTGGTTTTTGGTTTTTGGTTTTCTGTTTTTGGTTTTTTATTTTGGTTTCCGGTTTTTGGTTTTTGGTTTTTGGTTTTTGGTTTTTCGTTTTTTGTGTTTGGTTTTTGGTTTTTGTTTTTTGGTTTATGGTTTTTCGTTTTTGGTTTCTGGTTTGTTTTGGTTTTTGGTGTTTGGTTTTTGGTTCATGGATTTGGTTTTTGGTGTTTGGTTTTTGGTTTTTGGTTTTTGGTTTTTGGTTTCTGGTTTTTGGTTTTTGGTTTTTGGATTTTTTTTTTTTGGTTTTTGGTTTGTGGATTTTGGTTTTTGGTTTTTGGTTTTTGGTTTTTCGTTTTTGGTGTTTGGTTTTTGGTTTTTGGTTTTTGGTTTTTGTTTTATGGTTTTTGATTTTTTGAATTTTTGGTTTTTGGGTTTTTGGTATTTGGTTTTTGATGTTTGGTTTTTGGTTTTTGGATTATGGTTTTTGGTTTATCGTTTTTGGTTGTTGGTTGTTGGTTTCTGGTTTTTGGTTTTTGGTTTTTGGTTTTTGGTTTTTGGTTTTTGGTTTTTTGATTTTTGGTGTTTGGTTTTTGGTTTTTGGTTTTTGGTTTTTGGTTTTTGGTTTTTGGGTTTTTGGTTTTTGGTTCTTTGGTTTTTGGTTTTTGGTGCTTTGGTTTTTTGGTTTTTGGTTTTTGGTTTTTGGTTTTTGGTTTTTGGTTTTTGGTTTTTGGTTGTTGGTTGTTGGTTTCTGGTTTTTGATTTTTGGTTTTTGGTTTTTCGTTTTTGGTTTTTGGTTTTTTGGTTTTTGGTGTTTGGTTTTTGGTTTTTGGTTTTAGTTTTTTGGTGTTTGGTTTTTGGTTTTTGGATTTTGGTTTTTGGTTTTTGGTTTTTGGATTTTGGATTTTGGATTTTGGTTTTTCTTTTTTGGTTTTTGTTTTCAGGTTTTCGTTTTTGGTTTTTTGGTTTTTGGTTTTTGGTTTTGGTTTTTGGTTTTTGGTTTTTGGTTTTTGGTTTTAGTTTTTGGTTTTTGGTTTCGGTTTTCGGTTTTCGGTTTTCGGTTTTCGGTTTTCGGTTTTCGGTTTTCGGTTTTTGGTTTCTTGTTTTTGGTTTTTGGATTTCGGTTTTTGGTTTTTGGTCTCTGGTGTTTGTTTCTGTTTTTTTTTATTTCTAATTTTGGGTTTTGGTTTTTGGTTTTTGGTTTTTGGTTTTTGGTTTTTGGTTTTTGGTTTATGGTTTATGGTTTATGGTTTATGGTTTATGGTTTTTGGTTTTCTGTGGTTTTTGGTTTCGGTTTTCGGTTTTCGGTTTTCGGTTTTTGGTTTCTTGTTTTTGGTTTTTGGTTTTTCGATTTCGGTTTTTGGTTTTTGGTTTCAGGTGTTTGTTTCTGGTTTTTTTTATTTTTTATTTTGGGTTTTGGTTTTTTGTTTTTGGTTTTTGGTTTTTGGTTTTTAGTTTTTGGTTTTTGGTTTTTGGTTTTTGGTTTTTGGTTGTTGGTTGTTGGTTTCTGGTTTTTGGTTTTTGGTTTTTGGTTTTTGGTTTTTCGTTTTTGGTTTTTGGTTTTTTGGTTTTTGGTGTTTGGTTTTTGGTTTTTGGTTTTAGTTTTTTGGTGTTTGGTTTTTGGTTTTTGGTTTTTGTTTTTTAGGTTTTTGGTTTTTAGTTTCTGGTTTTTGGTTTTTGGTTTTTGGTTTTAGTTTTTTGGTGTTTGGTTTTTGGGTTTTTGGATTTTGGTTTTTGGTTTTTGGTTTTTGGATTTTGGATTTTGGTTTTTCTTTTTTGGTTTTTGTTTTCAGGTTTTCGTGTTTGGTTTTTTGGTTTTTGGTTTTGCTTTTTGGTTTTTGGTTTTTAGTTTTGGTTTTTGGTTTTTGGTTTCGGTTTTCGGTTTTCGGTTTTCGGTTTTTGGTTTCTTGTTTTTGGTTTTTGGTTTTTGGATTTCGGTTTTTGGTTTTTGGTTTCTGGTGTTTGTTTCTGGTTTTTTTATTTTTAATTTTGGGTTTTGGGTTTTGGTTTTTGGTTTTTGGTTTTTGGTTTTTGGTTTTTGGTTTTTGGTTTTTGGTTTTTGGTTTTTGGTTTATGGTTTCTGTGTTTTGGTTTTTAGTTTTTGGTTTTTGGTTTTTGGTTTTTGGTTTTTGGTTTATGGTCTTTGGTTTTTGTTTTTTGGTTTTTGGTTTTTTGGTTTTTGGTGTTTGGTTTTTGGTTTTGGTTTTTGGTTTTTGGTTTCTGGTATTTGGTTTTTGGTTTTTGGATTTTTTTTTTTGGTTTTTGGTTTGTGGATTTTGGTTTTTGGTTTTTGGTTTTTGGTTTTTGGTTTTTCGTTTTTGGTGTTTGGTTTTTGGTTTTTGGTTTTTGTTTTATGGTTTTTGATTTTTTGAATTTTTGGTTTTTGGGTTTTTGGTATTTGGTTTTTGATGTTTGGTTTTTGGTTTTTGGTTTATGGTTTTTGGTTTATCGTTTTTGGTTGTTGGTTGTTGGTTTCTGGTTTTTGGTTTTTGGTTTTTGGTTTTTGGTTTTTGGTTTTTGGTTTCTTGATTTTTGGTGTTTGGTTTTTGGTTTTTGGTTTTTGGTTTTTGGTTTTTGGTTTTTGGTTTTTGGTTCTTTGTTTTTTGGTTTCTGGTGCTTTGGTTTTTTGGTTTTTGGTTTTTGGTTTATGGTTTATGGTTTTTGGTTTTTGGTTTTTGGTTGTTGGTTGTTGGTTTCTGGTTTTTGGTTTTTGGTTTTTGGTTTTTGGTTTTTGGTTTTTGGTTTTTTGGTTTTTGGTTTTTGGTTTTTCGTTTTTGGTGTTTGGTTTTTGGTTTTTGGATTTTGGTTTTTCGATTTTGGTTTTTGGTTTTTTGGTTTTTGGTGTTTGGTTTTTGGTTTTTGGTTTTAGTTTTTTGGTGTTTGGTTTTTGGTTTTTGGTTTTTGTTTTTTGGTTTTTGGTTTTTAGTTTCTGGTTTTTGGTTTTTGGTTTTTGGTTTTAGTTTTTTGGTGTTTGGTTTTTGGTTTTTGGTTTTAAGATTTTGGTTTTTGGTTTTTGGTTTTTGGATTTTGGATTTTGGTTTTTCTTTTTTGGTTTTTGTTTTCAGGTTTTCGTTTTTGGTTTTTTGGTTTTTGGTTTTTGGTTTTGGTTTTTGGTTTTTGGTTTTTGGTTTTTGGTTTTGGTTTTTGGTTTTTGGTTTCGGTTTTCGGTTTTCGGTTTTCGGTTTTCGGTATTCGGTTTTTGGTTTCTTGTTTTTGGTTTTTGGTTTTTGGATTTCGGTTTTTGGTTTTTGGTTTCTGGTGTTTGTTTCTGGTTTTTTTATTTTTTATTTTGGGTTTTGGTTTTTGGTTTTTGGTTTTTGGTCTTTGGTTTTTGGTTTTTGGTTTTTGGTTTTTGGTTATTGGTGTTTGGTTTTCGGTTTTTGAATTTTGGTTTTTGTTTTTTGGTTTTTTTTGGTTTTTTTGGCATTTGGTTTTTGGTTTTCGGTTTTTGGTTTTTGGTTTTTGAATTTTGGTTTTTGGTTTTTGGTTTTTGGTTTCTGGTTTTTGGTTTCTGGTTTTTTGAATTTGGATATAAGGTTTTCTGTTTCTGGTTTTTGGTTTCTGGTTTCTGGTTTTCGGTTTTTGAATTTTGGTTTTTGTTTTTTGGTTTTTTGTTTTTTTTTGGCATTTGGTTTTGGTTCTCGGTTTTTGGCTTTTGAATTTTGGTTTTTGGTTTTTGACTTTTGGTTTTTGGTTTTTGGTTTTTGGTTTTTGGTTTTTGGTTTTTGGTTTTTGGATTTTGGTTTCTGATTTTTGGTTTTTGGTTTTTGGTTTTTGGTGTTTGGTTTTTGGTTTTTGGTTTTTGGTTTTTGGTTTTTGGTTTTTGGTTTTTGGTTTTTGGTTTTTGGTTTTTGGTTTTTGGTTTTTGGTTTTTGGTTTTTGGTTTTGGTTTTTGGTTTTTGGTTTTTGGTTTTTGGTTTTTGGTTTTTGGTTTTTGGTGTTTGGGTTTTGGTTTTTGGTTTTTGGTTTTTGGTTTCTGGTTTTGGTTTTTGGTTTTTGGTCTTTGGGTTTTGGTTTTTTGTTTTTGGTTTATGGTTTTTTGTTCTTGGTTTTTTTTTATGGTTTTTTTGTTTTTTTGTTTTGGGTTTATGGTTTTTGGTTTTTGGTTTTTGGTTTTTGGTTTTTGGTTTTTGATGTTTGGTTTTTGGTTTTTGGTTTTTGGTTTTTGGTTTTTGGTTTTTGGCTTTTGGCTTTTGGTATTTGGTTTTTGGTTTTTTGTTTTTGGTTTTTGGTTTTTTGGTTTTTTGGTTTTTGGTTTTTGGTTTTTGGTTTTTGGTTTTTGGTTTCTGATTTGTGATTTCTGGTTTTTGGTTTTTGGTTTTTGGTTTTTGTTTTTTTGTGTTTGGTTTATGGTTTTTGGTTTTTGGTTTTTGATTTTTGGTTTTTGGTTTTTGGTGTTTGGTTTTTGGTATTGTTTTATGATTTTTGGTTTTTTGGTTTTGGGGTTTTTGGTATTTGGTTTTTGGTTTTTGGTTTATGGTTTTTAGTTTTTGGTTTTTGGTTTTTGGTTTTTGGTTTTTTGGTTTTTTGGTTTTTGGTTTTTGGTTTTTTGTTTTTGGTTTCTGATTTGTGATTTTTGGTTTTTGGTTTTTGGTTCATAGTTTTTGGTTTTTGGTTTTTGGTTTTTTGGTTTTTGGTATTTGGTTTTTGGTTTTTGGTTTTTGGTTTTTGGTTTTTGGTTTTTGGTTTTTGGTTTCTGGTTTTTGGTTTTTGTTTTTGGTTTTTGGGTTTTGGTTTTTTGTTTTTGGTTTTTGGTTTTTGGTTTTTGGTTTTTGGTTTTTGGTTTTTGGTTTTTGGTTTCTGGTTTTTGGTTTTTGGTTTTTGGTTTTTGGTTTTTGGTTTTTGGTTTTTGGTTTTTGGTTTTTGGTTTTTGGTTTTTGGTTTTTGGTTTTTGGTTTTTGGTTTTTGGTTTTTGGTTTCTGGTTTTTGGTTTTTGTTTTTGGTTTTTGGGTTTTGGTTTTTTGTTTTTGGTTTCTGGTTTTTTGTTTTTGGTTTTTTGTTTATGGTTTTTGGTTTTTTTGTTTTTTTGTTTTTGGTTTATGGTTTTTGGTTTTTGGTTTTTGATTTTTGGTTTTTGGTTTTTGGTGTTTGGTTTTTGGTATTGTTTTATGGTTTTTGGTTCTTTGGTTTTTGGGTTTTTGGTATTTGGTTTTTGGTTTTTGGTTTTTGGTTTTTGGTTTATGGTTTTTGGTTTTTGGTTTTTGGTTTTTGGTTTTTTGGTTTTTTGGTTTTTGGTTTTTGGTTTTTGGTTTTTGGTTTTTGGTTTCTGATTTGTGATTTCTGGTTTTTGGTTTTTGGTTTTTGGTTTTTGTTTTTTTGTGTTTGGTTTATGGTTTTTGGTTTTTGGTTTTTGATTTTTGGTTTTTGGTTTTTGGTGTTTGGTTTTTGGTATTGTTTTATGATTTTTGGTTTTTTGGTTTTGGGGTTTTTGGTATTTGGTTTTTGGTTTTTGGTTTATGGTTTTTAGTTTTTGGTTTTTGGTTTTTGGTTTTTGGTTTTTTGGTTTTTTGGTTTTTGGTTTTTGGTTTTTTGTTTTTGGTTTCTGATTTGTGATTTTTGGTTTTTGGTTTTTGGTTCATAGTTTTTGGTTTTTGGTTTTTGGTTTTTTGGTTTTTGGTATTTGGTTTTTGGTTTTTGGTTTTTGGTTTTTGGTTTTTGGTTTTTGGTTTTTGGTTTTTAGTTTCTGGATTTTGGTTTTTTGTTTTTGGTTTTTGGTTTATTGTTTTTGGTTTTTGGTTTTTGGTTTCTGGTTTTTGGTTTTTGGTTTTTTGGTTTTTGGGTTTTGGTTTTTAGTTTCTGGTTTTTGGTTTTTTGTTTTTGGTTTTTGGTTTTTGGGTTTTTTGGTGTTTTGGTTTTTTGGTTTTTGGTTTTTGGTGTTTGGTTTTTGGTTTTTGGTTTTTGGTTTTTGGTTTTTGGTTTTTGGTTTTTGGTTTTTGGTTTTTTGTTTTTGGTTTTTGGTTTTTGGTTTTTGGTTTTTGGTTTTTGGTTTTTGGTTTTTGGTTTTTGGTTTATGGTTTATGGTTTATGGTTTTTGGTTTTCTGTGTTTGGTTTTTGGTTTTTGGTTGATGGTTTTTGGTTTTTTGATTTATGGTGTTTGGTTTTTGTGTTTTGGTTTTTAGTTTTTGGTTTTTAGTTTTTGGTTTTTGGTTTATGGTTTTCGGTTTTTGTTTTTTGGTTTTTGGTTTTTTGTTTTTTGGTGTTTGGTTTTTGGTTTTTGGTTTTTGGTTTTTGGTTTCTGGTTTTTGGTTTTTGGTTTTTGGATTTTTTGTTTTTTGGTTTTTGATTTGTGGATTGTGGGTTTTTGGTTTTTGGTTTTTGGTTTTTCGTTTTTCGTTTTTGGTGTTTGGTTTTTGGTTTTTTGTTTTTTTTTATGGTTTTTGATTTTTTGAATTTTTGGTTTTTGGGTTTTTGGTATTTGGTTTTTGATGTTTGGTTTTTGGTTTTATGTTTTTGGTTTATGGTTTTTGGTTTTTAATTTTTGGTTTTTGGTGCTTTGGTTTTTTGGTTTCTGGTTTTTGGTTTTTGGTTTTTGGTTTTTGGTTTTTGGTTTTTGGTTTTTGGTTTTTGGTTGTTGGTTGTTGGTTGTTGGTTTCTGGTTTTTGGTTGTTGGCTTTTGGTTTTTGGTTTTTGGTTTTTGGTTTTTGGTTTTTGTTTTTTGGTTTTTGGTTTTTAGTTTTTGGTTTTTGGTTTTTGGTTTTTGCTTTTTAGTTTTTGGTTGTTGGTTGTTGGTTTCTGGTTTTTGGTTTTTCGTCTTGGTGTTTGGTTTTTGGTTTTTGGTTTTTGGTTTTTCGTTTTTGGTTTTTTGGTTTTTTGGTGTTTGGTTTTTGGTTCATGGTTTTTGGTTTTTGGTTTTTTGGTTTTTGGTTTTTGGTATTTGGTTTTTGGTTTTTGGTTTTTGGTTTTTGGTTTTTAGTTTCTGGTTTTTGGGTTTTTGTTTTTAGTTTTTGGTTTTTGGTTTTTGGTTTTTGGTTTTTGGTTTTTGGTTTTTGGTTTTTGGTTTTTGGTTTTTGGTTTTTGGTTTTTGGTTTCTGGTTTTTGGTTTTTGGTTTTTGGTTTTTGGTTTTTGGTTTTCTGTTTTTGCTTTTGTTTTTGATTTTTGGTTGTTGGTTTTTGGTTTTCTGTTTTTGGTTTTTTGTTTTGGTTTCCGGTTTTTGTTTTTTGGTTTTTGGTTTTTTGGTTTTTGGTTTTTGGTGTTTGGTTTTTGGTTTTTGGTTTTTGGTTTCTGGTTTTTGGTTTTTGGTTTTTGGATTTTTTGTTTTTTGGTTTTTGGTTTGTGGATTTTGGTTTTTGGTTTTTGGTTTTTGGTTTTTTGTTTTTGGTGTTTGGTTTTTGGTTTTTGGTTTTTGGTTTTTGTTTTATGGTTTTAATTTTTTGAATTTTTGGTTTTTGGGTTTTTGGTATTTGGTTTTTGATGTTAGGTTTTTGGTTTTTGGTTTTTGGTTTTTGGTGCTTTGGTTTTATTGGTTTTTGGTTTTTGGTTTTTGGTTGTTGGTTGTTGTTTGTTGGTTTCTGGTTTTTGGGTGTTGGTTTTTGGTTTTTGGTTTTTGTGTTACGAGCGTTATACAATAAGCCAACCAAGCACACACCTCCATTGTCGTCGAATCATATACCTGACGACCAATGAGCAAGCGAAAAGGCTTTGCAGATCGCTTTACATAAGCAATCACAAATGTTACAAGCGATCTACGACGTTGTACATATACGTTCACGCTCCGCCAACCAAGTAGATAACACCATGGTCGTTGAATCATACCTGTATACCGGATGACCATTGAAGAAGCGAAAAGACTTCGCAAATTGCTTTACATAAGTGATTGAATCGACGAAGAAGCACACGTTAAGCTTTGGAGAATGCTACCAGCAGGGTAAAGCTGGAGAGAGAGCCGAAAGAAAAGCTTTAAAGAAAAGCTCTCACTCACTCACCAATTCGCCGCGAGAGATTCACCATCCGGACAAGTGAGACGGAGCGGGGAGGAAAGAGCTTTTCTAAATTGAGAGCAACACGTTTCGGTTACTCAGCATTTTAAGAGTGAATCGAGGCCGAAAGCTTACTGGAGAACCATTTGAAACCAGCCGAACGAGCCAGTAGCAGTCAGTATTGGTACGATACTACCACCGTATTCGAATTCGTCATCAGGGCAGTAGTGCGTGCATAAGTTGCCGTAAAGCTGTTGCAGTTCTAGTTCTACGATTAGTTAGATGGTGAGGTGTTGGCTCAAGCCGCGAACTTCTTTCGGCTTGATTGCGTCTTACGCTGCGTAGCCACCATCAGCTAATCCTTTTTTCTATTCCCCAGACCCCTTCGCTAGAAAAGGGCTTCACCCAGTATGGATAGTTGTTAAAAATAATTAAATAATTGATTGTAATGTTAGTGATTTAAAAAGAATGGACAATAAAATTCGAGTAATTCATTAAAAATTAACTCTCGTCTTTTGTTGTTCTAGTTTAAACGGACAGAGTAGCAGGTAAGTGGTAAATTAGGAGTTCTTTCCCCGGGAGCCTTGATGATGTATGTTGGATATACATCAAATGTGCTCCCAGTTCATACCAGTATACATAGGGTATACTGGTTATGTAACAAAATTGGCGCAGCCGGTGGGATATCGGTTTTGCAGAGACCACAGTGTAGTGCGCTGTGTAGCAAATTTAAATGGGCTGAAAAATCCATGCACCGAGCCGATATCTTAAACCATTCAACTCCTGTAAGACACCATTGCTACTCATACTGTCCACCAAACTAGATCAGCTTTCCTAAAAAAAATCAAATAATAATTTTTGTCATTTAGTATACAAAAATATCAATATTCAAATACATAATTAAGGTTACTCATACTTTCCATCGAACTAGAACAACCTTCTTAAAAAAATCAAATAATAATGTTAATTATTTAAGTAAAAAGAAATAATAATATCAATACATAACTATCATATCAGTGCTATTCAGTCCATAAAACTAGATCAATCTTCATAAGAGAAAAAAAAAATCAAATAATTAGTTCAATCATTTAAATTACAAAAAGAAAGTATGAAACTTTACCAGTCTTCCTACAAAAATATAGGATCATGTTAATCGTTTAAACAACAAAAATATAATATCAGTTTAACGCTACCCATACTGGTCATCTACCCAGATCACTCCTTAATCGAAACAAATAATCCTATTGATCATTTTAATAACCACAACGTAATATCAACATTCAAATATAATATTATTTCTACTCATAATATCCATCAAATAAGGCCAGTCCCAAAATCAAATAGTCATCTTGAACATTTAATTCTTCATTCATTTACTCCCTCATTCATATATCTTAAATCTCATCTTTCTTATCTGAAAGTCATTCAAACTAACTCCTAACTCATTCAAACCCAACGTACAATTTATAGAAGTTATAAAGTTTCAATAAACTAACATGCAAAACTCAAAACATTACAAGTAAATATTATACACAAATAAGCAAAACGAAAACTTAATAGCGAGCAAACAAACGCGTGCCCATTGTTATCGTAATATGATACCACTTATCACTCCAACTGCTTGGACAATACGCGTACCCACATGCATATTAAAGTCTAATCTCTTGAATTGAATGAGCATTCGAATTAACTGAAGCATAATTAAAAGAGCAAACAAAAACAAACATTTAACTGCAAATTGAATAGATAGACATCTGGGCAATATTTTTAAATAACATGGAAGAGCCGACGAAATAAATTAACTGCGCTAAACAAATAGAAAGAATAATTTACATGACAATGGCAATTTCCCAGGGCAAATAACCATGAACTTAAATTAATGTAAACTATGAAACAATCGAATTTTTAGTTATAAGAACAATGCAACAATGCAAACGATTTTACCCCAAAACAAATTATCTCTTTCAAAATCCACTGCAATTCCATCGTGATAAGGAAACGGAAAAAGTGGCAGTCAAGTCGGTAAAACCCCGGCAAAACTCCAAACCATCACTATCAGCAGACACGCTTTTTCTATGTCCAATTGCACAATCACTGGAATGAAAACCAGTAGATTTAACAACAGCCTCTGAGCCGTTGACATAAACTATCGACGGACACGCTATTTTTAGTTATAAGTCCCTAAAGAAACACATAATAGCCTCTGAGCTGCCCGATTTCGACTTTCGGCAGACACGCTACATATAGTATTAAGTCGTATGCAAAAGGGACATCAATTTACCATCCAGTCGTAGCCTCTGAGCTGTTGATCCAAAAGGGTTTACAACACGCTATCAACCATGTACCCTTTAAACAAGCCACTACGTTTCCTTGCACAATAAATACATTATGTAACTGCTAACTATTAGTAAAAAGTCACAAATAAAACCCCTGTAGAAAGCGCAAGACAATTCACAGCCCACCCATTTCCCACCCTTTTACTTTATATATGGCGACAATATCAAATAGCGTCTTAGAAGATGTCTTTAAGTTGCTTTAAGCAATCGTTTTCTCAAGATCGAGATCAAAAATTTATTCACGGCTAATGAAGTGACCTCGCACGGCACTGTACTGTCTTCCAGTAAGGTCCAGGGCAGCATTATGCCAAACTAAGTAGACACATACTAGGGAAAAATTAGACGCAACACATATAGGGTCTTGAATGAAGATCGAAACTATATGTTCCCAAGCCCATATAGTGATAGTGTCGCTTCGACCATAATCTTTCTCGCAAGATATTTTCAACGCAGTATATCTGTTTAACAGTTCACTAAAATCAATAAAAGTATATACCAGAACTATTAAGCTTACAATCTCTCCTTTTAATTTCAATTTAACGAAACAGATCATCATCATTCACAACTCATACAATATTTCTATACTTAACAAAAAACCTTCATAATAAATAGTAGATTCCAACTTATAAATAATCCACAACTATTTACACATACTGCTGAATACATTTCTAATAACCCTCCCTTTTTACAACCACAAATGAATAAAAAAGTATGTAATTTACAACTTAAGCCAATTAAACGACAATTAAATGCATATACCTCAAAAGCTCTTCCTCCTACACAATTGCATAGCATATGTCTAAGATCATCATTTTTTGGAAAACAAAAGTAAAATCAAATAAACTCCCAAGTTCATATAGATTCAATTTAGTTAATTTTAAAATATGCTTCTTGACCTATATTCATTGCACTTTGATCATGAAATATGTATCTAGTAACTGTAATTAGTATTTAAACTCTTGTTATGCAAAATAAAGATCAGAGTTGTTAAGTAAGCGAAAGAGTTTAATTAGCAGCTCGTGAAGTCAAGAAGTAGAGAATCCTGCTCTCTTGTCTTTCATTATACAAAGAAATAATTAACTCCAATATTAGAAGTAGAGGAAATCCTACTTTCTAATATTTCAAGGAATTACACAAGGTATTGGTTTTTTAGTCAACTCTAATATTAGAAGTAGTGCAATCCTACTCTCTGATATTTTGGGTAGCTCAAAACCATTCATCGTTCAAGCAACATATTTTTGGTGACCCCGTTTTCTAAAAAAGAATAGATCACCTTCTTGACAATGGAGTCTTTAGCAGTCGAGCAAACTCGTCTCGGTAAAGAGATCGAGAAAGTTATAAAAGCGTATCACGAGCAATCACCTGATAAGAAAACGATTGCATATTTAGAAGAAAAATTGACGTTAATTGAAGGCCTTTGGGAAAGATTCGAAAGTAACGACGATCAGATACGAGAAATCGCTGGTGTGTCGCTCGAGCATCCCTATTGCGCTAAAGATTACCATCGGACGGTCAAGATAGCTCAAGAAAAATTCAGATTTGAAATTCAGTCGTTGATTAAGCATGTTAAAACGCAATCTTTTGAAGAACGTCAATCCTCTTCAAATACCAACTATCAAAGCCCCGTCAAGGTGTCTACGAAAGTAGAGAATACTGAGCTATCTCGTCTAGTGAAGAAGCATAAAGCTATGGTAGTGGCACTCAACCACTTAATAAGCAGTACAACTGCTGTAAGTGGCCAATCAATGGAATATTTAAAGTTTAAAAAGGAAAAATTACTAAAAGCATGGAATGAAATCGAACAAAGCCATTATTTAATTTGGGAAATCGCTGAAGATATTGAATCGTCTGGATACGATTCAAAACAATTTTTTGAATTACAAAATCAAAGCGAACAGCTCCTAATAGATTTGAATAGTTGTCTTGCAAAACCGAATAACATCAACAACCCTACACAGCCCACAAACGAGTCGCAATTGAAGCTTCCAAAAATAGAATTGCCAAAGTTCGATGGAGAATATATAAAATGGCCACAATTCGAAGACTTGTTCAGGCAAATGGTTCATGATCAGCCTATTGGCAATTGCCAGAAGTTCTGGTATTTAAAGATGAACTTAACGGGGGAGGCAGCCAAGCTCATTATGCATTTGCCAATCTCAAACAGCAACTACATCGTGGCGTGGGATATGTTGCAGAATCGATATGCCAACAAACGGTTGTTAGTTAACGCTTTGCTGGATAAATTAATGGCACAACCAGGTATCAATATTGAGTCAGCAGCAGCGCTCAAATCATTACATGATACCACAAAAGAGTGTATGTTCACATTGCAAACTATGGGAATTTCCGCAAAAGAACATTGGGACCCGATAGTAGTACATACAATTTTGAAAAAACTGGACAAAACTTCTTATACGCTTTATGAGCAAACATTAAAATCGCCAAGAGACCTACCGTCATTAGATGAGTTGTTAAAATTCATTGAGATCAGGTTTCAGACGTTAGAAACACTCACTCAGAGAACAAGCCCATCTAAACAGCAGAGCAAACCAGTTAAGCAAGCAGCGTTGGTGGGAAACAATATGGAGCTACAATGCAAACTTTGCCAAAAGGCACATGCAATTTATCACTCGATTCCTTTTTAAAATTATCCCCTGCAAAGCGGCTAGAAAAATCCAAACAGCTGAACTTGTGCACAAATTGTTTGAAGAAAGGCCACGGGAACAAAAAGTGCATGTCAAGAGGTTGTCAGAAATGTGGAAAACGACATAACACGCTCTTACATAATCCAGGGCCCGCAGAGACATCAACGGAAGCACAAAACACAAATCTGGCTGCCCAATTTAGTGAAACAAATGGATACGTGTTCTTGGGAACTGCGCTAGCAGTAGCAATTAGCTGTGAAGGAAAGCCCATCAAAGCACGAGTTTTACTTGACTCAGGCTCGCAATTGAACTTCATTACAGATAAGTTGCGGAAGAAATTAGGATTCGGCACAAGTTACCCAAAGATTAACATTTCGGGCATCGGCAACACACAAGTGAAGGCAAGTGATAGAATCAACATTACTATGAAATCTACATGCAGAGATTTTGCTACGCCATTAGAGGTCTATGCGATCAAGGAAATCACAAATAATCAACCTCAATACTACATTAATACCGATGGCTGGAACATTCCTGAACATATCAAACTTGCCGACCCAACGTTTAATAAACCAGGCAAGATTGACATCCTTTTGGGGGCGGAAGTGTACGGCGAAATAATGAGAAACGGCCAAATTCGGTTGCTGGAGAAGCTACCAATACTACAAAATACTACGTTAGGTTGGGTAGTTCTAGGAAAAGCTTCAAACTGTACATCATTTTGCGGGATCTCGAACATAAATTTGGAACGGCAACTAGAAAAATTCTGGGAGCTGGAAGATTGCTCCGGTCCAGTCATACTATCATCTACTGACAAAAAATGCGAGGAATATTTCGAAGCTACAACGACTCGAGACTCCAGCGGCCGTTTTATAGTCAATTTACCATTGCTGGGTGACGCTTCTTTACTTGGCGAATCAAAATCATTGGCATATAAACGGCTACTCTCAATGGAAAGAAAATTATCCAAACAACCAGTTTTAAAAGGGCAATATGACCAATTTCTACAAGAATATGTAGATCTGGGTCACATGAAAGAAGTTCCAGCATTAGATTTCAACGGTCCGCATTATTTTAGGCCGCATCATTATGTGCTCAAGCCCGATAGCAGCACCACAAAACTGCGAGTGGTCTTTGATGCATCGGCAAAAACAAAGAACAATTTGTCGCTTAATGATTTGCTGCTTAAAGGACCAAAAGTTCAGGAGGATATTAGTGCTATTATTACAAGATTCCGCTTAAAGCGCTACGTATTTACGGCAGACATAACAAAGATGTACCGTCAAATTTTAGTGGCAGATGAAGACCAAAATCTCCAACTAATCATTTGGCGAAAGAATATCAATGACGAATTAAAATATTATAAACTGTCCACTGTCACCTATGGCACCAAGTCTGCACCGTACCTGGCAATCAAGTGCTTGAAAAAAATGGCCGAGGAAGGAGCCAGCCAGTACCCATTGGGAGCTGCGGCAATACAGGACTTTTATGTGGACGATGTCCTAACAGGTAGCGATAATTTGGAAGAAGCTTTGAAGATACGCAACGAGCTGCAGCCGTTATTGGCCTCGTCAGGATTTCATTTTCATAAGTGGTGCGCCAACCATCCCAAATTGATTGAAGGCATTTCAAACAAGGACCTCGATATTGAATTGGACTTCACTAAGATGGATGGTGATACCATAAAAACACTAGGCGTAATTTGGCAGCCGATCACTGACATGTTTACCATAACTACGGATTTGAAGGAGCATCAAACAATTACCAAGAGAAATATTCTGGCCGATATTTCGCAGATTTTTGACCCTTTAGGACTAGTAAGCCCAGTTATTGTAAAGGGAAAGCTGCTCATGCAAGAATTATGGAGATCCCAAGTGGGTTGGGATGAAGAAATACCGGATGAACTTCAATCGATATGGCATAAATACAGGCAAGAGCTGCCAGGCTTGAACAAAATCAACATCCCACGGTACATGTTCAGTGAGAATGAGATCATAGACACACAAATTCACGCTTTTGCTGACGCTAGTGAGAAGGCATACGGTACCTCGGTCTATACCAGATCAAAAGACAAAAGAGGTCATGTGACAGTTAAATTACTTTGCGCCAAGTCACGAGTAGCGCCAATCAAACCCACGACCATTCCAAGATTGGAATTGTGTGCCGCACAATTAGCAGCCCAATTAGTCAGACAAGTAAGACTCACAACCAATATAAAAGCGGACGCAGTCTTCTATTGGTCCGACTCGATCATCGCTATCAGCTGGATTCGAGGGGATCCATCTATTCGGAAAACATTTGTCGCTAACAGAGTTGCTGCCATTCAAGATTTGACGTCGGTAAATGACTGGAAATGTGAATACAAAGGACAACCCTGCTGATCTTGTTTCACGTGGACTTTTTCCTGAAGAACTGAGGCAATTACAAATATGGTTCAATGGTCCATCTTTTCTTAAACTTCCAAAAAGCAGTTGGCCAGTCGAACCCTATACAAACAACATTGCGGACGATGAAACTAAAGTCATCAAGTGTGCTATCACAGCTACGGTTGAAGCTGACGTACATCCATTATATATGATTGAACACGGAAATTCCCTACGCAAATTGATACGCACAATGGCATATATCAAGCGAGCAGCAATGCTATTCAGGAACAGAACTTCCAATATAGAAGCGAAATTTCTGTCGCCTCGCGAATTGAATGATGCACTTTTCACGCTCATCAAGGAAGTGCAACGCAGCAGCTTTCATGAGGAGATTACTTCACTGAAGAAGGATGAGGGAGTTGCAAAGTCAAGTAAACTTCGAACTTTAACACCATTTCTAGCTCCCGATGGCATTATCAGAGTTGGGGGAAGGTTACAGGCGGCAGAAGTAAACTACGACACCAAGCATCCCATCGTTTTACCGGGAGACCATTTTCTCACACGGTTACTCTTAACTAATATTCATCGAGAAAATTTACATGCCGGACCACAAGCACTTCATGCCATAGCAAGGCAAAGGTATTGGATTCTGAATGGAAGGAATATATCCAGGACCATAGTCACAAATTGCGTATTATGCACTAAATTTCGACCAAGGTTGTTAAATCAACAAATGGGCAACGTACCAAAAGATCGAGTTAAACTGACACGGCCATTTTTAAACTGCGGCATAGACTTCTGCGGGCCAGTGTATACTCATTTTAAAATTAGAGGCAAAAGGCCTCAAAAGACATACCTGGCTGTTTTCTGTTGCTTTGCGACAAAGGCAATACATTTAGAAGTGGTTTCAGATTTGACCACTGACGGTTTCTTGGGAGCTCTTAAAAGATTTGAATCCAGAAGAGGCAAATGTGAGAACATCTACTGTGACAATGGACGAAACTTCGTTGGTGCCAATAATCAGCTGAAGGAGCTAGAAGCCATTTTGACTCAACAACAGAGCATTGAGCAAATAGTCAACACTTGCTCAGGCACCAACACTCTGTTTCACTTCATCCCCCCCAGATCGCCACATTTTGGTGGGCTCTGGGAGGCCGCAGTGAAGTCAACCAAGTACTTGTTACAACGAACCATAGCCTCTGCATCATTAACCTACGAAGAATTATGTACGGTAGCCTCAGAAGTCAAAGCGATTCTCAACTCTAGGCCCCTTACACCACTATCGGCTGACCCGAACGATTTGGCTCCATTGACACCAGCACATTTTCTGATCGGGGAGCCACTTGTAGGCTCTACGAATGCAGCCAGCGATACAACGAAAATGTCGTTAGCATCCAGATGGCAGTTGACCAATCAACTTAAGAACGAGTTCTGGAAGCGGTGGTACATTGAATATTTGGGGGAACTGCAGAAACGCACAAAAAGGACTACCAAACAAAATAACATCAAAATTGGGACTCTGGTTACCATTAAGGAAGACAATTTGCCGCCTTTCAAATGGAAATTAGGACGAATAGTCGAAATCATCCAAGGCCCCGACGGACGCGTACGCGTTGCAGATATTCGGACCAGTACTGGAATCATACGACGATCCATTCATCAATTAGCTCCACTACCTATCGATCCGGATGAGACTGTAGAAGCAGCTGCCAAACCAATAGAGACAACCACTGCCGTAGAGCAGAATTCCAGAAAGCGTAAGGGCTCTCCCACGAGGCTGAACTCACTTAAAACATGTCTACTTACGTTACTAGTTTTACCGCTAATCACTCCCCATATGACATCCGCAGACAAGCCACCAATCGAAATAATTGAGGTGGAAAATAATATTGGCATTTATTTTGAGAACATCGGGAACGGAAGAATATCGCCAAGCACCTGGAAGCTCATAGTCTTTTATGATTTAAAAGGATATTGGGAAACATTCAAAACTATTGAAGCTGGCATAAGCAATTAGATAGATTAAAAGACGCGATCACAAACAACACGTATCATGAAGCAATTGTAACGCAATATCGGCATCTACTGCAGCGGTTAGATCAGGACAACATCATTTTACAAGAATCTACTAAATTAAGGCAAAAAAGATCCCCCTTTGATATAGTCGGATCCTTAGCAAACAAGCTTTTTGGGGTTTTGGACAACGAATATGCCGCTACAATGAGTGAGACTATCTCTAAAGTCAAAGCCAACGAAAATCATCTTAATGAACTGGTCAAGAAACATACATCAATTTTAGATGCGACGATCAATGTTATCGCAAAGTGTGAATTGGAAAGAGCAAAGCAGACGAAAGAGATTCAAAAGGCATTTGATTATATATACGAAAACATGAAGGACTTCAATTCGGAAGTCAAACAACAGAAAACAATTGAAGCATTTAACACCCTGTCAGTGCTCGTTATGTCATTAATAACTGAATGCCAAGAAATGCAACAGTCTTTGATAGAAGTAATTATCGACGCCTACCATGACTCTGTAAATCCCAATGTCATATCACCTCAACAAATCAAATCACAGATCGCATACATCAAGGATAACTTACCTCAAGATCTGGAGCTGCCAGCTTTTGGGAACCCTATCAGAGTGACACGCATCTACCAAATAGTCAAATTACAGTATGCTAAGGAAGGGGATTATCTAATATTTGCCTTAACGCTCCTACTATTGCTACCAACAAGGTTTCAGGTTCTTCGATCATTGCCGTTACCAACCATGATCAACAACACTTTCCTATCGTTAGCATCTGCACCCGACCTAATAATGGTGAACGTTTTCAAGGATCAGTTCTACCCGATAATGGTGACTGAACTCATGCAATGCCAAACTCCAAAAATCAACTCTTTCATATGCAGCGAACATCGACCCATAGTGCACAAAAGTGACACAAACGTTGACTGCATGATAGAGCTGATCTCAAAAAATAGACCTGCACCCAGTTGTATCTTCAGTCAGGACCATCGACGGAAACTCTGGCAGCAATTGAATTCACCAAATCAGTGGCTTTTTTCGCTACACAAGTCATACGACTTCACGTTTGTGTGCAACAACCAAGTTTTCCAGCATCACCTACCGCGCACAGGAATCCTTAAAATGCAACCGGGCTGTACATTGAAGGATGATGAGCTGAGTCTCCGAGCATTTAACACTGAACAAACCTCGCTAAATGTTTCTTTTCACCCGGTTATTAATATATCTATTACAGATTTAACCAAATTCACCGAGTCATCACGATCGTTTCACCATCCTTGGATAGCCCGATCTACTGTGGACATCGACAAGTTAACCCAAACGATGGACGAACTATCAACCAAACAATCTGAATTGCAGCAACTAGGATCCCTTGGTATACACACAATATCAGTAAGCTACATTGCCCTGGGAGTCATCCTCATTATAGCTAGTTGGTATCTTTACACGCGTCTAAGGCCTACACGAAATCCTAGACTCATCCAAAAACCAGTTCCAGCCCCACGAAGATTATCTCACGATCAAAAATATTCTTTTGAAGTATAATACATCAACAGGCGGCAGTATGTCTAAGATCATCATTTTTTGGAAAACAAAAGTAAAATCAAATAAACTCCCAAGTTCATATAGATTCAATTTAGTTAATTTTAAAATATACTTCTTGACCTATATTCATTGCACTTTGATCATGAAATATGTATCTAGTAACTGTAATTAGTATTTAAGCTCTTGTTATGCAAAATAAAGATCAGAGTTGTTAAGTAAGCGAAAGAGTTTAATTAGCAGCTCGTGAAGTCAAGAAGTAGAGAATCCTGCTCTCTTGTCTTTCATTATACAAAGAAATAATTAACTCCAATATTAGAAGTAGAGGAAATCCTACTTTCTAATATTTCAAGGAATTACACAAGGTATTGGTTTTTTAGTCAACTCAAATATTAGAAGTAGTGCAATCCTACTCTCTGATATTTTAGGTAGCTCAAAACCATTCATCGTTCAAGCAACAGCATAGATGAATTAAAAGCCCTGCCCACTACGAAATGCATTAAGTTGACTTAATTAAAAACAAATGCTCGTCAAGGCAATTGCCAGCCAACCACGAATTAGTACATACATATCATATACTTCACATACTTCCTAGCAATCAGCGCATGTAAAAGCTACAATACATGGCTTCATTCAATTATCTCATGCATCATTGCAGAAGCAATGCTAATCATATCTTCAAAGCTCGTTAGCGGCGAGCAAAAACAATCACATAAACCTTCAATCCATGACTCCCATTCCCATTAACAACATTAACCATGCATATTAAGGGGAAAGTTTATTTATCACACTCACTCGCACCCTATAAAGCCAAGATAGCTTATACTAAAGTCTTGGGAATACAACAACAACGACTCCCAAGCTACATAAATGGAAAGCTATTCTCTCGGCAAATCTTCTTCCGAAGCGAAGCTTGTCCCATACGGAGGATACGACCAACTTGCAAACCGGGCAATAGATGTCCTGAGTTCTGCGAACAAATTTTGGCACAAGCAGCAGAGTTACAGCATTTCAGATGGAAAACCAAGCTAGTGGTAATAATCACGCTGCCTCTTTTACAAATACCACTAATGAAGTTGTATCAAATACACGTTTTCCCGATCAGAACTAACGGGACACTTCTTCTAATACCCGATGTGGAATACTCCTTCGTAGCGAGTGATATTACCACTCAGCAGTTTCTATTACTTGCGGACAATACGCGTCACAAGAAAATAAAACATCCGCAACCTGGTGACCTTTATGTGGCACCATTAACTACGCCGATTGTTCAGTCACCACCGTCCACAAATGAAATTATTTCGCTCCTGTATAACCCACTAAAACTGAAGACAGTGCTCCCCCTTCGAGTTAGTACATCGATAACCGATTCCTTGATTAAGCTGAGTAAACCAAACAGTTGGATCTACTTCCTGCAGACAGAAACACCCATCCATATCCAATGCGACACTGGTATCACGACGCATAAGATGATTGGTCAAGGTATCCTAACCCTCCATCTCCCATGCACAATTCAAATTAATGAAATGACTATACATTATGAAGCGGAAAGTACTCACCCTTTCAATATAATTCAACCGCAATATTTCCCAGAAATAGACCCAAGGATTTTAGAAGTAGACGTTACTGATTTGGGGACTAATCACAGTATGCCTAAAATGAAGCTAGTTACAGCCAGAAATGGAGGTACTCAGTTCGCGGCACGCACACACAGTTTAAATGAAATTTATTCGCACCTCGAGCGGATCAAATTTAACGAGTCGACCAGAAAGCATATGCACTTATCCACGGCCTCGACTAGCCTGGCAGCGGTCTCATTATTCATAATCGGGATGTATCTTTCCATCAGGTTTATTAAGGGGCGTTGTCATACGAATGCAAGCAAACGCACTCCTACAGAGGTGTCAAACCCCGGCATCGCTTTACAAATCTGTACTGAGGAGGCGAGCCAGCAGGTTTCCCCGATACCACTAACTACTCAAAATTTCGTCATCTGCAAGGAGCGGTTTGTAACCCCGCCTAGCCCGAACACACAAATACCTACAACCCTACCCCTCAAGCAAAACCCCACCCGTTCCTTCCAATTAGTTTAGTTATAGCAGAAGAGAACGTTAACACAAAAAAAACAAAAAACAGAAAATAACACAAAAAAAACATACTAGATATAGGGAAAAAGCACAAAAAAGGAAAAAAAAGTCAGAAAAAAAAAAACAAAAAAATATATATATTTATATTTATATAACACAAAAAAAATGGGATGAAAATCATAATAACTGCACAAAGGAAAAGTAAATATATTTAAAGTAATGAACTAGTTTCAAGTAAGCAAAAAGAAACAATCCCATGCATTAGCAACTGCTATAAAACATATACTAACCTCATACCTTATCAACAATCGTCAACCAAGCGACTACTATGCACATACGAGTATTCCCCACACCTCGCACGCTTTAGTCATAAAGCCATGATTCACTAGCCGCGAAGCTTATCCCATACGGAAGATACGACCAACTTGCAATTACCATACCCCCTTGGAATGTGTGGGGTGTGGAGTTAGTGCGATTTAGCACCTTAACTCCCTCATATCTGTGAGCACTACAGTACCCACCCACTTTCCCGTGGCAGCTTCAGTCAATATACAATTTTAAAAATAAATTTTTACATAATTATTTGGCGGATAGTTGGGAAGCGTAAATCATCCCCGTTTCGGACAGTTCGAAGGAATGCCAGGGTGCTATTAGTATGGTTGTCTATTGTGTCAAAAAGTTTCAGTGCTCTATCACGTACGTATTTTTCTACTGTCTCAAGTCTTAGGTCCTTGTATATGTCAGTGTTCCTAATGTACCATGGAATTCTTAGGATCTTTCGAATAGTTCTATTTTGGAAGGACTGGAGTGCTTTTTTGTTAGTCTTTGTCGTTTGGTAGAAAGCAGAACTACCATATAGTAACGTCGGTCGTATAATTTGTTTGTAGATGAGCAGTCGATTTTTAAGGCTAAGTTTTTTGGATTTAATGAGTGGGTGTAGTGAAGAGAGAAGTCCAATACAGTGTCCCCGTTTATTTTGTATGTGTTGTCTCCATGTCAGGCTTTTGTCAAACGTAAGTCCAAGGTATTTAGCTGTTGGTGCCCAGTCTATTGTTTCATTGTCAACGTTAAGTCTCTGTGGAGTTTGCTGTAGTTTTCTTGTGATGAATAGGGCCTGTGTTTTATCAGAATTAAGCCTAATTTTCCATTTGCGAAAGTATTTCAATAAAATGTTTATCGATCGTTGCAAGTTTGAGGTGATGACTCTTGCTTGTCGTGCTGTAACAAATATACAGGTATCATCAGCGTAGAGTGATAATTTTACTTTTGGAGGCAGAGTAGGAAGGTCTGCAGTAAATATGTTGTAAAGGACCGGTGATATGGGCGAGCCCTGAGGAACTCCAGCATCAATTGGTCTCAGGCTTGAAAGTTGTTTGTCAATTCTGACACGGAATGATCTGCCTTCCAAAAAGGAGCCAATGGTTTGGGTGAGCTGCAGTGGCATATTGAACTGATGCATTTTGAAGATAAGTCCTGCATGCCAGACTTTATCAAAGGCCTTAGCTATGTCAAACATAACTAAGCCTGTTGAGTTTCTGCGATTTAAGCCTGTTCTGATGTGTTGGACCACTCTAACTAACTTACCATACCCATAACAATCTCCCTATTAGCATATCATAGCAAGCGCCGGTTGCTTGCGGCGAAGCGCCAGATTCGATTCGCACATATGCGTATATGCGTTGAAAAGCAAAGAACATTATTCTCTGATATGGAATTTAAATGAGCATGCAAACTTTCAGCACGAAGTTTAGGTGTTATCACACCATGAGAAGCAAGTAAAACGAACGTACCCGATAAATTTCCCCATCTCGCATAAACTCAATAAAAGCTTTCTCTCTCGGCTGGAATAATAACGAAGCTAATCGAGTGATTAGCGTTGACATCGTATCAACCGTACGAGTATGGGCAAATAGAATCCCATCAAGCTCAACTTTCTATCCCTATGAAAATGCCCACACACTCCATCCCATTAGAAACTAATTAATTACGTTCCGCCTTCATACTAACGAAAATTCCCACTAACCTATTGGCACAATAAATAAGATGGAGAACTATAAGAAAGTTTATTTTAGTAAAATAAGAAAAATATCAGTAATATTAAGAATAGTAAGAAACAATGGTAAAATGAACATGCACAAATAAAGAGAAGAACTAGAATGTAGAGTAAAAAATAATAATAGGAATAGGAATAAGTATAGTGATAATCAAATATAAAATTAAAAGTAAAAATGCCAAATATAAGTAAAAATAAATACAAAGACAAAAAAAGTGTTAATCAAATGTAAAATTAAAAGATAAAATGCCGAATGTAAGTAGAAATAAATATAAAGGCAAAAAAAAGTGTTAATCAAATATAAAATTAAAAGATCAAATGCCAAATATAAGTAGAAATAAATATAAAGAAAAGAATTAATCAAATATAAAATTAAAAGAAAAAATGCCAAATATGAGTAGAAATAAATATAAAGACAAAAAAAAAACTCAAAGAAAAGGTAAAGGAGAAAATAAAAGTGCCATTTCACCTGCACCACTCACATTAAATCCCAACTAACGCTAACCGTTTATAATTTACTAACACCTGTACTACAGACTAAAAATGTACGAAATGTACACCTTTGATTAAAAGAAAAATCGGCACTGAATATGCATGTTAAAAGAAAATGTACTGTATTATTAAGTAAAGCCGATTATATACCTATTGCAAAGAAAATTGAATACCGGTGTTATCCAAATGTAAAAAGTAATAGTTTAACCTCAAGAGAAAATGATTTAAGACCGGAAAATTGTATTTAGCCTACGGTTCAACATCCGTGACAAACAAGGAAATATTAAAATATGATTACATTAATTTAAGATTGAATCAAACAAAATATGGCAACAAATCAAACCTCAAATTATATTTTTATTGTAGCAATTCATGCAACATTGACCTGTAATACATAGTAATTAGTATGAACATTAACTTATGGTACCAACCGAAATATTATTATATTAATTTATGGTTGAATCGAACTAAAATAGTATGGAATTAAACCAGATATTGATTTACAAATTTTTAAATGTGGAAATTTACTATTACAACGTTGACGTGTAAAATAACATATTAAGTATCGTCAGTTAAAAGCATTAATACATGAAATTAAGCGATGGAATTACGTAGCACCCAGTAAATGACGCGGAACAATCAACAATAAGCAGCAGCAGATACACTAAGTAATTCGCATCATGGGAACAGAGCAACGATTTATTGTACTCTCCAAGTACACTAAATCCCATTTTCAACCCCCGGAAGAAATGTTACGAGCGTTATACAATAAGCCAACCAAGCACACACCTCCATTGTCGTCGAATCATATACCTGACGACCAATGAGCAAGCGAAAAGACTTCGCAGATCGCTTTACATAAGCAATCACAAATGTTACAAGCGATCTACGACGTTGTACATATACGTTCACGCTCCGCCAACCAAGTAGATAACACCATGGTCGTTGAATCATACCTGTATACCGGATGACCATTGAAGAAGCGAAAAGACTTCGCAAATTGCTTTACATAAGTGATTGAATCGACGAAGAAGCACACGTTAAGCCTTGGAGAATGCTACCAGCAGGGTAAAGCTGGAGAGAGAGCCGAAAGAAAAGCTTTAAAGAAAAGCTCTCACTCACTCACCAATTCGCCGCGAGAGATTCACCATCCGGACAAGTGAGACGGAGCGGGGAGGAAAGAGCTTTTCTAAATTGAAAGCAACACGTTTCGGTTACTCAGCATTTTAAGAGTGAATCGAGGCCGAAAGCTTACTGGAGAACCATTTAAAACCAGCCGAACGAGCCAGTAGCAGTCAGGATTGGTACGATACTACCACCGTATTCGAATTCGTCATCAGGGCAGTAGTGCGTGCATAAGTTGCCGTAAAGCTGTTGCAGTTCTAGTTCTACGATTAGTTAGATGGTGAGGTGTTGGCTCAAGCCGCGAACCTCCTTCGGCTTGATTGCGTTTTACGCTGCGTAGCCACCATCAGCTAATCCTTTTTTCTATTCCCCAGACTCCTTCGCTAGAAAAGGGCTTCACCCAGTATGGATAGTTGTTAAAAATAATTAAATAATTGATTGTAATGTTAGTGATTTAAAAAGAATGAACAATAAAATTCGAGTAATTCATTAAAAATTAACTCTCGTCTTTTGTTGTTCTAGTTTAAACGGACAGAGTAGCAGGTAAGTGGTAAATTAGGAGTTCTTTCCCCGGGAGCCTTGATGATGTATGTTGGATACACATCAAATGTGCTCCCAGTTCATACCATTATACATAGGGTATACTGGTTATGTAACATTTGGTTTTTGGTTTTTGGTTTTTAGTTTCTGGTTTTTAGTTTCTGGTTTTTGGTTTTTGGTTTTTCGTTTTTGGTTGTTGGTTGTTGGTTTCTGGTTTTTGGTTTTTGGTTTTTGGTTTTTTGATTTTTGGTGTTTGGTTTTTGGTTTTTGGTTTTTGGTTTTTGGTTTTTGGTGCTTTGGTTTTTGGTTTTTGGTGCTTTCGTTTTTTGGTTTTTGGTTTTTGGTTTTTGGTTTTTGGTTGTTGGTTGTTGGTTTCTGGTTTTTGGTTTTTGGTTTTTGGCTTTTGGTTTTTGGTTTTTCGTTTTTGGTGTTTGGTTTTTGGTTTTTGGTTTTTGGTTTTTCGTTTTTGGTTTTTGGTTTTTTGGTTTTTGTGTTTGGTTTTTGGTTTTTGGTTTTAGTTTTTTGGTGTTTGGTTTTTGGTTTTTGGTTTTTGTTTTTTGGTTTTTGGTGTTTAGTTTCTGGTTTTTGGTTTTTGGTTTTTGGTTTTCGGTTTTTGGTTTCTGGTTTTTGGTTTTTGGTTTTTGGTTTTTGGTTTTTGGTTTTTGGTTTCGTTTTTGATTTTGGTTTTTGGTTTTTGGTTTTTGGTTTTCTGTTTTTGGTTTTTGGTTTTTTGTTTTTGGTTTTCGGTTTTTTGGTTTTTGGTTCTGGTTTTTGGTTTTTGGTTTTTGGTTTGTGGATTTTATGGTTTTTTGTTTTTTTTGGTTCTTGGTTTTCGGTTTTTGGTTTTTGGTTTTTAGTTTTTGGATTTTGGTTTTTTGTTTTTGGTTTTTGGGATTTTTGGCTTGCGTGTATTTTTTTTTGTTTTTGGTTTATGGTTTTTGGTTTGTGGTTTTTTTGTTTATTGGTTTTTGGTTTTTGGTGTTTGGTTTTTATTTTTTTGTTTATGGTTTTTCGTTTTTTTGTTATTATTTTTGGTTTTTGGTTATTGGTTTTTGGTGTTTGGTTTTTGGTTTTTGTTTTATGGTTTTTGGTTTTTTGGTTTTGTGGTTTTTGGGTTGTCGGTATTTGCTTTTTGGTTTTTGGTTTCTGGTTTTACGTTTTTGGCTTTTGGTTTTTGGTTTTTAGTTTTTCGTTTTTGGTTTTTGGTTTTTGGTTTTTTGGTTTTTTGTTTTTTTGTTTTTGGTGTTTGGTTTTTGGTTTTTGGTTTCTAGTTTTTGGTTTTTGGTTTTTTGTCTTTGGTTTTTGGTTTTTTGTTTTTGGTTTCTTGTTTTTAGGGTTTTGTACTAAAATACAAAACCCTATAGCAATCACGACCGGTGTCCGTTCGTCCGTCCGTCCGTCCGTCCATCCGTCCGTCCGTCCGTCCGTCCGTCCGTCCGATGGTATGTCACAGCTCTTTTTCTCCGAAACTATAGGGCCTCAGGCCATGAAACTTGGTAGAAAGGTCAGAAGTGGTGACCTCTTGAATTTCAAGGGTGGTAAAATTTTTCAAAGGTGTTTAAGGGGGTCTCCCCATATAGGGGGGTGACCCCCCAAAAAAAATTTCACCATGGGTAGTCGAGTAGGGTGAAAGGTCTCAATGAGATCTTTTCAAAACAAGTCTTAAAATTGTCTTATAAATACCGAGGGGGGCAGGGGAAGGGGAAATGTACGAAATTTTCGCGTACCCCCCCCTCGCGATTGGACACCTTCCATTCGAAAAATCTGAAAAAAATCATGAATGTAGGCCTTAATGAGTACAACAACAACAAATACATGAGAAGTCGAAATTCACTCAACTTTGTTAGTAATAGTATGATTTATCGATTTTGTGTTTTCTTGAATAAAATCTAAACGGTACCTTTAAACTCAATAAAATTTAGCAAAGAGATGACTATTTATAAGATTGATCTTTTCGGGAAGTTTCATAAAGATCGAATAGTATTTACCGAAGTTATAACGATGTGAATTTTCGTGTCTTACTATGGAGCAATATGCCCTGTATTACTATGGAAACATATTGCTATGGAGCCATATGCGCTTTTTACCGACTTAGACACTACAGCTTTGCTAGAATTTGCATGAAAATTTCAGGAGTGATAGGTATCATGAAGATGAGTACATACAATTGAAATAAGTCGAAGAGGCAGGAGAGAGCTCCTAGCAAAAGGGCTATGTAACCATTCTAGGATTCGAAAAAATAGGCCATGAATCGATGATTACAGTACAGAGGAGTGGCCCCTGGAAAAAAATTTCATGAAATGTAGCCGATATGAGTATCAAATGAAAGTTCTCTATGAGAGCTTTTCAAAACAGTTCTTAAACTGACAGTTTTTGCTTCAGTGGGAGCACAGGGGGGGGAAATACATGAAAAATATGTTTCCTCCCTCGTGAATGGACACCCGTGATCTAAAAAATCTGAAAAAAATATCAAAGGAGATATTTATGGATTGTAATAACAAATACCACAGAAGTCAAAATTCGTTCAACTTTGTTAATAATAGTATGATCCTCGAATTTCGCATTTTCTCCAATTAAATCGTCTTTGACATGTTTCTTGATTTTATTCGTTGCTGGTTACTCCATTTTGTAAGTTGAGTACAAAACCCTTCTGACATGAGCATAGGCCTGTCTACCCAACTTGTTTGTTATTGATTTTTTGTTTATGGTTTTTGGTTGTTTTTGTTTTTGGTGTTTGGTTTTTGGTTTTTGGTTTTTGGTCTTTGGTTTTTGGTTTTTTGCTTTTGGTTTCTGGTTTTTTGTTTTTGGTTTTTAGGGTTTTGTAAAATAATTTTACAAAACCCTACTAGTTTCGCGACCAGTCTGTCCGTCTGTCCGTCTGTCCGTCCGTCCGTCCGTCCGTCCGTCCGTCCGTCCGTGTGTCACAGCAGTTTTTCTCGGAAACTACTTAAGTTGAAAACATCAAATTTTGTATGTAGGTGTAAAGTGGTGATCTCTTCAAAGTTTAACTACAAAAAAATTTTATAAGGTATTTAAGGGGGGTCTCCCCATATAGGAGAGTGACCCCCGGAAAAAAAAATTTCATTGAAGGTAGCCGATATGCATATCAGATGAAAGGTCTTGATGAGAACTTTTCAAAACAGGTCTTCGTTTGGCAAAATTTGCTACCAGGGGCGCGCAGGGAGGAGAAATACACGAAAAATTTGTGTCCCCCCCCTCGCGATTGGACACCTGTGATCCGAAAAATTTGAAAAAAATCAGGAATGTAGGCCTTAGAGAGTACAACAACAACAAATACGTTAGAAGTCGTAATTCACTCAACTTTGTTAGTAATAGTATGATTTATCGATTTTATGTTTTCTTGAATAAAATCTTAACGGTACCCTTAAATTCAATGAAATTCAGTACGTAGATGTCTATTTATAAGATTGATCTACCCTGAAAGTTTCATAAAGATTGAATTATATTTAGCGAAGTTATAGCGGTTTGAATTTTCCTGTATTACTATGGAACAATATGCGCTGCATTTATTACTATAGTAACGTATGGCTATGGAACAACATGCGCTTTTTACCGACTCAGACACTACAGTTTTGCTAGGATTTGCATGAAAATTTCAGGAATGATAGGCGTCATGTATATCTTTGAGAATCAGTTCAGCTAGTGGTATCAGTAATCGTAAAACAAAATAGCGGCTGTTTTAAATGTGAAGATTGAATAATTTTGAGTTATTTTTTCCCAACTTCAACGTTTAAGGTGCATGCTTTGAACACTTGATTCAATTTATTGAATGAATGAAGATAAGTACCTACAATTAATGCTCATAAGCGAAACAAGTCAAGGAGGTGGGAGAGAGCTCCTAGCAAAAGGGTTTTGTAACCATTCTAGGATTCGAAAAAATTGGCCATTAATCGATAACAGTACAGGAGAGTGGCCCTGAAAAAAAAAAATCATCAAACGTAGCCGATATGAGTATGAAATAAAAGTTTTTATGGGAGCTCTTCAAAACAGTTCTTAAACTATCAGTTTTTGCTTCAGTGGGGGAACAGGGGGGAAATACATGAAAATTGTATTTCCTCCGTCGCGGATGGACATCTGAAATAATTATCAAGGGAGATATTTTTGAGTATAACAATACCAAAAACATCAGAAGTCGAAATTCGTTCAACTTTGTTAATAATAGTATGATCTTTGTATTTCATATTTTCTCCAATAAAATCGTCTTTGACATGTTTCTTGATTTGATTCGATCTGGTGACCGCATTTTGTAAATTGAATACAAAACCCTTCTGACATGAGCGTAGGTCTGTTTACCCAACTTGTTTGTTTTCGGTTTTTGGCTTTTGGTTTTTGGTTTTTGGTTTTTGGTTTTTGGTTTTTAGATTTTGTTTTTTTGGTTTTTGGTTTTTGGTTTTTGGTTTTTGGTTTTTGGTTTTTGGTTTTTGGTTTTGGTTTTTGGTTTTTTGATTTTTTAGTTTTTGGTTTTTGGTTTTTGGTTTTCGGTTTTTGGTTTTTGGTTTCTGGTTTTTGGTTTTTAGTTCTTGGTTTTTGGTTTTCGGTTTTTTTTTGTTTTTGGTTTTAGTTTTTAGTTTTTGGTTTTTTGGTTTTTGGGTTTTTGGTTATTTTTGTTTTTGGTTTTTAATTTTTGGTTTCGGTTTTTTGTTTTTGATTTTTGGTTTTTTGGTTTTTTGGTTTTTGGTTTTGGGTTTTTGGTTTTTTGTTTCTGATTTTTGGTTTTTGGTTTTTGGTTTTTGGTTTTTGGTTTTTGGTTTTTGGTTTTTGGTGTTTGGTTTTTGGTTTTTGGTTTTTGGTTTTTGGTTTTTGGTTTTTGGTTTTTGTTTTTATTTTTAGGTTTTTTGGTTTTTTGGTTTTTGGTTTTAGTTTTTGGTTTCTGGGGTTTGGTTTTTGGTTTTTGGTTTTTGGTTTTTCGTATTTGGTATTTGGTATTTGGAGTTTGGACTTTGGTTTTTGGTTTTTGGTTTTCGGGTTTTTGGTTTCTGGTTTTTGGTTTTTGGTTTTAGTTTTTGGTTTCTGGTTTTTTGGTTTTTGGGTTTTTGGGTTTTTGGTTATTTTTGTTTTTGGTTTTTGGTTTTTGGTTTCGGTTTTTTGTTTTTGATTTTTGGTTTTTGGTTTTTTGGTTTTTTGGTTTTTGAGTTTTGGTTTTTGGTTTCTGGTTTTTGGTTTTTGGTTTTTGGTTTCTGGTTTTTGGTTTTTGGTTTTTGGTTTTTGGTTTTTGGTTTTTGGTTTTTGTTTTTAGTTTACGGTGTTTGGTTTTTGGTTTTTGGTTTTAGTTTTTGGTTTCTGGTGTTTGGTTTTTGGTTTTTGGTTTTTGTTATTTGGTATTTGGATTTTGGTTTTTGGTTTTTGGTTTCTGGTTTTCGGTTTCTGGTTTATGGTTATTGGATTTTGGATTTTGATTTTTGCTTTTTGGTTTTTTGGTATTTGGTTTTTGGTTGTTGGTTTTTGGATTTTGGTTTTTGGTTTTTGGTTTTTGGATTTTGGTTATTGTTTTTTGGTTTTTGGTTTTTGTTTTCAGGTTTTTCGTTTTTGGTTTTTGGTTTTTGGTTTTGGTTGTTGGTTTTTCGTTTTTGGTTTTTGGTTTTTGGTTTTTGGTTTTTGGTTTTTGAATTTTGTTTTTGGGTTTTGGTATTTTGGTTCTTGGTTTTTGGTTTTTGGTTTTTGGTTTTTGGTTTTTGGTTTTTGGTTTTTGGTTTTTGGTTTTTGGTTTTTGGTTTTTGGTTTTTGGCTTTTGGTTTTTGGTTTTTGGTTTTTGGTTTTTGGTTTTTCGTTTTTGGTTTTTGGTTTTTGGTTTTTGGTTTTTGGTTTCTGGTTTTTCGTTTTTGATCTTTGATTTTTGGTTTCTGGTTTTTGGCTTTTGGTGGTTGATTTTTGGTTTTCGGTTCTTGATTTTTGGTTTTTGGTTTTTTGTTTTAAACTTTTGGTTTTTGGTTTTTGGTCTTTTTTTTTTTTTTGGTATTTGGCATTTGGTATTTGGATTTTGGTTTTTGGTTTTTGGTTTTTGGTTTTTGGTTTTTGGTTTTTGGTTGCTGGTTTTTGGTTTCTGGTTTTTGTTTTTGAATTTTGGTTTTTGGTTTTTGGTTTTTTGGTTTTTTGGTATTTGGTTTTTGGTTTTTGGTTTTTGGTTTTTGGTTTTTGGTTTTTGGTTTTTGGTTTTTTGGTTTTTGGTTTTTTTTTGTTTTTGGTTTCGGTTTCCGGTTTTTGGTTTTTGGTTTTTGGTTTTTGGCTTTTGGTTTTTGGTTTTTGGTTTTTGGTTTTTGGTTTTTCGTTTTTGGTTTTTGGTTTTTGGTTTTTGGTTTTTGGTTTTTGGTTTCTGGTTTTTCGTTTTTGATCTTTGATTTTTGGTTTCTGGTTTTTGGCTTTTGGTGGTTGATTTTTGGTTTTCGGTTCTTGATTTTTGGTTTTTGGTTTTTTGTTTTAAACTTTTGGTTTTTGGTTTTTGGTCTTTTTTTTTTTTTTGGTATTTGGCATTTGGTATTTGGATTTTGGTTTTTGGTTTTTGGTTTTTGGTTTTTGGTTTTTGGTTTTTGGTTTTTGGTTGCTGGTTTTTGGTTTCTGGTTTTTGTTTTTGAATTTTGGTTTTTGGTTTTTGGTTTTTTGGTTTTTTGGTATTTGGTTTTTGGTTTTTGGTTTTTGGTTTTTGGTTTTTGGTTTTTAGTTTTAGGTTTTTGGTGTTTGGTTTTTGGTGTTTGGTTTTTGGTTTTTGGTTTTTGGTTTTTGATTTTTTGGTTTTTGGTTTTTTTTTGTTTTTGGTTTCGGTTTCCGGTTTTTGGTTTTTGGTTTTTGGTTTTTGGTTTTTGGTTTTTGGTTTTTCGTTTTTGGTTTTTGGTTTTTGGTTTTTGGTTTTTGGTTTCTGGTTTTTGGTTTTTGATTTTTGATTTTTGGTTTCTGGTTTTTGGCTTTTGGTGGTTGATTTTTGGTTGTTGTTTATCGGTTCTTGATTTTTGGTTTTGGTTTTTTGTTTTAAGCTTTTGGTTTTTGGTTTTTGGTCTTTGGTTTTTTTTTTTGGTATTTGGCATTTGGTATTTGGATTTTGGTTTTTGGTTTTTGGTTTTTGGTTTTTGGTTGCTGGTTTTTGGTTTCTGGTTTTTGTTTTTGAATTTTGGTTTTTGGTTTTTGGTTTTTTGGTTTTTTGGTATTTGGTTTATGTTTTTTAGTTTTTGGTTTTTGGTTTTTGATTTTTGGATTTGGTTTTTCGTTTTTGGTTTTTGGTTTTTGGTTTTTGGTTTTTGGTTTTGGTTTTTGGTTTCTGGTTTTTGGTTTTTTGTTTGTTGTTTTTGGTTTTTGGTTTTTGGTTTTTGGTTTTTGGTTTTTGGCTTTTATTTTTTGGTTTTTGGTGTTTTGGTTATCGTTTCTAGTTTTTTGTTTTTCGTTTTTGATTTTTTGTTTTTGGGTGTTTGGTTTTTGTTTTTTGATTGCTGGTTTGTTTTTTTTTTTGTTTTTGGATTTTGGTTTTTGGTTTCTGGTTTACGTTTTTGGTTTTTGGTTTTTGGTTTTTTGTTTTTGGTTTTTGGTGTTTGGTTTTTTGGTTTCTTGGTTTTTGGTTTTTTTTTGTTTTTGGTTTTTGGTTTCGGTTTCGGTTTTTGGTTGTCTGTTTTTGGTTTTTGGGTTTTTGAATTTCGGCTTTTGGTTTTGGGTTTTTGGTTTTTGGTTTCTGGTTTTTTCATTTTGAATTTTGGGGTTTGGTTTTTGGTTTTTTGGTATTTGATTTATGGTTTTTGGTTTTTGGTTTTAGGTTTTTGGTTTTTGCTTTTTGGTTTTTGGTTTTTGGTTTTTGGTTTTTGGTTTTTGGGTTTTGGTTTTTGGTTTTTGGTTTCTGGTTTTTGGTTTTTGGTTTTTGGTTTTTGGTTTTTGGTGTTTGGTTTTGGTTTTTGGTTTGTGGTTTCTGGTTTTTGTTTTTTGGTTTTTGGTGTTTGGTGTTTGATTTTGGTTTTTGGTTTTTGGTTTTTGTTTTTGGTTTTTTGGTTTATGGTTTTTGGTTCTTGGTTTTTGGTTTTTGGTTTTAGGTTTTTGGTGTGTGGTTTTTGGTTTTTGGTTTTCGGTTTTTTGGTTTTTGGTTTTTTTTTTTTTTTGGTTTTTGGTTTCGGTTTTCGGTTTTTGGTTTTTTGTTTTTGGTTTTTGGTTTTTTGGTTTTTGTTTTTGGTTTTTGGTTTTTGGTTTCTCGTTGTTGGTTTTTGGTGTTTGGTTTTTGGTTTTTGGTTTTTGGTTTCTGGTTCCTGGTTTTTGGTTTTTGAATTTTGGTTCTTGTTTTTCGGTTTTTCGGTTTTTGGTTTTTGGTTTTTCGTTTTTGGTTTTTGGTGTTTGGTTTTTGGTTTTTGGTTTTTGGTTTTTGGTTTTTGGTTTTTGCTTTTTTGGTTTTTTGGTTTTTTGGTTTTTGGTGTTTGATTTTTGGTTTATGGTTTTTGGTTTTTGGTTTTTGGTTTTTGGTTTTTGGTTTTTGGTTTTTGGTTTTTGGTTTTTGGTTTTTGGTTTTTGGTTTTTGGTTGTTGGTGTTTGGCTTTTGGTTTTTGTTTTTTGGTTTTTGGTTTTTTTTTTGGTTTTTTGGTTTTTTGATTTTTGTTATTTGGTTTTTGGTTTTTAGTTTCTGGTTTTTCGTTCTTGGTTTTTGGTTTTTGGTTTTTTGTTTTTAGTTTCTGGTTTTTTGTTTTCGGTTTTTTGTTTATGGTTTTTGGTTTTTGGTATTTGGTTTTCGGTTATTGGTTTTTGGTTTTTGGTTTTTGGTTTTTGGTTTTTGGTTTTTGGTTTTTGGTTTTGGTTTTTGGTTTTTGGTTATTTGGTTTTTGGTTTTTGGTTTTTGGTTTTTGAATTTTGGTTTTTGGTTTTGTTTTTTGGTATTTTGATTTTTTAGTTTTTCGGTTTTTGGTTTGTGGTTTTTGGTTTTCGGTTTTTGGTTTTTTGGTTTTTGGTTTCTGGTTTTTCGTTTTTCGTTCATGGTTTTTGGTTTTCGGTTTTTTTTGTTTTTGGTTTTAGTTTTGGTTTTTGGTTTTTTGGTTTTTTGGTTTTTGGGTTTTTGGTTATTTTTGTTTTTGGTTTTTGGTTTTTGGTTTTTGGTTTTTGGTTTCGGTTTTTTGTTTTTGATTTTTGGTTTTTGGGTTTTGGTTTTTGGTTTTTGGTTTTTGGTTTTTGGTTTTCGGTTTTTGGTTTTTTGGTTTTTTGGTTTTTGGTTTTTGAATTTTGGTTTTTGTTTTTTGGTTTTTTGGTTTTTTGGTATTTGGTTTTTGCTTTTTGGTTTTTGGTTTTTGGTTTTTGGTTTTTGGTTTTTGGTTTTTAGGTAAATTTCTCGAGAGAAATTTACCTATTGCGGAGAGCATCATATATATATATATATATATATATGGGATATAACGAAATTTGTGACCACGATAGAGGTTGCAATTTTGCTTCGATTTTCACCAAATTTTCAGGAAAGGTGTATTGGGTAATTATCTCGGTTAAGTTCGTGAACCAGCTATATCGGCCGGGCAAAAACAAAATGGCGGCCATTTTAGACGAAAAATCGCGATTTCTGTTCTGACCAAAGTGTAGCTCCGATTTGGATGAAATTTGGTACAAAGGTTCATTGATGTATGTGATGAATCTCACAATAAAAAATCCAAAGTCGGTACGGCAGAAACAAAATGGCGGCCGCTCAAAGGTCGAAAAACGTGCAAAATTTTGTTGTTGCAATAGTGGTCAACGCTTTCAACAGATTTTCATGAAATTCGACAGTTTGATAGAAATTATAATTATCTAAAGAATTACGTAAAAAAACTGGAGGTCAGGTTGCAAAAAACAAAATGGCGGCCAGTTGAAGGGCAAAATTTCAAAGGCTTTTCAAAGCCGCAATTTTGATCCGACATATACGAAACTTGGTTTCAAGATAAACATTACTTACACCTAAAGTTTTTGATATTTTGGTGATCATGCATGTGCAAATTTCAAAATGGCGGCCGTTTAAATATGCGTTTTTTTCATGTTTTTGTGGCCCTCTAGCGGTCACATTTTCCAACGGATTTTGATGAAACTTGAGATTATGAATCCCTGTACTATGTTCTTGTATTTTGCAGGAAATTATTTAAATTGAATGAAAAATAAAAAAGTCGAAAATTTAAAGCCTAATATTTTTAGCTGCCATTTTCTTTAAAAATTGAATTATTTTGCCCTGTCTGGAGTGAAACTCCTATTTGAACGAGATAGTACATTGATTGATGACGTCCTAGCATACAAAGATTTAAAATAATCCAAAATCAAATGCATGCATTCAAAATGGCGCCCCCCAAAGGTCAGGAGGCAAGCGCAATTCGCTATTTTAGTGCCAACTGAAATAATGAATATTTTTCATGAAAACGTTCGAAATCACTTTACTTGAAAGAACTTAAAAACCAGATCATTTTTAAGATATTGTAAAATATTTTTAACAATACCCTAAAAAAATTATAAAATCGCGACTTGTCTGTCTGCCCGTCCGTCCGCCCGTTTGTTCGTGCGTCATAACAAGTTTTCTCGCAAACCACATGAGCAAGAATGAGGAAATTTTCTACGTAGGTCAAAAGTGGTGCCTCTTGAAATTTGCAGTGCAAGAAAATCTTTTAAGGTATTTAAGGGGGGTCTCCCCATACAGGCGGATGGCATACAATTTTTTAGGTAAATTTCTCGAGAGAAATTTACCTATTGCGGAGAGCATCATATATATATATATATATATATATGGGATATAACGAAATTTGTGACCACGATAGAGGTTGCAATTTTGCTTCGATTTTCACCAAATTTTCAGGAAAGGTGTATTGGGTAATTATCTCGGTTAAGTTCGTGAACCAGCTATATCGGCCGGGCAAAAACAAAATGGCGGCCATTTTAGACGAAAAATCGCGATTTCTGTTCTGACCAAAGTGTAGCTCCGATTTGGATGAAATTTGGTACAAAGGTTCATTGATGTATGTGATGAATCTCACAATAAAAAATCCAAAGTCGGTACGGCAGAAACAAAATGGCGGCCGCTCAAAGGTCGAAAAACGTGCAAAATTTTGTTGTTGCAATAGTGGTCAACGCTTTCAACAGATTTTCATGAAATTCGACAGTTTGATAGAAATTATAATTATCTAAAGAATTACGTAAAAAAACTGGAGGTCAGGTTGCAAAAAACAAAATGGCGGCCAGTTGAAGGGCAAAATTTCAAAGGCTTTTCAAAGCCGCAATTTTGATCCGACATATACGAAACTTGGTTTCAAGATAAACATTACTTACACCTAAAGTTTTTGATATTTTGGTGATCATGCATGTGCAAATTTCAAAATGGCGGCCGTTTAAATATGCGTTTTTTTCATGTTTTTGTGGCCCTCTAGCGGTCACATTTTCCAACGGATTTTGATGAAACTTGAGATTATGAATCCCTGTACTATGTTCTTGTATTTTGCAGGAAATTATTTAAATTGAATGAAAAATAAAAAAGTCGAAAATTTAAAGCCTAATATTTTTAGCTGCCATTTTCTTTAAAAATTGAATTATTTTGCCCTGTCTGGAGTGAAACTCCTATTTGAACGAGATAGTACATTGATTGATGACGTCCTAGCATACAAAGATTTAAAATAATCCAAAATCAAATGCATGCATTCAAAATGGCGCCCCCCAAAGGTCAGGAGGCAAGCGCAATTCGCTATTTTAGTGCCAACTGAAATAATGAATATTTTTCATGAAAACGTTCGAAATCACTTTACTTGAAAGAACTTAAAAACCAGATCATTTTTAAGATATTGTAAAATATTTTTAACAATACCCTAAAAAAATTATAAAATCGCGACTTGTCTGTCTGCCCGTCCGTCCGCCCGTTTGTTCGTGCGTCATAACAAGTTTTCTCGCAAACCACATGAGCAAGAATGAGGAAATTTTCTACGTAGGTCAAAAGTGGTGCCTCTTGAAATTTGCAGTGCAAGAAAATCTTTTAAGGTATTTAAGGGGGGTCTCCCCATACAGGCGGATGGCATACAATTTTTTTTATTTCTGTAGCCCTCTAGCAGCCAAGATTCTCAACAGATTCCGTTGAAACTTGAAATTGTAAGTTATTAAGGCAAGTTAATTTAATTTGATTATGCAAATCGAATGACAAATAAAACAGTCGAAAATTTACAGCTTAATATTTTTAGCAGCCGATTTCAATAAAAATCAAAATGACGGCCCTCACAGTTCAGAATAAAATTGAAATGTATATATTAATGGCAATGCAAGTGCTGATTAAACTTTTATGGAAATCTTTTGAAATTAAATATTCGAGCTATTTAAGCCTTTGTGTGGTTACCACTGTGAACTGTGTAAACAGCAGATGCGAGAAGGGCGAAACCGGTATTTTTATGTTTACAACAATATGTAATCCATACGCATGCAACTCAATTTAATTAGAAAAATATTTGCGCCCCGATAAAAGGTTTCTAAAAACGAACGTGGCCAGATTTTTTTTATGTTAATAAATACCCATGTGGTACTACAAAAATTGCAGAAAGAAGTTTAGAAGTAGGCAAGCCAAATTCTTTTTCGAAACTTCTCGCTACATACGAGAAATTTACCTTTCCGGCTGGTGCTGCCAACGGGGATTTTGGTTTTTGGTTTTTGGTTTTTGGTTTTCGGTTTTTGTTTTTTGGTTTTTGAATTTTGGTTTTCGGTTTTTGGATTTTGGATTTTGGTTTTTGGTTTTTGGTTTTTGGTTTTTGGTTTTTGGTTTTTGGTTTCTGGTTTTTGGTTTTTGGTTTTTGGTTTTTGGTGTTTGGTTTTGGTTTTTGGTTTTTGGTTTTTGGTTTTTGGTTTTTGGTGTTTGGTTTTTGGTTTTTGGTTTTTGGTTTTTGGTTTTTGGTTTTTGGTTTTTGGTTTTTGGTTTTTTGGTTTTTGTTTTTTGGTTTTTTGGTTTTTTTGGTATTTGGTTTTTGCTTTTTGGTTTTTGGTTTTTGGTTTTTGGTTTTTGGTTTTTGGTTTTTGGTTTTTGGTTTTTGGTTTTCGGTTTTTGGTTTTTGGTTTTTGGATTTTGGTTTTTGGTTTTTGGTTTTTGGATTTTGGTTTTTGGTTTTTGGTTTTTGGTTTTTGGTTTTTGGTTTTTGGTTTTTGGTTTCTGGTTTTTGGTTTTTGGTTTTTGGTTTTTGGTTTTTGAATTTTGGTTTTTGGTTTTTGGTTTTTGGATTTTGGTTTTTGGTTTTTGGGTTTTGGATTTTGGTTTTTGGTTTTTGAATTTTGGTTCTTGTTTTTTGGTTTTTTGGTTTTTTGGTTTTTTGGTATTTGGTTTTTGGTTTTTCGTTCTTGGTTTTTGGTGTTTGGTTTTTGGTTTTTGGTTTTTGGTTTTTGGCTTTTGGTTTTTGGTTTTTGGTTTTTGGGTTTTGGTTTTTGGTTTTTGGTTTTTGGTTTTTGGTTTTTGGTTTTTGGTTTTTGGTTTTTGGTTTTTGGTTTTTGGTTTTTGGTTTTTGGTTTTTGGTTTTTGGTTTTTGGTTTTTGGTTTTTGGTTTTTGGTTTTTGGTTTTTTGGTTTTTGGTTTTTTTGTTTTTGGTTTTATGTTTCGGTTTTCGGTTTTTGGTTTTTTGTTTTTGGTTTTTGGTTTTTGGACTTCTGCTTCTGGTTTTTGGTTTCTTTTTTTTTCATTTTGATTTTTGGGTTTTGGTTTTTTGGTATTGGATTTTTGGTTTTTGGTTTTTGGTTTTAGGTTTTTGGTTCTTGGTTTTTGGTTTTTGTTTTTTGGTTTTTTGGTTTTTGTTTTTGGTTTTTGGTTTTTGGTTTCTCGTTTTTGGTTTTTGGTGTTTGGTTTTTGGTTTTTGGTTCTTGGTTTTTGGTTTTTGGTTTTTGGTTTTTGGTTTTTGGTTTTTGGTTTTTTGGTTTTTGGTTTTTTTTGTTTTTGGTTTTTCTTTTTGGTTTTTTGGTTTTTGGTTTTTTTTGTTTTTGGTTTTTGGTTTTGGTTTTCGGTTTTTGGTTTTTTGTTTTTGGTTTTTGGTTTTTGGATTTCGGCTTTTGGTTTTTGGTTTCTGGTTTTTTCATTTTGAATTTTGGGTTTTGGTTTTTTGGTATTGGATTTTTGGTTTTTGGTTTTAGGTTTTTGGTTCTTGGTTTTTGGTTTTTGGTTTTTGTTTTTTTGGTTTTTGTTTTTGGTTTTTTGGTTTTCGGTTTTTGGTTCTTGGTTTTTGGTTTTTGGGTTTTTGTTTTTTGTTATTATTTTTAGGTTTTTTGGTTTTTAGTTTTTGGTTTTTGGTTTTTGGTTTTTGGTTTTTGGTTTTTGGTTTTTTGGTTTTTGTTTTTTGGTTTTTTGTTTTTTTTGGTATTTGGTTTTTGCTTTTTGGTTTTTGGTTTTATTTTTTGGTTTTTGGTTTTTGGTTTTTGGTTTTCGGTTTTTGGTTTTTGGTTTTTGAGTTTTGGTTTTTGGTTTTTGGTTTTTGGATTTTGATTTTTGGTTTTTGGATTTTGGATTTTGGTTTTTGGTTTTTGGTTTTTGGTTTTTGGTTTTTGGTTTTTGGTTTTTGGTTTTTGGTTTTTGGTTTTTGGTTTTTGGTTTTTGGTTTTTGGTTTTTGGTTTTTGGTTCTTGGTTTTTGGTTTTTGGGTTTTTGTTTATTGTTATTATTTTTAGGTTTTTTGGTTTTTAGTTTTTGGTTTTTGATTTTTGGTTTTTGGTTTTTGGTTCTTGGTTCTTGGTTTTTGGTTTTTGGTTTTTTGGTTTTTTGGTTTTTGGTTTTTAGTTTTTGGTTTTCGGTTTTTGGTTTTTGGTTTCTGGTTTTTGGTTTTTGGTTTTTGGTTTTTGGTTTTTGGTTTTGTTTTTTGGTTTTTTGATTATTAGTTTTTGGTTTTTGGTTTTTGGTTTTTGGTTTTTGGTTCATGGTTTTTGGTTTTCGGTTTTTTTTTGTTTTTTGGTTTTAGTTTTTGGATTTTGGTTTTCTGGTTTTTGGTTTTTGGGTTTTTGGTTATTTTTGTGTCTGGTTTTTGTTTTTGGTTTTTGGTTTCGGTTTGTTGTTTTTGATTTTTGGTTTTTGGGTTTTGGTTTTTGGTTTTTGGTTTTTGGGTTTTGGTTTTTGGTTTTTGGTTTCTGGTTTTTGGTTTTTGGTTCTTGGTTTGTGGTTTTTGGGTTTTTGTTTTTTGTTAATATTTTTAAGTTTTTTGGTTTTAATTTTTGGTTTTTGGTTTTTGGCTCTTGGTTCTTGGTTTTTGGTTTTTGGTTTTTTGGTTTTTTGGTTTTTGGTTTTTGGTTTTTGGTTTTTGGTTTTTGGTTTTTGGTTTTTGGTTTTTGGTTTTTGGTTTTTGGTTTTTGGTTTTTGGTTTTTGGTTTTTGGTTTTTGGTTTTTAGCTTTTGGTTTTTGGTTTTTGGTTTTTGGTTTTTGGTTTTTGGTTTTTGGTTTTTGGTTTTTGGTTTTTGGTTTTTGGTTTTTGGTTTTTGGTTTTTGGTTTCGGTTTTTTGTTTTTGATTTTTGGTTTTTGGTTTTTGGTTTTTGGTTTTTGGTTTTTGGTTTTTGGTTTTTGGTTTTTGGTTTTTGGTTTTTGGTTTTTGGTTTATGGTTTTTGGTTTTTGGTTCTTGGTTTTTGGTTTTTGAGTTTTTGTTTTTTGTTATTATTTTTAGGTTTTTTGGTTTTTAGGTTTTGGTTTTTGGTTTTTGGTTCTTGGTTCTTGGTTTTTGGTTTTTGGTTTTTTGGTTTTTTGGTTTTTGGTTTTTTGTTTTTGGCTTTTGGTTTTTGGTTTTTTGTTTTTGGTTTTTGGTTTTTGGTTTTTGGTTTTTGGTTTTTGGTTTTGTTTTTTGGTTTTTTGATTTTTTTAATTTTTGGTTTTTGGTTTTTGGTTTTTGGTTTCTGGTTTTTGGTTTTTGGTTCATGGTTTTTGGTTTTCGGTTTTTTTTGTTTTTTGAGTTTAGTTTTTGGATTTTGGTTTTTTGGTTTTTGGTTTTTGGGTTCTTGGTTATTTTGTTTTTGGTTTTTGGTTTTTGGTTTTTGGTTTCGGTTTTTTGTTTTTGATTTTTGGTTTTTAGGTTTTGGTTTTTGGTTTTTGGTTTTTGGTTTTTGGTTTTTGGTTTTTGGTTTTTGGGTTTTGGTTTTTGGTTTTTGGTTTCTGGTTTTTGGTTTTTGGTTCTTGGTTTTTGGTTTTTGGGTTTTTGTTTTTTGTTAATATTTTTAGGTTTTTTGGTTTTTAGTTTTTGGTTTTTGGTTTTTGGCTCTTGGTTTTTGGTTTTTGGTTTTTGGTTTTTTGGTTTTTTGGGTTTTGGTTTTTGTTTTTTGGTTTTTGGTTTTTGGTTTTTGGTTTTTGGTTTTTGGTTTTTGGTTTTTGGTTTTTAGCTTTTGGTTTTTGGTTTTTGGTTTTTGGTTTTTGGTTTTTGGTTTTTGGTTTTTGGTTTTTGGTTTTTGGTTTTTGGTTTTTGGTTTTTGGTATTTGGATTTTGGTTTTTGGTTTTTGGTTTTTGGTTGCTGGTTCTTGGTTTCTGGTTTTTGTTTTTGAACTTTGGTTTTTGGTTTTTGGTTTTTGTTTTTTGGTTTTTTGGTTTTTTGGTTTTTTGGTATTTGGTTTTTGGTTTTTGGTTTTCGGTTTTTGGTTTTTTGTTTTTGGTTTTTGGTTTTTGGTTTTTTGGTTTTTTGTTTTTGGTTTTTGGTTTTTTGTTTGTGGTTTTTAGTTTTTGGTTTGTTACTTTTTGGTTTTAAGTTTTTGGTTTTTGGCTTTCGGTTTTTGGTTTTTGGTTTTTGGTTTTTGGTTTTTGGGTTATCGTTTCTAGTTTTTTGTTTTTCGTTTTTGGTTTTTTGTTCTTCGTTTTTGGTTTTTTGTTTTCGGTTTTTGGTTTTTGGTTTTTGGTTTTTGGGTTTTTGTTTTTTGTTAATATTTTTAGGTTTTTTGGTTTTTAGTTTTTGGTTTTTGGTTTTTGGTTCTTTGTTCTTGGTTTTTGGTTTTCGTTTTTTTTGGTTTTTTGGTTTTTGGTTTTTGTTTTTGGATTTTGGTGTTTGGTGTTTGGTTTCTGTTTTTGGTTTTTGGTTTTTGGTTTTTGGTTTTTGGTTTCTGGTTTTTTGGTTTTTGGTTTTTGGTTTTTGGTTTTTGGTTTTTGGTTTTTAATGTTTGGGTTTTTGGTGTTTGGGTTTTTGGTTTTTGGTTTTTGGTTTTTGGTTTTTGGTTTTTGGTTTTTGGTTTTTGGTTTTTGGTTTATGGTTTTTGGTTTTTGGGTTTTGGGTTTTGGTTTTTGGAATTTGGATTTCTGGTTTCTGGTTTTTGGATTTTGGTTTCAGGTTTTCGGTTTTTGGTCTTTGGTTTTTGGTTTTTGGTATTTGGTTTTATCTTTTGGTTTTTGGTTTTTGGTTTTTGGTGTTTGGTGTTTGGTTTTTGTTTTTGGTTTTTGGTTATTGGTTTCTGGTTTTTTGGTTTTGGTTTTTAGTTTTTGGTTTTTGTTTTTTAATGTTTAGGTTTTTGGTGTTTGGGTTTTTGGTTTCTGGTTTTTTGGCTTTAAGTTTTTGGTTTTTGGTTTTTGGTTCTTGGTTCTTGGTTTTTGGTTTTTGGTTTTTTGGTTTTTTGGTTTTTCGTTTTTTGTTTTTGGTTTTTGGTTTTTGGATTTTGGTGTTTGGTGTTTGGCGTTTGGTTTCTGTTGTTGGTTTTTGGTTTTTGGTTTTTGGTTTTTGGTTTCTGGTTTTTTGGTTTTTGGTTTTTGGTTTTTGGTTTTTAATGTTTGGGTTTTTGGTGTTTGGGTTTTTGGTTTTTAGTTTCTGGTTTTTGGTTTTTGGTTTTTGGTTTTTCGTTTTTGGTTGTTGGTTGTTGGTTTCTGGTTTTTGGTTTTTGGTTTTTGGTTTTTTGGTTTTTTGGTTTTTGGTTTTTGGTTTTTGGATTTTAGTGTTTGGTTTCTGTTTTTGGATTTTGGTTTTTGGTTTTTGGTTTTTGGTTTTTGGTTTCTGGTTTTTTGGTTTTTGGTTTTTGGTTTTCGGTTTTTAATGTTTGGGTTTTTGGTGTTTGGGTTTTTGGTTTTTGGTTTTTGGTGTTTGGGTTTTTGGTTTTTGGTTTTTGGTTTTTGGTTTTTGGTTTTTGGTTTTTGGGTTTTGGTTTTTGGAATTTGGATTTCTGGTTTCTGGTTTTTGGATTTTGGTTTCAGGTTTTCGGTTTTTGGTCTTTGGTTTTTGGTTTTTGGTATTTGGTTTTATATTTTGGATTTTGGTTTTTGGTTCTTGTTTTTTGGTGTTTGGTTTTGTTTTTTGGTTTTTGGCTTTTGGTTTTTGGTTTTTGGTTTTTGGTTTTTGGTTTATGGTTTTTGGTTTTTGGTTTTTGGTTTTTGGTTTTTGGTTTTTGGTTTTTGGTTTCTGGTTTTTGGTTTCTGGTTTTTTGGTTTTTGGATTTTGGTTTTTGGTTTCTGGTTTTTAATGTTTGGGTTTTTGGTGTTTGGGTTTTTGGTTTTTAGTTTCTGGTTTTTGGTTTCTGGTTTTTGGTTTTTGGTTTTTGGTTTTTGGTTTTTGGTTTTTGGATTTTGCTTTTTGGTTTTTCGTTTCTAGATTTTTGTTTTTCGTTTTTGGTTTTACGTTTTTGGTTTTTGGTTTTTGGTTTTTGGTTTTTGGTCTTTCGTTTTTAGTTTATTGTTTTACGTTTTTGGTTTTTGGGTTTTGGTCTGGTTTTTGATTATTGTTTTTGGTTTATGGTTTTTGGTTTTTGGTCTTTTGGTTTAATTGTTTTTGGTTTTTTTTGGTTTTTGGTTTATGGTTTTGGGTTCTTGGTTTTTAGTTTTTGGTTTTCGGTTTTTGGTTTTTGGTTTCTGGTTTTTGGTTTTTGGTTTTTGGTTTTTGGTTTTTGGTTTTGTTTTTTGGTTTTTTGATTATTAGTTTTTGGTTTTTGGTTTTTGGTTTTTGGTTTTTGGTTCATGGTTTTTGGTTTTCGGTTTTTTTTTGTTTTTTGGTTTTAGTTTTTGGATTTTGGTTTTCTGGTTTTTGGTTTTTGGGTTTTTGGTTATTTTTGTGTCTGGTTTTTGTTTTTGGTTTTTGGTTTCGGTTTGTTGTTTTTGATTTTTGGTTTTTGGGTTTTGGTTTTTGGTTTTTGGTTTTTGGGTTTTGGTTTTTGGTTTTTGGTTTCTGGTTTTTGGTTTTTGGTTCTTGGTTTGTGGTTTTTGGGTTTTTGTTTTTTGTTAATATTTTTAAGTTTTTTGGTTTTAATTTTTGGTTTTTGGTTTTTGGCTCTTGGTTCTTGGTTTTTGGTTTTTGGTTTTTTGGTTTTTTGGTTTTTGGTTTTTGGTTTTTGGTTTTTTGGTTTTTTGGGTTTTGGTTTTTGTTTTTTGGTTTTTGGTTTTTGGTTTTTGGTTTTTGGTTTTTGGTTTTTGGTTTTTGGTTTTTAGCTTTTGGTTTTTGGTTTTTGGTTTTTGGTTTTTGGTTTTTGGTTTTTTTTGTTTTTGGTTTTTGGTTTTGGTTTTCGGTTTTTGGTTTTTTGTTTTTGGTTTTTGGTTTTTGGATTTCGGCTTTTGGTTTTTGGTTTCTGGTTTTTTCATTTTGAATTTTGGGTTTTGGTTTTTTGGTATTGGATTTTTGGTTTTTGGTTTTAGGTTTTTGGTTCTTGGTTTTTGGTTTTTGGTTTTTGTTTTTTTGGTTTTTGTTTTTGGTTTTTTGGTTTTCGGTTTTTGGTTCTTGGTTTTTGGTTTTTGGGTTTTTGTTTTTTGTTATTATTTTTAGGTTTTTTGGTTTTTAGTTTTTGGTTTTTGGTTTTTGGTTTTTGGTTTTTGGTTTTTGGTTTTTTGGTTTTTGTTTTTTGGTTTTTTGTTTTTTTTGGTATTTGGTTTTTGCTTTTTGGTTTTTGGTTTTATTTTTTGGTTTTTGGTTTTTGGTTTTTGGTTTTCGGTTTTTGGTTTTTGGTTTTTGAGTTTTGGTTTTTGGTTTTTGGTTTTTGGATTTTGATTTTTGGTTTTTGGATTTTGGATTTTGGTTTTTGGTTTTTGGTTTTTGGTTTTTGGTTTTTGGTTTTTGGTTTTTGGTTTTTGGTTTTTGGTTTTTGGTTTTTGGTTTTTGGTTTTTGGTTTTTGGTTCTTGGTTTTTGGTTTTTGGGTTTTTGTTTATTGTTATTATTTTTAGGTTTTTTGGTTTTTAGTTTTTGGTTTTTGATTTTTGGTTTTTGGTTTTTGGTTCTTGGTTCTTGGTTTTTGGTTTTTGGTTTTTTGGTTTTTTGGTTTTTGGTTTTTAGTTTTTGGTTTTCGGTTTTTGGTTTTTGGTTTCTGGTTTTTGGTTTTTGGTTTTTGGTTTTTGGTTTTTGGTTTTGTTTTTTGGTTTTTTGATTATTAGTTTTTGGTTTTTGGTTTTTGGTTTTTGGTTTTTGGTTCATGGTTTTTGGTTTTCGGTTTTTTTTTGTTTTTTGGTTTTAGTTTTTGGATTTTGGTTTTCTGGTTTTTGGTTTTTGGGTTTTTGGTTATTTTTGTGTCTGGTTTTTGTTTTTGGTTTTTGGTTTCGGTTTGTTGTTTTTGATTTTTGGTTTTTGGGTTTTGGTTTTTGGTTTTTGGTTTTTGGGTTTTGGTTTTTGGTTTTTGGTTTCTGGTTTTTGGTTTTTGGTTCTTGGTTTGTGGTTTTTGGGTTTTTGTTTTTTGTTAATATTTTTAAGTTTTTTGGTTTTAATTTTTGGTTTTTGGTTTTTGGCTCTTGGTTCTTGGTTTTTGGTTTTTGGTTTTTTGGTTTTTTGGTTTTTGGTTTTTGGTTTTTGGTTTTTGGTTTTTGGTTTTTGGTTTTTGGTTTTTGGTTTTTGGTTTTTGGTTTTTGGTTTTTGGTTTTTGGTTTTTGGTTTTTGGTTTTTAGCTTTTGGTTTTTGGTTTTTGGTTTTTGGTTTTTGGTTTTTGGTTTTTGGTTTTTGGTTTTTGGTTTTTGGTTTTTGGTTTTTGGTTTTTGGTTTTTGGTTTCGGTTTTTTGTTTTTGATTTTTGGTTTTTGGTTTTTGGTTTTTGGTTTTTGGTTTTTGGTTTTTGGTTTTTGGTTTTTGGTTTTTGGTTTTTGGTTTTTGGTTTATGGTTTTTGGTTTTTGGTTCTTGGTTTTTGGTTTTTGAGTTTTTGTTTTTTGTTATTATTTTTAGGTTTTTTGGTTTTTAGGTTTTGGTTTTTGGTTTTTGGTTCTTGGTTCTTGGTTTTTGGTTTTTGGTTTTTTGGTTTTTTGGTTTTTGGTTTTTTGTTTTTGGCTTTTGGTTTTTGGTTTTTTGTTTTTGGTTTTTGGTTTTTGGTTTTTGGTTTTTGGTTTTTGGTTTTGTTTTTTGGTTTTTTGATTTTTTTAATTTTTGGTTTTTGGTTTTTGGTTTTTGGTTTCTGGTTTTTGGTTTTTGGTTCATGGTTTTTGGTTTTCGGTTTTTTTTGTTTTTTGAGTTTAGTTTTTGGATTTTGGTTTTTTGGTTTTTGGTTTTTGGGTTCTTGGTTATTTTGTTTTTGGTTTTTGGTTTTTGGTTTTTGGTTTCGGTTTTTTGTTTTTGATTTTTGGTTTTTAGGTTTTGGTTTTTGGTTTTTGGTTTTTGGTTTTTGGTTTTTGGTTTTTGGTTTTTGGGTTTTGGTTTTTGGTTTTTGGTTTCTGGTTTTTGGTTTTTGGTTCTTGGTTTTTGGTTTTTGGGTTTTTGTTTTTTGTTAATATTTTTAGGTTTTTTGGTTTTTAGTTTTTGGTTTTTGGTTTTTGGCTCTTGGTTTTTGGTTTTTGGTTTTTGGTTTTTTGGTTTTTTGGGTTTTGGTTTTTGTTTTTTGGTTTTTGGTTTTTGGTTTTTGGTTTTTGGTTTTTGGTTTTTGGTTTTTGGTTTTTAGCTTTTGGTTTTTGGTTTTTGGTTTTTGGTTTTTGGTTTTTGGTTTTTGGTTTTTGGTTTTTGGTTTTTGGTTTTTGGTTTTTGGTTTTTGGTATTTGGATTTTGGTTTTTGGTTTTTGGTTTTTGGTTGCTGGTTCTTGGTTTCTGGTTTTTGTTTTTGAACTTTGGTTTTTGGTTTTTGGTTTTTGTTTTTTGGTTTTTTGGTTTTTTGGTTTTTTGGTATTTGGTTTTTGGTTTTTGGTTTTCGGTTTTTGGTTTTTTGTTTTTGGTTTTTGGTTTTTGGTTTTTTGGTTTTTTGTTTTTGGTTTTTGGTTTTTTGTTTGTGGTTTTTAGTTTTTGGTTTGTTACTTTTTGGTTTTAAGTTTTTGGTTTTTGGCTTTCGGTTTTTGGTTTTTGGTTTTTGGTTTTTGGTTTTTGGGTTATCGTTTCTAGTTTTTTGTTTTTCGTTTTTGGTTTTTTGTTCTTCGTTTTTGGTTTTTTGTTTTCGGTTTTTGGTTTTTGGTTTTTGGTTTTTGGGTTTTTGTTTTTTGTTAATATTTTTAGGTTTTTTGGTTTTTAGTTTTTGGTTTTTGGTTTTTGGTTCTTTGTTCTTGGTTTTTGGTTTTCGTTTTTTTTGGTTTTTTGGTTTTTGGTTTTTGTTTTTGGATTTTGGTGTTTGGTGTTTGGTTTCTGTTTTTGGTTTTTGGTTTTTGGTTTTTGGTTTTTGGTTTCTGGTTTTTTGGTTTTTGGTTTTTGGTTTTTGGTTTTTGGTTTTTGGTTTTTAATGTTTGGGTTTTTGGTGTTTGGGTTTTTGGTTTTTGGTTTTTGGTTTTTGGTTTTTGGTTTTTGGTTTTTGGTTTTTGGTTTTTGGTTTATGGTTTTTGGTTTTTGGGTTTTGGGTTTTGGTTTTTGGAATTTGGATTTCTGGTTTCTGGTTTTTGGATTTTGGTTTCAGGTTTTCGGTTTTTGGTCTTTGGTTTTTGGTTTTTGGTATTTGGTTTTATCTTTTGGTTTTTGGTTTTTGGTTTTTGGTGTTTGGTGTTTGGTTTTTGTTTTTGGTTTTTGGTTATTGGTTTCTGGTTTTTTGGTTTTGGTTTTTAGTTTTTGGTTTTTGTTTTTTAATGTTTAGGTTTTTGGTGTTTGGGTTTTTGGTTTCTGGTTTTTTGGCTTTAAGTTTTTGGTTTTTGGTTTTTGGTTCTTGGTTCTTGGTTTTTGGTTTTTGGTTTTTTGGTTTTTTGGTTTTTCGTTTTTTGTTTTTGGTTTTTGGTTTTTGGATTTTGGTGTTTGGTGTTTGGCGTTTGGTTTCTGTTGTTGGTTTTTGGTTTTTGGTTTTTGGTTTTTGGTTTCTGGTTTTTTGGTTTTTGGTTTTTGGTTTTTGGTTTTTAATGTTTGGGTTTTTGGTGTTTGGGTTTTTGGTTTTTAGTTTCTGGTTTTTGGTTTTTGGTTTTTGGTTTTTCGTTTTTGGTTGTTGGTTGTTGGTTTCTGGTTTTTGGTTTTTGGTTTTTGGTTTTTTGGTTTTTTGGTTTTTGGTTTTTGGTTTTTGGATTTTAGTGTTTGGTTTCTGTTTTTGGATTTTGGTTTTTGGTTTTTGGTTTTTGGTTTTTGGTTTCTGGTTTTTTGGTTTTTGGTTTTTGGTTTTCGGTTTTTAATGTTTGGGTTTTTGGTGTTTGGGTTTTTGGTTTTTGGTTTTTGGTGTTTGGGTTTTTGGTTTTTGGTTTTTGGTTTTTGGTTTTTGGTTTTTGGTTTTTGGGTTTTGGTTTTTGGAATTTGGATTTCTGGTTTCTGGTTTTTGGATTTTGGTTTCAGGTTTTCGGTTTTTGGTCTTTGGTTTTTGGTTTTTGGTATTTGGTTTTATATTTTGGATTTTGGTTTTTGGTTCTTGTTTTTTGGTGTTTGGTTTTGTTTTTTGGTTTTTGGCTTTTGGTTTTTGGTTTTTGGTTTTTGGTTTTTGGTTTATGGTTTTTGGTTTTTGGTTTTTGGTTTTTGGTTTTTGGTTTTTGGTTTTTGGTTTCTGGTTTTTGGTTTCTGGTTTTTTGGTTTTTGGATTTTGGTTTTTGGTTTCTGGTTTTTAATGTTTGGGTTTTTGGTGTTTGGGTTTTTGGTTTTTAGTTTCTGGTTTTTGGTTTCTGGTTTTTGGTTTTTGGTTTTTGGTTTTTGGTTTTTGGTTTTTGGATTTTGCTTTTTGGTTTTTCGTTTCTAGATTTTTGTTTTTCGTTTTTGGTTTTACGTTTTTGGTTTTTGGTTTTTGGTTTTTGGTTTTTGGTCTTTCGTTTTTAGTTTATTGTTTTACGTTTTTGGTTTTTGGGTTTTGGTCTGGTTTTTGATTATTGTTTTTGGTTTATGGTTTTTGGTTTTTGGTCTTTTGGTTTAATTGTTTTTGGTTTTTTTTGGTTTTTGGTTTATGGTTTTGGGTTCTTGGTTTTTAGTTTTTGGTTTTTGGTTTTTGGGTTTTTTGGTTTTTTGGTTTTTGGTTGTGTTTTGTTTTTGGGTTTTGGTTTTTCGTTTCTAGATATTTCTTTTTCGTTTTTGGTTTTTGGTTTTTTGTTTTTCGTTTTTAGTTTGTTATTTTTCGTTTTTGGTTGTTGGTTTTTGTTTCTGGTTTTTGGTTATTGTTTTTGGTTTTTGCTTTTTGGTTTTTGGTTTCTGGTGTTTGGTTTTTGAATTTTGGTTTTTGGGTTTTTGGTTTATTGGTTTTTCGTGTTTTTTGTTTTTGGTATTTGTTTTTTGGTTTTTGGTTTTTGGTTTCTGGTTTTTGTTATTTGGGTTTTGGTTTTTGGTTTTAGTTTTTGGTTTTTAGATTTTGGTTTCTGGTTTCTGATTTTTGATTTTTGGTATTTGGTTTTTTGTTTTTTGGTTTTAGGTTTTTTGGTTTCTTGGATTATGGTTTTTGGTTTTTGGTGTTTGGTTTTTGGCATTTGGTTTTTGGTTTTTGGTTTTTGGATTTGATTTTTGGATGTTGGTTTCTGGTTTTCGGTTTTTGGTTTTTGGTTTTTGGATTTGGGTTTTGGTTTTTGGTTTTTGTTTTTTGGTTTTTTGTTTTTGATTTTTGGTTTTTGGTTTTTGGTTATTCGTTTTTAGTTTTTCGTTTTACGTTTTTGGTTTTTGGTTTTTGGTTTTTGGTTTCTGGTTTTTGATTATTGTTTTTCGTTTCGAGATATTTGTTTTTGGTTTCTGGTTTTACATGTTTGGTTTTTGGTTTTTGGATTTCGTTTTTAGATTTTTATTTTTGGTTTTTGGTTTTTAGTTGTTGGTTTCTAGTTTTTGGTTATTGTTTTTGGTTTTTGGTTTTTGGTTTCTGGTTTTTTTGTTTTTGGTTTTTGGTTTTTGGTTTTTAATGTTTGGGTTTTTGGTGTTTGGGTTTTTGGTTTTTAAGTTTCTGGTTTTTGGTTTTTGGTTTTTGGTTTTTCGTTTTTGGTTGTTGGTTGTTGGTTTCTGGTTTTTGGTTTTTGGTTTTTGGTTTTTTGGTTTTTTGGTTTTTGGTTTTTGGTTTTTGGATTTTGGTGTTTGGTGTTTGGTTTCTGTTTTTGGTTTTTGGTTTTTGGTTTTTGGTTTTTGGTTTCTGGTTTTTTGGTTTTTGGTTTTTGGTTTTTGGTTTTTGGTTTTTAATGTTTGGGTTTTTGGTGTTTGGGTTTTTGGTTTTTGGTTTTTGGTTTTTGGTTTTTGGTTTTTGGTTTTTGGGTTTTGGTTTTTGGAATTTGGATTTCTGGTTTCAGGTTTTTGGATTTTGGTTTCAGGTTTTCGGTTTTTGGTCTTTGGTTTTTGGTTTTTGGTATTTGGTTTTATCTTTTGGTTTTTGGTTTTTGGTTTCTGGTTTTGTTTTTTGGTTTTTGGCTTTTGGTTTTTGGTTTTTGGTTTTTGGTTTTTGGTTTTTGGTTTTTGGTTTTTGGTTTCTGGTTTTTGGTTTCTGGTTTTTTGGTTTTTGGATTTTGGTTTTAGGATTTTGGTTTTTAATGTTTGGGTTTTTGGTGTTTGGGTTTTTGGTTTTTAGTTTCTGGTTTTTGGTTTCTGGTTTTTGGTTTTTGGTTTTTGGGTTTGTTTTTTGGATTTTGCTTTTTGGTTTTTCGTTTCTAGATTTTTGTTTTTCGTTTATGGTTTTACGTTTTTGGTTTTTGGTTTTTGGTTTTTGGTTTTTGGTCTTTCGTTTTTAGTTTAATGTTTTACGTTCTTGGTTTTTGGGTTTTGGTCTGGTTTTTGATTATTGTTTTTGGTTTTTGGTCTTTTGGTTTAATTGTTTTTGGTTTTTCTTGGTTTTTGGTTTATGGTTTTGGGTTTTTGGTTTTTGGTTTTTGGTCTTTTGGTTTAATTGTTTTTGGTTTTTTTTGGTTTTTGGTTTATGGTTTTGGGTTTTTGGTTTTTGGTTTTTGGTTTTTGGTTTTTGGTTTTTGGTTTTTGGTTTTTGGGTTTTTTGGTTTTTTGATTTTTGGTTGTGTTTTGTTTTTGGTTTTTGGTTTTTCGTTTCTAGATATTTCTTTTTCGTTTTTGGTTTTTGGTTTTTTGTTTTTCGTTTTAGTTTGTTATTTTTCGTTTTTGGCTTTCGTTTTTGGTTGTTGGTTTTTGTTTCTGGTTTTTGGTTATTGTTTTTGGGTTTTGCTTTTTGGTTTTTGGTTTCTGGTGTTTGGTTTTTGAATTTTGGTTTTTGGGTTTTTGGTTTATTGGTTTTTTGTGTTTTTTGTTTTTGGTATTTGTTTTTTGGTTTTTGGTTTTTAGGGTTTTGTACTAAAATACAAAACCCTATTGCAATCACGACCTGTGTCCGTCTGTCCGTCTGTCCGTCCGTCCGTCCGTCCGTCCGTCCGTCCGTCCGTCCGTCCGTCCGTCTGTATGTCACAGCACTTTTTCTCCGAAACTATAGAGGCTACAGCCATGAAACTTTATGGAAAGGTCAGAAGTGGTGACCTCTTGAAAGTTCAAGGATGAAAAAATTTTTCGAAGGGGTTTAAGGGGGGTCTCCCCATATAGGGAGTTGACCCCTCAAAAAAAAAAATTTCACCATTGGTAGTCGAGTAGGGTGTCATTGGAAAGGTCTCAATGAGATCTTTTCAAAACAGGTCTTAAAATTGCCTTTTGAGTACCGAGGGGGGCAGGGGAAGGGGAAATGTACGAACTTTTCGCGTACCCCCCCCTCGCGATTGGACACCTTCCATCCGAAAAACCTGAAAAAAATCATGAATATAGGCCTTAATGAGTACAACAACAACAAATACATGAGAAGTCGAAATTCACTCAACTTTGTTAGTAATAGTATGATTTATCGATTTTATGTTTTCTTGAATAAAATCTAAATGGTACCCTTAAATTCAATAAAATTTAGCAAACAGATGACTATTTATAAGATTAATCTTTTCTGAAAGTTTCATAAAGATCGATCAGTATTTAACGAAGTTATAGCAATTTGAATTTTCCTGTATTACTATGGAACAATGTGCCCTGTATTACTATGGAAACATATGGCTATGGAGCCATATGCGCTTTTTACCGACTAAGACACTACAGCTTTGCTAGGATTTGGATGAAAGTTTCAGGAATGATAGATATCATGAGGATGACTACATACAATTGAAACAAGTCGAAGAGGCAGGAGAGAGCTCCTAGCAAAAGGGCTTTGTAGCCATTCTAGGATTCGAAAAAATAGGCCATGAATCGATGCTTACAGTACAGAGGAGTGGCCCCTGAAAAAAATTTCATGAAAGGTAGCCGATATGAGTATCAAATGAAAGTTCTCTATGAGAGCTTTTCAAAACAGTTCTTAAACTGACAGTTTTTGCTTCAGTGGGGGCACAGAGGGAGGGGGGGGGGGGGGGGAAATACATGAAAAATGTGTTTTCTCCCTCGCGAATGGATACCCGTGATCTAAAAAAATCTGAAAAAATTATCAAGCGAGATATTTATGGGTATAATTTTAACAAATACCTCAGAATTAAAAAATTCTTTCAACTTAGTTAATAATAGTATGATCCTCGAACATGACGTCTTTCTAAATTTTATTCGTTGCTGGTTACGGCATTTTGTAAGTTGAGTACAAAACCCTTCTGACATGAGCATAGGTCTGTCTACCCAACTTGTTATTTTTGGTTATTGGGTTTTGGTTTTTGGTTTTAGTTTTTGGTTTTTAGATTTTGGTTTCTGGTTTCTGATTTTTGATTTTTGGTATTTGGTTTTTTGTTTTTTGGTTTTAGGTTTTTTGGTTTTTGGATTATGGTTTTTGGTTTTTGGTGTTTGGTTTTTCGCATTTGGTTTTTGGATTTTGGTTTTTGGTTTTTTGATTTTTGGATTTTGGTTTCTGGTTTCTGGTTTTCGTTTTTTGGTTTTCGGTTTTTGGATTTGGGTTTTGGTTTTTGGGGGTTTTATTTGGTTTTTGGTTTTTGATTTTTGGTTTTTGGTTTTTGGTTATTCGTTTTTAGTTTTTTCGTTTTACGTTTTTGGTTTTTGGTTTTTGGTTTTTGGTTTTTGGTTTCTGGTTTTTGATTATTGTTTTTGGGTTTTGGTGTATGATTTTTGGTTTTTGCTTCATGGTTTTTAGGTTTTTTTTTTTGTTTTTGGTTTATGGTTTTTGGTTTTCGGTTTTTGGTTTTTTGGTGTTTTGGTTTTTCGTTTTGTTTTGTTTTTGTTTTTTGGTTTTTGGTTTTTGCTTTTTGGTTTTTCGTTTCGAGATATTTGTTTTTGGTTTCTGGTTTTACATGTTTGGTTTTTGGTTTTTGGGTTTCGTTTTTAGATTTTTATTTTTCGTTTTTGGTTTTTGGTTGTTGGTTTCTAGTTTTTGGTTATTGTTTTTGGTTTTTGGTTTTTGGTTTTTGGTTTTACGTTTTCGGTTTTTGGTTTTTGGTTTTTGGTTTTTGGTTTCTGGTTTGTGGTTTTTGTATTTTGGTTTTTGGTTTTATGGTTTATTGGTTTTTTGTTTTGTTTTGTTTTTGGTATTTGGTTTTTGGTTTTTGGTTCCTGGTTTTTGGTTTCACGTTTTTGGTTTTTGGTTTTTGGTTTTTGGTTTTTAGTTTTTGGTTTTTGGTCTTTGGTTTTGGTTTTTGGAATTTGGTATTTGGTATTTGGCATTTGACATTTGGATTTTGGTTACTGGTTTCTGGTTTTTGGTTTCTGGTTTTTGGTTTCTGGGTTTTGGTTTTTGAATTTTGGTTTTTGGATTTTGTTTTTGGTTTTGGTTTTTGTTTTTTGGTTTTTGGTGTTTTGGTTTTTAGTTTTTGGTTTTTGGTTTTTGTTTTTTGGTTTCTGGTGTTTGGTTTTTGGTTTTTGGTTTATGGTTTTTGAATTTTGGTTTTCGGTATTTTGGTTTTTGGTTTGTTTTGTTTTTGGTATTTGGTTTTTGGTTTGATGTTTTTGGGTTTTGGTTTTTGGTTTCTGGTTTTTGGTTTTTGGTATTTGGTTTTTGGTTTTTGGTTTTTGGTTTTTGGTTTTTGGTTTTTGCATTTTGGTTTTTGGTTTTTGGTTTTTGGATTTTGGTTTCTGGTTTCTGTTTTTCGGTTTTTGGTTTTTGGTTTTTGGTTTTTGGTTTTTGGTTTTTGGTTTTTGGTTTTTGGTTCTTGGTTTTTGGTTTTTGGTTTTTGGTTTTTGGTTTTTGGTTTTTGGTTTTTGGTTTATGGTCTTTGGTTTTTGGTTTTTGGTTTTTGGTTGTTGGTTTTTGATTTTTGGTTTTTCGTTTTTGGTCTTTGGTTTTTGGTTTTTGGTTTTTGGTTTCGGGTTATTGGTTTTTGGTTTTTCGTTTCTAGTTTTTTGTTTTTCGTTTTTGGTATTTGGGTTTTCGTTTTTGGTTTTTGGTTTTTGGTTTTTGGTTTTTCGTTTTTAGTTTTTTGCTTTTCGTTTTTGATTTTTGGTGTTTGGTTTTTGGTTTTTTGTTTTTTGGTTTTTTTTTTGTTTTTAGTTTTTGGCTTTTGGTTTTTGGTTTTTGGTTTTTTGCTTTTGGTTTTTGGGTTTTGGTTTTTGGTTTTTGGTTTTTGGTTTTTTGTTTCTGGTTTTTGTGTTTTCGTTTTTGTGTTTTTCGTTTTTGTGATTTTCGTTTTTGTGTTTTTCGTTTTTGTGTTTTTCGTTTTAGTGTTCATTTTTTTTGTGTTTTTCGTTCCAACCAAAAACCAAAAACCCAAAAGCCAAAAGTCTAAAACCATAAACCAAAAACCAAAAAACAAAAACCAAAAACCAAAAACCAAAAACCAAAAAACGAAACCAAAAACCAAAAACCAAAAACCAAAAAACAAAAACCAAAAACCAAAAACCCAAACCCAAACACCAAAAAACAAAAATCAAAAACCAAAAACCCAAAAACCAAAACCCAAAAACCAAAAACCAAAAACCAAAAACCAGAAACCAGAAACCAAAAACCAAAAACCAAAAACCAGAAACCAAAAACCAAAAACCAAAAACCAAAAAACTTAAAAAACCAAAAAACCGAAAACCAAAAACCAAAACCCGATAGCCAAAAACACAAAATCGAAAAACACAAAAACGAAAAACAAAAAAACGAAAAAGCGAAACCAATTTTTCCCCTCATTAGCTGTTACCACCTTCGGCTCTTTTCGTGGGTATTGTAGATTGGTATACGAGTATACTAAACCAGCCTGGTCATTTATGACTTTTTGTAGATTTATGAGTACGGACAGTACTTATAGCGTTCAAAATTCTAATGACTCATTTCCTAGGAATCTAATGCAAATCTTTAGCGCGAGAAATTTTCTCATTTTCGTCAGTTAAACTTAAAACTTCGTTAAAAAATTTATTGTATTTCACTTCAAATTCGCATTGATAAAGTTTTTATTAAATAAATTGTAAGGGATTAATATTCATTACATCAGCTTCATACACATATTTTAAAAGTTACAAATTCATATTCTCGGATGAAAATCCTTTTTTTAATGTATAAATATCAAATTCAAATCAATATTTACATTTGTGCACATTTTCGGGCAACCTCGGGCTAGAAACTGTCACTCAGCTTAGATTGCCGTTAGGAAGGTATTTGGTGTTAAGGTATGGTCACGCTTTGGCTCAGTTTTATTAACTTTCATTATAGTTTTATGACAAAACTGATAAAAGTACATTAACTGCAAACGAAAATTGCCGCATATTATAGATAGCGTTAACTCTGATTCATTCAATTCATATTTAACCAGTTAGGACGCAACTCATTAACCAACCTTTGATGGTATGAGATCACTCACTTAGCGTGAACAAGCCATTACTTAAAAATTCGTTTTCCCCATCCGTAGCAACTGAGCTAATTCGTGTCACTTAAATTGAACCCGAAGTTGCACTTCTGTCAAATCGACTGATAGACGTGAGTAAAAATTTTACGCGTCGGGATTCCCGTTGAATTTGATCAAATAATTGCAAATCGAAAGTGTTGATTTGATTTTAATATCGTGTAATACGTGAGGTGAGGTTTAAAGAACATAGTGAAGTGATTAAGTGATAGTGACACTAGTTACAAACATAGAAAACTAATAATGAAGTGCATATGCTTACGTGCGAAAATGATACGAAATGCTGGTTGCCAGGAACATCTTTTTACAGGTAAGTTGGCAATTACTGCTTTATTTTTTGAGTGCGCGTGTATTTTTTGAACATTTTGATTTGGTTAGTGTTAATTACGTGCGTTTTCTTGATAATCAGTCAGTGCTTCATCCGTTTGTTCACGTGGGCGTGGCTTTATTTCTTCGTGCTCAGCTTACATTCCCGTTTAGTTTGTTCCCCAAGAGTCAGTGAAATAGTTAAATGGAAATATTAATGGGGGTAATTGAAATTTTAAAATTTTGTTATTTGGTATTGTATGAAATATTTTGCTTGCTAATTTTCGAAGTTCTGGACGCCGCAAGTAATTCTTAATTTTAATCTTTCTGTACGTTATTAAGTTTCGGATGCAGCAAATAGTTTTTCGCTTGGATTTGTTTTTTTGCTAGTAATTTTTTGTGAAATAATTGATCATCAATATCAGTAACGCAAAAAAATTAATGTATAGAAATTGGATGCTATTATTTTAGTCTTAAATTTTATAACATTTAAATTATTTAGCCTCAGCAAAATAAATTGTAAAATATTGACTTTAGTAAAACAATCCACATTAAATTTATTATGTGTTACTGCAATGAAAATGAATGAATTATTGCCCCTACTTTTCGTCATCTCTGAACAAATTTGTTTGGTAGTTGTAAATTTATATAAGTATTAGTAAATTAAGGGGTAATTCAGACAAACAAGTTGTTTATTGTCCTCTCTACAGTCTTATATCTCTATGCTTTGAACCAAACAATCATTACATTTGATTGATATACACCACATTAACCTCTTAGTTTCACTTTTGGTTTTATTTTGATTTTGCGAACTTGTTTACTTAAGGATTATTATTGAATAACATCTTTGCCAACTATAATTGAGTCCACTCTCTTGATTTGTATTTCTAGCAAAAGTAATTTTTTCCATACTTTAAGTTGAGGATTGATATCCTTCGCGGCGTTTAACCTTTTTTGCACCTGTTTCTTAGCTTATTTACGAAAAGCGTTATAAGTGTGGCATTTATTGCATCCATTTGCAAGGTCAAAGTTAAATGCGCTTTACTTTATCAATCATTATATAAATTTTGAAAAATGTGAAGAATGGTCCAAAGAATTGAAATAATCAAAAACTGAATAGTCACTTAGCACTCTAAATTTAAACAATATGGCCATCAAAAAATTTTTTCTATCAAAAATCAAATATCATGCAATAAACCCAACACAATAGCAGACTTTTTGCTTATATCTAATATGTTCTATCTTCATTCTGATGAATTTTAACCAAAAAACTTTATCCTATCCTAAAATGTTTACATCACATTAAATCTAGCCTAAATATTAAAACCTTCTCTGATTTTTGAAAAACTGTTACCACCATAGAGATACAAGACTGTAGAGAGGACAATAAACAACTTTTTTGTCCGGATTTCCCCTTAATTTAGTAATACTTATATAAATTTACAACTACCAAACAAATTTGTTCAGAGATGACGAAAAGTAGGGGCAATAATTCATTCATTTTCATTGCAGTAACACATAATAAATTTAATGTGGATTGTTTCATTAAAATCAATATTTTACAATTTATTTTGCTGAGGCTCAATAATTTAACAAGTTTTTAATGTTATAAAATGTCAGACTAAAATAATAGCATCCAATTTCTATACATTAGCTTTTTGCATTACTGATATTGATGATCAATCATTTCACAAAAAATAACTAGCAAAAAAACAAATCCCAGCAAAAAATTATTTGCTGCATCCGAAACTTAATAACGTACAGAAAAACTAAAAATAAAAATAACTTGCGGCGTCCAGAACTTCGAAAATTAGCAAGCAAAATGTTTCATACAATACCAAATAACAAAATTTTAAAATTTCAATTACCCCCATTAATATTTCCATTTGACTATTTCACTGACTCTTGGGGAACAAACTAAACGGGAGTGTAAGCTGAGCACGAAGAAAATAGCAGAAGAATTAAGCCACGCCCACGTAAACAAACAGACGAAGCACTGACTGATTATCAAGAAAACGCACGTAATTAACACTAACTAAATCAAAATGTTCAAAAAATACACGCGCACTCAAAATATAAAGCAGTAATTGCCAACTTACCTGTAAAAAGATGTTTCTGGCAACCGGCATTTCGAATCATTTCCGCACGTAAGCACTATGCACTTCATTATTAATTTTCTATGTTTGTAACTAGTGTCACTATCACTTAATCACTTCACTATGTTCTTTAAACCTCACCTCACGTATTACACGATATTAAAATCAAATCAACACTTTCGATTTGCAATTATTTGATCAAATTCGACGGGAATCCCGACGCGTAAAATTTTTACTCACGTCTATCAGTCGATTTGACAGAAGTGCAACTTCGGGTTCAATTTAAGTGACACGAATTAGCTCAGTTGCTACGGATGGGGAAAACGAATTTTTAAGTAATGGCTTGTTCACGCTAAGTGAGTGATCTCATACCATCAAAGGTTGGTTAATGAGTTGCGTCCTAACTGGTTAAATATGAATTGAATGAATCAGAGTTAACGCTATCTATAATATGCGGCAATTTTCGTTTGCAGTTAATGTACTTTTATCAGTTTTGTCGTAAAACTATAATGAGAGTTAATAAAACTGACCATACCTTAACAACAAATACCTTCCTAACGGCAATGTAAGCTGAGTGACAGTTTCTAGCCCGAGTGTGCGCGAAAATGTGCACAAATGTAAATACTAATTTGAATTTGATATTTATGAATTAAAAAATGGATTTTCATCCAAGTATATATGTATGAAGCTGATGTAATGAATATTAATCCCTTACGATTTATTTAATGAAAACTTTATCAATGCGAATTTGAAGTGAAATACAATAAATTTTTTAACGAATTTTTAAGTTTCCTGACGAAAATTAGAAAATTTCTTGCGCTAAAGATTTGCATTAGATTTCTAGGTAATGAGTCATTAGAATTTTGAACCCTATAAGTGCTGGCCGCACTCATAAATCTACAAAAAGTCATAAATGACCAGGCTGGCTTAGTATATACCAATCTACAATACCCACGAAAAGAGCCGAAGGTGGTAACAGCTAATGAGGGGAAAAACTGGTCAAATCAAATTATTGGGGCGCTCACGGACAGGAATTTATATGGTTTCAGCCCCTCTAATATCTTGTTCCTCTAAGTCGACGGGCCACTGATAAGAAGATAAAATATCCTCCGAATTTGAGTTCACGAGACCAACGATTCCAATGGAGAAGCTGATCGAATTGAAACGGCACCATCCAGGAATTGGTGGCTGAATGAGAATTCCTAAATTATTCGCGTTAATTTTCTGTTTTTCTGTCTTTGTGTTTTCGTTTTTGTGTTTTTCGTTTTTGTGTTTTTCGTTTTTGTATTTTGTGTATTTCTTTTTTGTGTTTTTCGTCTTTCGTTTTTGTGTTTTGTGTTTAGTGTTTTTTGTTTTTCGTTTTTGTGTTTTTCGTTTTTGTGTTTTTCGTTTTCGTGTTTTTCGTTCTGGTGTTTTTCGTTTTTGAGTTTTTCGTTGGTTTTCGGTTTTTGGTTTTTGGTTTTTAGTTTTTGGTTTTTGGTATTTGGTTTTTGATTTTGGTTTTTGGTTTTCGGTTGCAACGAAAAACACAAAAACAAAAAACACAAAAACACAAAAACGAAAACACAAAAACCGAAAACCAAAAACCAAAAACCAATAACAAAATATCAGAAACCAAAAACCAAAAACTAAAAACCAAATACCAAACACCAAAAACCCAAAAACCAACAAGCAAAAACCAAAAACCACAAATCAAAATACCAAAAATCCAAAAAACCAAATACCAAAAACCAAAAACCAAAAACCAAAAACCAAAAACCAAAAACCAAAAACCAAAAACCAAAAACCAAAAACCAAAAACCAAAAACCAAAAACCATAAACCAAAATACAAAAACCAAAAACCCAAAACCAAAAACCAAAAACCAAAAACCAAAAACCAAAAACCAAAAACCAAAAACCAAAACCAAAAACCAAAAACCAAAAACCATAAACCAAAATACAAAAACCAAAAACCCAAAACGAAAAACCAAAAACCAAAAACCAAAAAACCAAAAAACATAAATCCAAAATCAAAAACCAAAAACCAAAAACCACAAAAACCAAAAACCAAAAACGAAAAACCAAAAACCAAAAACCAAGAACAAAATAAAACAAAAAACCAAAAAACCAAAAACCAAAAACCAAAAACCAAAAAACCAAACCCAAAAACCAAAAACCAAAAACCAAAAACCAAAAACCAAAAACCAGAAACCAAAAACCAAAAACCAAAAACCAAAAAACCAAAAACTAAAAACCAAAAACCAAAAACCAAAAACCAAAAACCAAGAACCAAAAACCAAAAACCAAAAACCAAAAACCAAAACTCAAAACCAAAAACTAAAAACCAAAAACCAAAAACCAAAAACCAAAAACCAAAAAACTAAAACCAAAAACCAAAAACCAAAAACCAAAAACCAAAAACCAAAACCCAAAAACCAAAAACCAAAAACCAAAACCCAAAAACCAAAATCTAAGAACAAAATACCAAAAAGCATAAACCAAAAACCAAAAACCAAAAACCAAAACCCAAAAACAAAAAACCAAAAACCCAAAAAAAAAAACCAAAAACCAAAAAACCAAAAAACCAAAAAACCAAAAACCAAATAACCAAAAAACCAAAAACCAAAAACCAAAAACCAAAAACAAAAAACCAAAAACCTAAAACTAAAAACCAAAACCAGAAACCAAAAACCAGAAACCAAAACCCAAAAACCAAAAACCAAAAACCAAAACCCAAAAGCCAAAAACCAAAAACCAAAAACCAAAAACCAAAAACCAAAAACCAAAACCCAAGAACTAAAAACCAAAAACCAAAAACCAAGAACCAAAAACCAAAAACCAAAACCCAAAAAACCAAAAACTAAAAATCAAAAGCCAAAACCCAAAAACCAAAAACCAGATACCAAACACCAAAAACCCAAAAACCAACAACCAAAAACCACAATTCAAAATACCAAAAATCCAAAAAACGTAACACCAAAAACCAAAAAACAAAAACCAAAAACCAAAAACCAAAAAATAAAAACCAAAAACCAAAAACCAAAAACCAAAACCCAAAAACCAAAATCTAAGAACAAAATACCAAAAACCATAAACCAAAAACAAAAAACCAAAAACCAAAACCCAAAAACAAAAAACCAAAAACCAAAAAACAAAAACCAAAAACCAAAAAACCAAAAACCAAAAAACCAAAAAACCAAAAACCAAATAACCAAAAAACCAAAAACCAAAAACCAAAAACCAAAAACCAAAAACCAAAAACAAAGAACCAAAAATCTAAAACTAAAAACCAAAAACCAAAAACCAAAAACCAAAAACCAAAAACCAAAAACCAAAAACCAAAAACCAAAAACCAAAACCCAAAAGCCAAAAACCAAAAACCAAAAACCAAAAACCAAAATCCAAAAACCAAAAACCAAAAACCAAAAAACCAAAAACAAAAAACAATAAACCAAACACCAAAAACCCAAAAACCAACAACCAAAAACCAAAAACCACAAATCAAACTACCAAAAATCCAAAAAACCAAATACCAAAAACCAAAAACCAAAAACCAAAGACCAACAACCAAAAACCAATAACCGAAAACCAAAAACCAAAAACCAAAAACCAAATACCAAAAACCAAAAACCAAAAAACCAAAAACTAAAAAACCAAAAACCAAAAACCAAAAACCAAAACCAAAAACCAAAAATGGAAAATCAAAAACCAAAAAACCCAAAAAACCAAAAACCAAAAACAAAAAACCAAAAACCAAAGGCCAAAAACCAAAAAGAAAAACTCAAAACCCAAAAACAAAAAACCAAAAACCAAGAACTAAAAACCACAAAAAACCAAAAAACCAAAAACCAAAAACCAAAAACCAAAAACCAAAAACCAAAAACCAAAAACCCAAAACCAAAAAACAAAACCCGAATTTCAAAAAACAAAAACCAAAAACCAAAAACCAAAAACCAAAAACAAAAACCAAAAAACTAAAACCAAAAACGAAAACACAGAAACCAAAAACCAAAAACCAAAAACCCAAAAACCATATACCAAACACAAAAAACCCAAAAACCAAATACCAAAAACCAAAAACCACAAATCAAAATACCAAAAATCCAAAAAACCAAATACCAAAAACCAAAAACCACAAACCAAAAACCAAAAACCAAAAACCAAATACCAAAAACCAAAAATCAAAACCCAAAAATCAAAAACCAAAAACCAAAAACCAAAAACCAAAAACCAAAAACCAAAAACAAAAAACCAAAAACCAAGAACCAAAAACCAAAAACCAAACAAAAAAAACCAAAAACCAAGAACAAAAAAAAAAACAAAAAACCAAAAAACCAAAAACCAAAAACCAAAAACACAAAACCAAAAACCAAAAACCAAAAACAAAGCCAAAAACCAAAAAAACTAAAAAACCAAAAAAACCAAAAACCAAAAACCAAAAACCAAAAATCAAAAACCAAAAACAAAAAAACCAAAAACCAAAAACCAAAAACCAAAAACCAAAAACCAAAAACCAAAAACCAAAAACCAAAAACCAAAAACCAAAAACCAAAAACTAAAAACCAAAAAACCAAAAAACATAAAAACAAAAACCAAAAACCAAAACCCAAAAACCAAAAAACCAAAAACCAAAAACCAAAAAACAAAAACCAAAAATCAAAAACCAAAAACCACAAACCAGAAACCAAAAACCAAAAAACAAAAAAAAACCAAAAACCAAAAACCAAAAACCAAAAACCAAAAGCCAAAAACCAAAAACCAAAAACCAAAAACCAAAAACCAAAAACCAAAAAAACTAAGAAACCAAAATAACCAAAAACCAAAAACCAAAAACAAAAACCAAAAACAAAAAAACCAAAAACCAAAAACCAAAAACCAATAACCAAAAACCAAAAATAAAAAACCAAAAACCAAAAAGAAAAAACCAAAAACCAAAAACCAAAAACCAAAAACCAAAAACCAAAAACAAAAAACCAAAAACCAAGAACAAAAAAAAAACAAAAAACCAAAAAACCAAAAACCAAAAACCAAAAAGCAAAAACCCAAAACCAAAAACCAAAAACCAAAATCCTAAAACCAAAAACCAAAAAAACTTATAGACCAAAAAAACCAAAAACCAAAAACCAAAAACCAAAAACCAAAAACCAAAAACAAAAAAACCAAAAACCAAAAACCAAAAACCAAAAACCAAAAACCAAAAACCAAAAACCAAAAACCAAAAACAAAAAACCAAAAACCAAAAACCAAAAAACCAAAAAACATAAAACCAAAAACCAAAAACCAAAACCCAAAAACCAAAAAACCAAAAACCAAAAACCAAAAAAAAACCAAAAACCAAAAACCAAAAACCAAAAACCAAAAACCAAAAACCAAAAACCAAAAACCAAAAACCAAAAACCAAAAACCAAAAACCAAAAACCAAAAACCAAAAACCAAAAACGAAAAACCAAAAACCAAAAGCCAAAAACCAAAAACCAAAAACAAAAAACCAAAAACCAAAAACAACAACCAAAAACCAAAAACCAAAAACGAAAAACCAAAAACCAAAGACCAAAAACCAAAAACCAAAAACCAAAAACCAAAAAACCAAAAACCAAAAACAAAAACCAAAAACCAAAACCAAAAACCAAAAAACCAAAACCAAAACCAAAAAACAAAACCTAAAAACCAAAAACCAAAAACCAAAAACCAAAGAACCAAAAACCAAAAACCAAAAAACCAAAAACCAAAAACCAAAACCCAAAAACCAAAAAACCAAAAACCAAAAACCAAAAAACAAAAACCAAAAACCAAAAACCAAAAACCAAAAACCAAAAACCACAAACCAGAAACCAAAAACCAAAAACCAAAAACCAAAAACCAAAAACCGAAAACCAAAAACCAAAAACCAAAAACCAAAAACCGAAAACCAAAAACCAAAAACCAAAAACCAAAAACCAAAAACCAAAAACCAAAAACCAAAAACCAAAAATCAAAAACCAAAAACCAAAAACCAAAAACCAAAAACCAAAAACCAAAAACCAAAAAACCAAAAACCAAAAACAAAAACCAAAAACCAAAAACCAAAACCAAAAACCAAAAAACCAAAAACCAAAACCAAAAAACAAAACCTAAAAACCAAAAACCAAAAACCAAAGAACCAAAAACCAAAAACCAAAAACTAAAAACCAAAAAAAAAAACCAAAAACCACCAATCAAAATACCAAAAATCCAAAAAACCAAACACCAAAAACAAAAAACCAAAAACAAAAATCCAAAAACCAAAAACCAAAAACCAAAAACCAAAAACCAAAAACCAAAAACCGAAGAACCAAAAACCAAAAACCAAAAACTAAAAACCAAATAACAAAAACCAAAAACCACGAATCAAAATACCAAAACTCCAGAAAACCAAACGCCAAAAACAAAAAACCAAAAACAAAAATCCAAAAACCAAAAACCAAAAACCACAAACCAAACACCAAAAACCAAAAACCAAAACCAAAAACCAAAAAACCAAAAAACCAAAAACCAAAACCAAAAAACAAAACCTAAAAACCAAAAACCAAAAACCAAAAACCAAAGAACCAAAAACCAAAAACCTAAAACTAAAAACGAAAAAACAAAAACCAGAAACCACCAATCAAAGAACCAAAAATCAAAAAAACCAAACACCAAAACCAAAAAACAAAACCTAAAAACCAAAAACCAAAAACCAAAAACCAAAGAACCAAAAACCAAAAACCAAAAACTAAAAACCAAAAAACAAAAACCAAAAACCACCAATCAAAACACCAAAAATCCAAAAAACCAAACACCAAAAACAAAAAACCAAAAACAAAAATCCAAAAACCAAAAACCAAAAACCAAAAACTTAAAACCAAAAACCAAAAACCAAAAACCAAAAACCAAAAACCAAAAACCAAAAACAAAAAAACCAAAAACCAAAAGCCAAAAACCAAAAACCAAAAAGAAAAAAACAAAAACCAAAAATCAAAAACCAAAAACCAAAAACCAAAAACAAAAAACCAAAAACCAAAAACCAAAAACCAAAAACAAAAACCAAAAACCAAAAACCAAAAACCAAAACCAAAAACCAAAAACCAAAAACCAAAAACCAAAAACCAAAAACCAAAAACCAAAAACTAAAAACCTAAAAACAAAAACCGAAAACCGAAAACAAAAACCAAAAACCAAAAACCAAAAACCAAAAACTAAAAACCAAAAACCAAAAACCAGCAACCAAAAACCAAAAACCAAAAATCAAAAACCCAAAACCAAAAAACCAAAAAACATAAAACCAAAAACCAAAAACGTAAAACCAAAAAACAGAAACCAAAAACCAAAAACCAAAAACCAAAAACCACAGGCCATAACCAAAAACCAAAAACCAAAAACCAAACCAAAAACCAAAAACCAAAAACCAAAAAACCAAAAAACCAAAAACCAACGACAGACCAAATCCCAAAAACCAAAAACCAAGAAGAAACAAGATGGGAAAACAGACCTACGCTCATGTCAGAAGGGTTTTGTATTCAATTTACAAAATGCAGTCACCAGATCGAATCAAATCAAGAAACATGTCAAAGACGATTTTATTGGAGAAAATATGAAGTACGAAGATCATACTATTATTAACAAAGTTGAACGAATTTCGACTTCTGAGGTTTTTGGTATTGTTATACTCATAAATATTTCCCTTGATAATTATTTCAGATGTCCATCCGCGACGGAGGAAACACATTTTTCATTTATTTCCCCCTGTGCCCCCACTGAAGCAAAAACTGACAGTTTAACAACTGTTTTGAAAAGCTCCCATGAAAACTTTCATTTCATACTCATATCGGCTACGTTTGATGATTTTTTTTTTCAGGGGCCACTCTCCTGTACTGTTATCATCGATTAATGGCCAATTTTTTCGAATCGTAGAATGGTTACAAAACCCTTTTGCTAGGAGCTCTCTCCCACCTCCTTGACTTGTTTCACTTAAGAGCATTAATTGTAGGTACTCATCTTCAGTCATTCATTAAATTGAATCAAGTGTTCAAAGCATGCACCTTAAACGTTGAAGTTGGGAAAAAATAACTCAAAATTATTCAATCTTCGCATTTAAAACAGCCACTATTTTGTTTTATGATTAATGATACCACTAGCTGAACCGATTCTCAAAGAAATACATGACACCTATCATTCCTGAAATTTTCATGCAAATCCTAGCAAAACTGTAGTGTCTGAACGTCTGTTGCCATAGTAATAAATGCAGCGCATATTGTTCCATAGTAATACAGGAAAATTCAAACCACTATAACTTCGCTAAATATGATTCAAACTTTATGAAACTTTCAGGATAAATCAACCTTATAAATACACATCTACGTGCTGAATTCATCATACTATTACTAACAAAGTTGAGTGAATTGCGACTTCTAACGTATTTGTTGTTGTTGTCCTTACCAAGGCCTACATTCTTGATTTTTTTCAAATTTTTCGGATCACAGGTGTCCAATCGCGAGGGGGGGGACACAAATTTTTCGTGTATTTCTCCTCCCTGCGCGCCCCTGGTAGCAAATTTTGCCAAACGAAGACCTGTTTTGAAAAGTTCTTATCAAGACCTTTCATTTGCTACCCATGTCGGCTACCTTCAATGAAATTTTTTTTTCGGGGGGTCACTCTCCTATATGGGGAGACCCCCCTTAAATACCTTATAAAAATTTTTTGTAATTGAATTTTGAAGAGATCACCACTTTACACCTACACACAAAATTTGATGTTTCTAGCTTAAGTAGTTTCCGAGAAAAACTGCTGTGACACACGGACGGACGGACGGACGGACGGACAGACGGACAGACGGACAGACTGGTCCAAAAACCAAAAACCACAAATCAAAAAAAAATTATCCAAAAAACCAAACACCAAAAACCAAAAACCAAAAACATAAAAACCAAAAATCAAAAACCAAAAACCAAAAACCAAAAACCAGAAACAAAAAACAAAAAACCAAAAACCAAAAAGAAAAAACCAAAAACAAAAAACCAAAAACCAAAAACCAAAAACAAAAAACCAAAAACCAAGAACAAAAAAAAACAAAAAACCAAAAAACCAAAAACCAAAAACCAAAAACCCAAAACCAAAAACCAAAAACCAAAAACCTAAAACCAAAAACCAAAAAAACTAAGAACCAAAAAAACCAAAAACCAAAAACCAAAAACCAAAAACCAAAAACAAAAAAACCAAAAACCAAAAACCAAAAACCAAAAACCAAAAACCAAAAACCAAAAACCAAAAACCAAAAACCAAAAACCAAAAACCAAAAACCAAAAACAAAAAACCAAAAACCAAAAACCAAAAAACATAAAACCAAAAACCAAAAACCAAAACCCAAAAACCAAAAAACCAAAAACCAAAAACCAAATAACAAAAACTTAAAACCAAAAAACAAAAACCACAAACCAGAAACCAAAAACCAAAAACCAAAAACCAAAAACCGAAAACCAAAAACCAAAAACCAAAAACCAAAAACCAAAAACCAAAAACCAAAAACCAAAAACCAAAAACCAAAAACCAAAAACCAAAAACCAAAAACCAAAAACCAAAAACCAAAAACCAAAAACCAAAAACCAAAAACCAAAAACCAAAAACCAAAAACGAAAAACCAAAAACCAAAAGCCAAAAACCAAAAACCAAAAACAAAAAACCAAAAACCAAAAACAACAACCAAAAACCAAAAACCAAAAAACCAAAAACCAAAAACAAAAACCAAAAACCAAAACCAAAAACCAAAAAACCAAAAACCAAAACCAAAAAACAAAACCTAAAAACCAAAAACCAAAAACCAAAGAACCAAAAACCAAAAACCAAAAACTAAAAACCAAAAAACAAAAACCAAAAACCACCAATCAAAATACCAAAAATCCAAAAAACCAAACACCAAAAACAAACAAGTTGGGTAGACAGACCTATGCTCATGTCAGAAGGGTTTTGTACTCAACATACAAAATACAGTAACCAGTAACGAATAAAATCAAGAAACATGTCATGTTCGAGGAACATACTATTATTAGCGAAGTTGAAAGAATTTTGACTTCTGAGGTATTTGTTATAGTTATACCCACAAATATCTCTCTTGATAATTATTTCAGATTTTTTAAGATCACGGGTGTCCATTGGCAAGGGAGGAAACACATTTTTCATGTATTCCCCCCTCCTGTGCCCCCACTGAAGCAAAAACTGTCAGTTTAAGAACTGTTCTGAAAAGCTTCAGTTGATACTCATATCGGCTACCTTTCATGAAATTTTTTTTCAGGGGCCACTCCTCTGTACTGTAATCATCGATTCATGGCCTGTTTTTTCGAATCCTAGAATGGTTACAAGCCCTTTTGCTAGGAGCTGTCTCCTGCTTTTTCGACTTGTTTCAATTGTATGTACTCATCTTCATGAAACCTATCATTCCTGAAATTTCCATGCAAATCCTAGCAGAGCTGTAGTGTCTAAGTCGGTAAAAAGCGCATATGGCTCCATAGCCATATGTTTCCATAGTAATACAGGGCATATTGTTCCATATTGCAGGAAAATTCAAATCGCTATAAATACGTTAAATACTGTTGGATCTTTATGAAACTTTCAGGAAAGATCAATCTTATAAATAAGCATCTGTTTGCTAAATTTTATTGAATTTATGGGTACCGTCTAGATTTTATTCAAGAAAACGTAAAATCGATAAATCATACTATTACTAACATAGTTGAGTGAATTTTGACTTCTCATGTATTTGTTGTTGTTGTACTCATATAGGCCTACATCCATGATTTTTTTCAGATTTTTTGGATGAAAGGTGTCCAATCGCGAGGGGGGGGTACGCGAAAAGTTCGTACATTTCCCCTGCCCCCCTCGGTACTCATAAGGCAATTTTAATGACACCCTATTCGACTACCAATGGCGGCCCCCTCGGTACTCATAAGGCAATTTTAATGACACCCTATTCGACTACCAATGGCGAAAATTTTTTTTTGAGGGGTCACCTCCCTATATGGGGACACCCCCCTTAAACCCCTTTGAAAAATTTTTCCACCATTGAATTTTCAAGAGGTCACCAATTCTGACCTTTCCACAAAGTTTCATTGCTGTAGCTTCTATAGTTTCGGAGAAAAAGTGCTGTGACATACAGACGGACGGACGGACGGACACAGGTCGTGATTGCAATAGGGTTTTGTATTTTAGTACAAAACCCTAAAAACCAAAAACAAAAATCCAAAAACCAAAAACCAAAAACCAAAAACCAAAAACCAAAAACCAAAACCAAAAACCAAAAAACCAAAAACCAAAACCAAAAAACAAAACCTAAAAACCAAAAACCAAAAACCAAAAACCAAAGAACCAAAAACCAAAAACCAAAAACTAAAAACCAAAAAACAAAAACCAAAAACCACCAATCAAAATACCAAAAATCGTAAAACCAAACACCAAAAACAAAAAACCAAAAACAAAAATCCAAAAACCAAAAACCAAAAACGAAAAACCAAAAACTTAAAACCAAAAACCAAAAACCAAAAACCAAAAAACCAAAAACCAAAAACCAAAAACCAAAAAGGAAAAAACAAAAACCAAAAATTAAAAACCAAAAACCAAAAACCAAAAACCAAAAACCAAAAACAAAAAACCAAAAACCAAAGACCAAAAACAAAAACCAAAAACCAAAAACCACAACCAAAAACCAAAAAAACAAAAACCAAAACCAAAAAACCAAACCTAAAAACCAAAAACCAAAGAACCAAAAACCAAAAACTAAAAACCAAAAAACAAAAACCAAAAACCACCAATCAAAATACCAAAAATCCAAAAAACCAAACACCAAAAACAAAAAACTAAAAACAAAAATCCAAAAACCAAAAACCAAAAACCAAAAACCAAAAACCCAAAAACCAAAAAAAAAACTAAAAACCAAAAACCAAAACCAAAAACCAAAAACCAAAAACCAAAAATCAAAATTCCAAAAATCCAAAAAACCAAACACCAAAAACCAAAAACCAAAAACCAGAAACCAAAACCACAAACCAAAAACCAAAAACCAAAAACCAAAAACCAAAAACCAAAAAACCCAAGACCAAAAACCAAAAACCAAAAACCAAAGACCCAAAACCAAAAAACCAAAAACCAAAAATCCAAAAACCAAAAGCCAAAAACTAAAGGCCAAAAACCAAAGCCAAAAACCAATAACCAAAAACCAAAAACCAAAAACCAAAAACCAAAAACCAAAAACCAAAACCAAAAACCAAAAACCAAAAACCAAAAAACCCAAATAACGAAAAACCAAAAACCAAAAACCAAATACGACAGACCAAAACCCAAAAACAAAAAACCAAGAAGAAAAAACCAAAACCCAAAACCAAAAAACCAAAAACCAAAAAATCAAAAAACCAAAAACCAAAAGCTAAAAACCAAAAACCAAAGCCAAAAACCAAAAACCAAAAACCAAAAACCAAAAAACATAAAACCAAAATCCAAAAACCAAAAACCTAAAACCAAATTCCAAAATCCAAACACCAAAAACCACAAATCAAAATACCAAAAATCCAAAAAACCAAACACCAAAAACCAAAAACCAAAAACAAAAACAAAAACCAAAAACCAAAAACCAAAAACCAAAAACCAAAAACCAAAAACCAAAAACGTAAAACCAGAAATCAAAAACCAAAAACCAAAAACCCAAAAACCAAAACCCAAAAACCAAAAACCAAAAACTCAAAAACAAAAACCGAAAACCAAAAACCAAAAACCAAAAAGCATAACCAAAAACCAAAAACCAAAAACCAAAAACCAAAAACCAAAATCCAAAAACCAAAAAACCAAAAAACGAAAAACCAAAACCCAAAAACCAAATACGACAGACCAAAACCCAAAAACCAAAAACCAAGAAGAAAAAACCAAAACCCAAAACCAAAAAACCAAAAACCAACAAACCAAAAAACGAAAAACAAAAAACTAAAAACCAAAAACCAAGCCAAAAACCAAAAACCAAAAACCAAAAAACATAAAACCAAAAACCAAAAACAAAAAACCGAAATCCAAAATCCAAAAACCAAAAACCACAAATCAAAATACCAAAAATCCAAAAAACCAAACACCAAAAACGAAAAACCAAAAACAATAACCAAAAACCAAAAACCAAAAACTAAAAACCAAAAACGTAAAACCAGAAACCAAAAACCAAAAACCAAAAACCAAAAACCAAAAACCAAAAACCAAAAGCCTAAAAACAAAAACCGAAAAGCAAAATCAAAAACCAAAAACCAAAAACCAAAAACGAGAAACCAAAAACCAGCAACCAAGAACCAAAAGCCAAAAACCAAAAACCCAAAACCAAAAAATCAAATAACATAAAACCAAAAAACAAAAACCAAAAACCACAAAACCAAATCCCAAAAACCAAAAACCAAAATCCAAAAACCAAACACCAAAAACTACAAATCAAAATACCGAAACTCAAAAAAATCAAACACCAAAAACCAAAAACCAAAAACCAAAAACCAAAAACCAAAAACCAAAAACCAAAAACCAAAAACCAAAAAACAAAACCCAAAAACCAAAAACAAAAAACCAAATACCAAAAAACCAAAAACCAAAAACCAATAACCAAAAAGAAAAAACCAAAAACCAAAAACCACAGATCAAAATACCAAAAATCCAAAAAACCAAACACCAAAAACCAAAAACCAAAAACAAAAACCAAAAACCAAAAACCAAAAACAATAACTAAAAACCAAAAACGTAAAACCAGAAACCAAAAACCAAAAACCAAAAACCAAAACCCTAAAAACCAAAAACCAAAAACCAAAAACCAGAAAACAAAGCCCAAAAACCAAAAACCAAAAACCAAAAACCAAAACCCCAAAAACCAAAAACCAAAAACCAGAAACCAAAAACCAAAAAACAAAACCCAAAAACCAAAAACCAAATACCAAAAAGCCAAAAAACAAAAACCAAAAACCAAAAACCAAAAACCAAAAACCAAAAACCAACAACCAAAAACCAAAAACAAAAACCAAAAACCAAAAACCAAAAACCAGAAACCAAAAACCAAAGACCAAAAACCAAAAACCAAAAGCCAAAAACCAAAAACCAAAACCAAAAACCAAAACCCAAAAACCAAAAAACCAAAAAACCAAAAAACATAAAACCAAAAACCAACAACCAAAAACCTAAAACCAAAAACCAAAAACCAAAAAGAAAAATCCAAAATACCAAAACCAAAAAACAAAAACAAAAAACCAAAAACCAAAACCCAAGAACAAAATAACAAAAACCAAAAACCAAAAAACCAAAAAACCAAAAACCAAAAACCAAAAACCAAAAACAAAAAACCAAAAAACCAAAAAACCAACAACCAAAATCCAAAATCCAAAATCCAAAAACCAATAACCAAAAACAGAAAACCAAAACCAAAAACCAAAAACCAAAAACCAAAAACAAAAAACCAAAATCCAAAAACCACAAATCAAAATTCCAAAAATACAAAAAATAAATACCAAAAACCAAAAACCAAAAACCAAAAACCAAAAACTAAAAACCAAAAACCAAAAAACAAAACCCAAAAACCAAAAACCAAAAACCAAAAAACCAAAAACCAAAAATCGAAAACCAAAAAGCAAACACCATAACCAAAAACCAAACACCAAAAACCAAAAAACCAAAAACCAAAAACAAAAAACCAAAAACAAAAAACCTAAAACTAAAAACCAAAAACAAAAAAAAACAAAAAACCAAAAACAAAAGCCAAAAACCAAAAACCAAAAACCAAAAACCAAAAACCAAAAACCAAAAAACAAAAAACCAAACGCAAAAACCAAAAACCATATACCAAAAAACCAAAAAACCAAAAACCAAAAACCAGCAACCAAAAACCAAAAACAAAACCCAAAAACCAAAAACCAAACACCGAAAAACCAAAAACCAAAAACCAAAAACCAAAGACCAAAAACCAAAAACCAAAAACCAAAAACCAAAAACCAGCAACCAAAAACCAAAAACCAAAAACCAAAAACCAAAAAACCAAAAAACATAAAACCGAAAACCAAAAACCAAAAACCAAAAACCAAAAACCAGAAACCAAAAACCAAACACCAAAAACATAAAATCAAAAACCAACAACCAAAAACCAGCAACCACAAACCAAAACCCAAAAAGCAAAAAGAAAAAACCAAAATCCAAAAACCAAACACCAAAAACCACAAATCAAAATACAAAAACCCAATAAACGAAACACCAAAAACCAAAAACCAAAAAACAAAACCCAAAAACCAAAAACAAAAAAAATACCAAAAAACCAAAATTCAAAATCCAAAAACCAAAAACCACAAATCAAAACACCAAAAATCCACTGAACAAAACACTAAAAACCAAAAACCCAAAACCAACAACCAAAAACCGAAAAACAATACCGAAAAACCCAAAAACCCAAAACCAAAAACCAAAAAACCAAAAACCAAAAACCAAAAACCAAAAACAAAAAACCAAAAACCAAAAGCCAACAACCAAAAACCAGCAACCACAAACCAAAAACCGAAAACATAACCAAAAACCAAAAGCCAAAAACTAAAAAGAAAAACCCAAAATCCAAAAACCAAAAACTAAAAACCACAAATCAAAATACCAAAAATCCAAAAAATCAAACACCGAAAACCAAAAAACAAAAACAAACACCAAAAACCAAAAACCAAAAACCAAAAACCAAAAACCAAAAACAAAAACAAAAACCAAAAACTAAAAACCAAAAACCAAAACCCCCGAAACAAAGACCAAAAACAAAAAACCAAAAACCAAAAACCAAAAACCAAAAACCAAAAACCAGAAACCAAACACCAAAAACCAAAAACCAAAAAACCAAAAACCAAAAAGAAAAAACAAAAATCCAAAAACCAAAAAACCAAAAACAGAAAACCAAAAACCAAGAACAAAAAAAACCAAAAACCAAAGACCAAAAAACCAAAAAATCCAAAAACCAAAAACCAAAAAACAAAAACCAAAAACCAAAAAACAAAAACCAGAAACCAAAAAACCAAAAACCAAAAAGCAAAAAACCCAAAAACATAAAACCAAAAACCAACAACCAATAACCAAAAACCGAAAACCAAAAACCAAAAACCAAAAAACCAAAAAACATAAAACCAAAAACAAAAAACCAAAATCCAAAAACCAAAAACCACAAATCAAAATACCAAAAATCCAGAAAACCCAAACACCAAAAACCAAAGAACAAAAACAAAAACCAAAAACCAAAAACCAAAAACCAAAAACCCAAAAAAAACCCAAAAACCAAAAACAAAAACTAAAAAACAAAAACCAAAAACCAAAAACCAAAAACCCAAAAACCAAAAATCAAAAACCAAAAACCAAAAACCAAAAACCAAAAACCAACAACCAAAAACCAAAAACAAAAAACCAAAAACCAAAAACCAAAAACCAACAACCAAAAACCAAAAACCAAAAACCAAAAACAAAAACCAAAAACCAAAAACCAAAAACCAAAAACCAAAAAACGAAAAACCAAAACCCAAAAACCAAATACGGCAGACCGAAACCCAAAAACCAAAAACAAAGAAGAAACAAGTTGGGTAGACAGACCTATGCTCATGTCAGAAGGGTTTTGTACTCAACTTACAAAATGCAGTATCCAGTAACGAATAAAATCAAGAAACATGTCATGTTCGAGGATCAAACTATTATTAGCAGAGTCGAAAGAATTTTGACTTCTGAGGTATTTGTTATAGTTATACCCACAAATATCTCCCTTGATAATAATTTCAGATTTTTTAAGATCACGGGTGTCCATTCGCGAGGGAGGAAACACATTTTTCATGTATTTCCCCCCCCCCCCCCCCACCTATGCCCCCACAAAAGCAAAAACTGTCAGTTTAAGAACTGTTTTGAAAAGCTCTCATAGAGAACTTTCAGTCGATACTCATATCGACTACATTTCATGAAATTTTTTTTCAGGGGCCACTCCTCTGTACTGTAATCATCGATTCATGGCCTGTTTTTTAGAATCTTAGAATGGTTACAAAGCCCTTTTGCTAGGAGCTCTCTCCTGCCTTTCCGACTTGTTTCAATTGTATATACTCATCTTCATGATACCTACCATTCCTGAAATGTTCATGCAAATCCTAGCAAAGCTATAGTTTCTAAGTCGGTAAAAAGCGCATATGGCTCCATAGCCATATGTTTCCATAGTAATACAGGGCATATTGTTCCATAGTAATGCAGGAAAATTCAAGTCGCTATAACTTCGTTAAATATTATTGTCATCTGTGTGCTAAATTTTATTGAATTTGAGGGTACCGTCTAGATTTTATTCAAGAAAACATAAAATCGATAAACCATACTATTACTAACAAAGTTGAGTGAATTTCGACTTCTCATGTATTTGTTGTTGTTGTACTCATTAAGGTCTACATCCATGATTTTTTTCAGATTTTTCGGATGGAAGGTGTCCAATCGCGAGGAGGGGGTACGCGAAAAGTTCGTACATTTCCCCTTCCCCTGCCCCCCTCGGTACTCATAAGGCAGTTTTAAGACTTGTTTTGAAAAGATCTCATTGAGACCTTTCCAATGACACCCTACTCGACTACCAATGGTGAAAAGTTTTTTTTTGGGGGTCACTTCCCTATATGGGGAGACCCCCCTTAAACTCCTTTGAAAATTTTTCCCACCATTGAACTTTCAAGAGGTCACCACTTCTAACCTTTTCACTAAGTTTCATGGCTGTAGCTTCTATAGTTTCGGAGAAAAAGTGCTGTGACATACAGACGGACGGACGGACGGACGGACGGACGGACGGACGGACGGACCGACGGACACAGGTCGTGATTGCAATAGGGTTTTGTATTTTAGTACAAAACCCTAAAAACCAAAACCCAAAACCAAAAAACCAAAAACCAACAAACCAAAAAACGAAAAACAAAAAACTAAAAACCAAAAACCAAGCCAAAAACCAAAAACCAAAAACCAAAAAACATAAAACCAAAAACCAAAAACAAAAAACCGAAATCCAAAATCCAAAAACCAAAAACCACAAATCAAAATACCAAAAATCCAAAAAACCAAACACCAAAAACGAAAAACCAAAAACAAAAACCAAAAACCAAAAACCAAAAACTAAAAACCAAAAACGTAAAACCAGAAACCAAAAACCAAAAACCAAAAACCAAAAACCAAAAACCAAAAACCAAAAACCAAAAGCCTAAAAACAAAAACCGAAAAGCAAAATCAAAAACCAAAAACCAAAAACCAAAAACGAAAAACCAAAAACCAGCAACCAAGAACCAAAAGCCAAAAACCAAAAACCCAAAACCAAAAAATCAAATAACATAAAACCAAAAACCAAAAACCAAAAACCACAAAACCAAATCCCAAAAACCAAAAACCAAAATCCAAAAACCAAACACCAAAAACTACAAATCAAAATACCGAAACTCAAAAAAATCAAACACCAAAAACCAAAAACCAAAAACCAAAAACCAAAAACCAAAAACCAAAAAACAAAACCCAAAAACCAAAAACAAAAAACCAAATACCAAAAAACCAAAAACCAAAAACCAATAACCAAAAAGAAAAAACCAAAAACCAAAAACCACAGATCAAAATACCAAAAATCCAAAAAACCAAACACCAAAAACCAAAAACCAAAAACCAAAAACAAAAACCAAAAACCAAAAACCAAAAACCATAAACTAAAAACCAAAAACGTAAAACCAGAAACCAAAAACCAAAAACCAAAAACCAAAACCCTAAAAACCAAAAACCAAAAACCAAAAACCAGAAAACAAAGCCCAAAAACCAAAAACCAAAAACCCAAAACCAAAACCCCAAAAACCAAAAACCAAAAACCAGAAACCAAAAACCAAAAAACAAAACCCAAAAACCAAAAACCAAATACCAAAAAGCCAAAAAACAAAAACCAAAAACCAAAAACCAAAAACCAAAAACCAAAAACCAAAAACCAGAAACCAAAAACCAACAACCAAAAACCAAAAACAAAACCAAAAACCAAAAACCAGAAACCAAAAACCAAAGACCAAAAACCAAAAACCAAAAGCCAAAAACCAAAACCAAAAACCAAAACCCAAAAACCAAAAAACCAAAAAACCAAAAAACATAAAACCAAAAACCAACAACCAAAAACCTAAAACCAAAAACCAAAAACCAAAAAGAAAAATCCAAAATACCAAAACCAAAAAACAAAAACAAAAAACCAAAAACCAAAAACCAAAACCCAAGAACAAAATAACAAAAACCAAAAACCAAAAAACCAAAAAACCAAAAACCAAAAACCAAAAACCAAAAACCAAAAAACCAAAAAACCAAAAAACCAACAACCAAAATCCAAAATCCAAAATCCAAAAACCAATAACCAAAAACAGAAAACCAAAACCAATACCAAAAACCAAAAACCAAAAACAAAAAACCAAAATCCAAAAACCACAAATCAAAATTCCAAAAATACAAAAAATAAATACCAAAAACCAAAAACCAAAAACCAAAAACCAAAAACTAAAAACCAAAAACCAAAAAACAAAACCCAAAAACCAAAAACAAAAAACCAAAAAACCAAAAACCAAAAATCGAAAACCAAAAAGCAAACACCATAACCAAAAACCAAACACCAAAAACCAAAAAACCAAAAACCAAAAACAAAAAACCAAAAACAAAAAACCTAAAACTAAAAACCAAAAACAAAAAAAAACAAAAAACCAAAAACAAAAGCCAAAAACCAAAAACCAAAAACCAAAAACCAAAAAACAAAAAACCAAACGCAAAAACCAAAAACCATATACCAAAAAACCAAAAAACCAAAAACCAAAAACCAGCAACCAAAAACCAAAAACAAAACCCAAAAACCAAAAACCAAACACCGAAAAACCAAAAACCAAAAACCAAAAACCAAAAACCAAAGACCAAAAACCAAAAACCAAAAACCAAAAACCAAAAACCAAAAACCAGCAACCAAAAACCAAAAACCAAAAACCAAAAACCAAAAAACCAAAAAACATAAAACCGAAAACCAAAAACCAAAAACCAAAAACCAAAAACCAGAAACCAAAAACCAAACACCAAAAACATAAAATCAAAAACCAACAACCAAAAACCAGCAACCACAAACCAAAACCCAAAAAGCAAAAAGAAAAAACCAAAATCCAAAAACCAAACACCAAAAACCACAAATCAAAATACAAAAACCCAATAAACGAAACACCAAAAACCAAAAACCAAAAAACAAAACCCAAAAACCAAAAACAAAAAAAAATACCAAAAAACCAAAATTCAAAATCCAAAAACCAAAAACCACAAATCAAAACACCAAAAATCCACTGAACAAAACACTAAAAACCAAAAACCCAAAACCAACAACCAAAAACCGAAAAACAATACCGAAAAACCCAAAAACCCAAAACCAAAAACCAAAAAACCAAAAACCAAAAACCAAAAACCAAAAACAAAAAACCAAAAACCAAAAGCCAACAACCAAAAACCAGCAACCACAAACCAAAAACCGAAAACATAACCAAAAACCAAAAGCCAAAAACTAAAAAGAAAAACCCAAAATCCAAAAACCAAAAACTAAAAACCACAAATCAAAATACCAAAAATCCAAAAAATCAAACACCGAAAACCAAAAAACAAAAACAAACACCAAAAACCAAAAACCAAAAACCAAAAACCAAAAACCAAAAACAAAAACAAAAACCAAAAACTAAAAACCAAAAACCAAAACCCCCGAACCAAAGACCAAAAACCAAAAACCAAAAACCAAAAACCAAAAACCAAAAACCAGAAACCAAACACCAAAAACCAAAAACCAAAAAACCAAAAACCAAAAAGAAAAAACCAAAATCCAAAAACCAAAAAACCAAAAACAGAAAACCAAAAACCAAGAACAAAAAAAACCAAAAACCAAAGACGTAAAACCAAAAAATCCAAAAACCAAAAACCAAAAACCAAAAAACAAAAACCAAAAACCAAAAAACAAAAACCAGAAACCAAAAAACCAAAAACCAAAAAGCAAAAAACCCAAAAACATAAAACCAAAAACCAACAACCAATAACCAAAAACCGAAAACCAAAAACCAAAAACCAAAAAACCAAAAAACATAAAACCAAAAACAAAAAACCAAAATCCAAAAACCAAAAACCACAAATCAAAATACCAAAAATCCAGAAAACCCAAACACCAAAAACCAAAGAACAAAAACAAAAACCAAAAACCAAAAACCAAAAACCAAAAAACCAAAAAAAAACCCAAAAACCAAAAACCAAAAACTAAAAAACAAAAACCAAAAACCAAAATCCAAAAACCAAACACCAAAAACTACAAATCAAAATACCGAAACTCAAAAAAATCAAACACCAAAAACCAAAAACCAAAAACCAAAAACCAAAAACCAAAAACCAAAAACCAAAAACCAAAAACCAAAAACCAAAAAACAAAACCCAAAAACCAAAAACAAAAAACCAAATACCAAAAAACCAAAAACCAATAACCAAAAAGAAAAAACCAAAAACCAAAAACCACAGATCAAAATACCAAAAATCCAAAAAACCAAACACCAAAAACCAAAAACCAAAAACAAAAACCAAAACCCAAAAACCAAAAACTAAAAACCAAAAACGTAAAACCAGAAACCAAAAGCCAAAAACCAAAAACCAAAACCCTAAAAACCAAAAACCAAAAACCAAAAACCAGAAAACAAAGCCCAAAAACCAAAAACCAAAAACCAAAAACCAAAACCCCAAAAACCAAAAACCAGAAACCAAAAACCAAAAAACAAAACCCAAAAACCAAAAACCAAATACCAAAAAGCCAAAAAACAAAAACCAAAAACCAAAAACCAAAAACCAAAAACCAAAAACCAAAAACCAACAACCAAAAACCAAAAACAAAAACCAAAAACCAAAAATCAAAAACCAGAAACCAAAAACCAAAGACCCAAAACCAAAAACCAAAAGCCAAAAACCAAAAACCAAAACCAAAAACCAAAACCCAAAAACCAAAAAACCAAAAAACCAAAAAACATAAAACCAAAAACCAACAACCAAAAACCTAAAACCAAAAACCAAAAACCAAAAAGAAAAATCCAAAATACCAAAACCAAAAAACAAAAACAAAAAACCAAAAACCAAAACCCAAGAACAAAATAACAAAAACCAAAAACCAAAAAACCAAAAAACCAAAAACCAAAAACCAAAAACCAAAAACCAAAAACCAAAAAACCAAAAAACCCAAAAACCAACAACCAAAATCCAAAATCCAAAATCCAAAAACCAATAACCAAAAACAGAAAACCAAAACCAAAAACCAAAAACCAAAAACCAAAAACAAAAAACCAAAATCCAAAAACCACAAATCAAAATTCCAAAAATACAAAAAATAAATACCAAAAACCAAAAACCAAAAACCAAAAACTAAAAACCAAAAACCAAAAAACAAAACCCAAAAACCAAAAACCAAAAACCAAAAAACCAAACACCAAAAATCGAAAACCAAAAAGCAAACACCATAACCAAAAACCAAACACCAAAAACCAAAAAACCAAAAACCAAAAACAAAAAACCAAAAACCAAAAACAAAAAACCTAAAACTAAAAACCAAAAACAAAAAAAAAACAAAAAACCAAAAACAAAAGCCAAAAACCAAAAACCAAAAACCAAAAACCAAAAACCAAAAACCAAAAAACAAAAAACCAAACGCAAAAACCAAAAACCATATACCAAAAAACCAAAAAACCAAAAACCAAAAACCAGCAACCAAAAACCAAAAACAAAACCCAAAAACCAAAAACCAAACACCGAAAAACCAAAAACCAAAAACCAAAAACCAAAGACCAAAAACCAAAAACCAAAAACCAAAAACCAAAAACCAAAAACCAAAAACCAGCAACCAAAAACCAAAAACCAAAAACCAAAAACCAAAAAACCAAAAAACATAAAACCGAAAACCAAAAACCAAAAACCAAAAACCAAAAACCAAAAACCAAAAACCAGAAACCAAAAACCAAACACCAAAAACATAAAATCAAAAACCAACAACCAAAAACCAGCAACCACAAACCAAAACCCAAAAAGCAAAAAGAAAAAACCAAAATCCAAAAACCAAACACCAAAAACCACAAATCAAAATACAAAAACCCAATAAACGAAACACCAAAAACCAAAAACCAAAAAACAAAACCCAAAAACCAAAAACAAAAAAAAATACCAAAAAACCAAAATTCAAAATCCAAAAACCAAAAACCACAAATCAAAACACCAAAAATCCACTGAACAAAACACTAAAAACCAAAAACCCAAAACCAACAACCAAAAACCGAAAAACAATACCGAAAAACCCAAAAACCCAAAACCAAAAACCAAAAAACCAAAAACCAAAAACCAAAAACCAAAAACAAAAAACCAAAAACCAAAAGCCAACAACCAAAAACCAGCAACCACAAACCAAAAACCGAAAACATAACCAAAAACCAAAAGCCAAAAACTAAAAAGAAAAACCCAAAATCCAAAAACCAAAAACTAAAAACCACAAATCAAAATACCAAAAATCCAAAAAATCAAACACCGAAAACCAAAAAACAAAAACAAACACCAAAAACCAAAAACCAAAAACCAAAAACCAAAAACAAAAACAAAAACCAAAAACTAAAAACCAAAAACCAAAACCCCCGAACCAAAGACCAAAAACCAAAAACCAAAAACCAAAAACCAAAAACCAAAAACCAAAAACCAAAAACCAAAAACCCAGAAACCAAACACCAAAAACCAAAAACCAAAAAACCGAAAACCAAAAAGAAAAAACCAAAATCCAAAAACCAAAAAACCAAAAACAGAAAACCAAAAACCAAGAACAAAAAAAACCAAAAACCAAAGACCAAAAAACCAAAAAATCCAAAAACCAAAAACCAAAAAACAAAAACCAAAAACCAAAAAACAAAAACAAGAAACCAAAAAACCAAAAACCAAAAAGCAAAAAACCCAAAAACATAAAACCAAAAACCAACAACCAATAACCAAAAACCGAAAACCAAAAACCAAAAACCAAAAAACCAAAAAACCAAAAAACATAAAACCAAAAACAAAAAACCAAAATCCAAAAACCAAAAACCACAAATCAAAATACCAAAAATCCAGAAAACCCAAACACCAAAAACCAAAGAACAAAAACAAAAACCAAAAACCAAAAACCAAAAACCAAAAAACCAAAAAAAAACCCAAAAACCAAAAACCAAAAACTAAAAAACAAAAACCAAAAACCAAAAACCAAAAACCCAAAAACCAAAAATCAAAAACCAAAAACCAAAAACCAAAAACCAACAACCAAAAACCAAAAACAAAAAACCAAAAACCCAAAACCAAAAACCAACAACCAAAAACCAAAAACCAAAAACCAAAAACAAAAACCAAAAACCAAAAACCAAAAACCAAAAACCAAAAAACGAAAAACCAAAACCCAAAAACCAAATACGACAGACCAAAACCCAAAAACCAAAAACCAAGAAGAAAAAACCAAGCCAAAAACCAAAAACCAAAAACCAAAAAACATAAAACCAAAAACCAAAAAAAAAAAACCGAAATCCAAAATCCAAAAACCAAAACCACAAATCAAAATACCAAAAATCCAAAAAACCAAACACCAAAAACGAAAAACCAAAAACAAAAACCAAAAACCAAAAACCAAAAACTAAAAACCAAAAACGTAAAACCAGAAACCAAAAACCAAAAACCAAAAACCAAAAACCAAAAACCAAAAACCAAAAGCCTAAAAACAAAAACCGAAAAGCAAAATCAAAAACCAAAAACCAAAAACCAAAAACGAAAAACCAAAAACCAGCAACCAAGAACCAAAAGCCAAAAACCAAAAACCCAAAACCAAAAAATCAAATAACATAAAACCAAAAACCAAAAACCAAAAACCACAAAACCAAATCCCAAAAACCAAAAACCAAAATCCAAAAACCAAACACCAAAAACTACAAATCAAAATACCGAAACTCAAAAAAATCAAACACCAAAAACCAAAAACCAAAAACCAAAAACCAAAAACCAAAAAACAAAACCCAAAAACCAAAAACAAAAAACCAAATACCAAAAAACCTAAAACCAAAAACCAATAACCAAAAAGAAAAAACCAAAAACCAAAAACCACAGATCAAAATACCAAAAATCCAAAAAACCAAACACCAAAAACCAAAAACCAAAAACAAAAACCAAAAACCAAAAACCAAAAACCAAAAACCAAAAACTAAAAACCAAAAACGTAAAACCAGAAACCAAAAACCAAAAACCAAAAACCAAAACCCTAAAAACCAAAAACCAAAAACCAAAAACCAGAAAACAAAGCCCAAAAACCAAAAACCAAAAACCAAAAACCAAAACCCCAAAAACCAAAAACCAAAAACCAGAAACCAAAAACCAAAAAACAAAACCCAAAAACCAAAAACCAAATACCAAAAAGCCAAAAAACAAAAACCAAAAACCAAAAACCAAAAACCAAAAACCAAAAACCAAAAACCAAAAACCAACAACCAAAAACCAAAAACAAAAACCAAAAACCAAAAACCAAAAACCAGAAACCAAAAACCAAAGACCAAAAACCAAAAACCAAAAGCCAAAAACCAAAAACCAAAACCAAAAACCAAAACCCAAAAACCAAAAAACCAAAAAACCAAAAAACATAAAACCAAAAACCAACAACCAAAAACCTAAAACCAAAAACCAAAAACCAAAGAGAAAAATCCAAAATACCAAAACCAAAAAACAAAAACAAAAAACCAAAAACCAAAACCCAAGAACAAAATAACAAAAACCAAAAACCAAAAAACCAAAAAACCAAAAACCAAAAACCAAAAACCAAAAAACCAAAAAACCAAAAAACCAACAACCAAAATCCAAAATCCAAAATCCAAAAACCAATAACCAAAAACAGAAAACCAAAACCAAAAACCAAAAACCAAAAACCAAAAACAAAAAACCAAAATCCAAAAACCACAAATCAAAATTCCAAAAATACAAAAAATAAATACCAAAAACCAAAAACCAAAAACCAAAAACTAAAAACCAAAAACCAAAAACAAAACCCAAAAACCAAAAAACAAAAACCAAAAAACCAAAAACCAAAAATCGAAAACCAAAAAGCAAACACCATAACCAAAAACCAAACACCAAAAACCAAAAAACCAAAAACCAAAAACAAAAAACCAAAAACAAAAAACCTAAAACTAAAAACCAAAAACAAAAAAAAACAAAAAACCAAAAACAAAAGCCAAAAAACAAAAACCAAAAACCAAAAACCAAAAACCAAAAACCAAAAACCAAAAAACCAAAAACCAAACGCAAAAACCAAAAACCATATACCAAAAAACCAAAAAACCAAAAACCAAAAACCAGCAACCAAAAACCAAAAACAAAACCCAAAAACCAAAAACCAAACACCGAAAAACCAAAAACCAAAAACCAAAAACCAAAAACCAAAGACCAAAAACCAAAAACCAAAAACCAAAAACGAAAAACCAAAAACCAAAAACCAAAAACCAGCAACCAAAAACCAAAAACCAAAAACCAAAAACCAAAAAACCAAAAAACATAAAACCGAAAACCAAAAACCAAAAACCAAAAACCAAAAACCAGAAACCAAAAACCAAACACCAAAAACATAAAATCAAAAACCAACAACCAAAAACCAGCAACCACAAACCAAAACCCAAAAAGCAAAAAGAAAAAACCAAAATCCAAAAACCAAACACCAAAAACCACAAATCAAAATACAAAAACCCAATAAACGAAACACCAAAAACCAAAAACCAAAAAACAAAACCCAAAAACCAAAAACAAATAAAATACCAAAAAACCAAAATTCAAAATCCAAAAACCAAAAACCACAAATCAAAACACCAAAAATCCACTGAACAAAACACTAAAAACCAAAAACCCAAAACCAACAACCAAAAACCGAAAAACAATACCGAAAAACCCAAAAACCCAAAACCAAAAACCAAAAAACCAAAAACCAAAAACCAAAAACCAAAAACAAAAAACCAAAAACCAAAAGCCAACAACCAAAAACCAGCAACCACAAACCAAAAACCGAAAACATAACCAAAAACCAAAAGCCAAAAACTAAAAAGAAAAACCCAAAATCCAAAAACCAAAAACTAAAAACCACAAATCAAAATACCAAAAATCCAAAAAATCAAACACCGAAAACCAAAAAACAAAAACAAACACCAAAAACCAAAAACCAAAAACCAAAAACCAAAAACCAAAAACCAAAAACAAAAACAAAAACCAAAAACTAAAAACCAAAAACCAAAACCCCCGAACCAAAGACCAAAAACCAAAAACCAAAAACCAAAAACCAAAAACCAAAAACCAAAAACCAGAAACCAAACACCAAAAACCAAAAACCAAAAAACCAAAAACCAAAAAGAAAAAACCAAAATCCAAAAACCAAAAAACCAAAAACAGAAAACCAAAAACCAAGAACAAAAAAAACCAAAAACCAAAGACCAAAAAACCAAAAAATCCAAAAACCAAAAACCAAAAAACAAAAACCAAAAAACAAAAACCAGAAACCAAAAAACCAAAAACCAAAAAGCAAAAAACCCAAAAACATAAAACCAAAAACCAACAACCAATAACCAAAAACCGAAAACCAAAAACCAAAAAACAAAAAACCAAAAAACCAAAAAACATAAAACCAAAAACAAAAAACCAAAATCCAAAAACCAAAAACCACAAATCAAAATACCAAAAATCCAGAAAACCCAAACACCAAAAACCAAAGAACAAAAACAAAAACCAAAAACCAAAAACCAAAAACCAAAAAACCAAAAAAAACCCCAAAAACCAAAAACCAAAAACTAAAAAACAAAAACCAAAAACCAAAAACCAAAAACCCAAAAACCAAAAATCAAAAACCAAAAACCAAAAACCAAAAACCAAAAACCAACAACCAAAAACCAAAAACAAAAAACCAAAAACCAAAAACCAAAAACCAACAACCAAAAACCAAAAACCAAATACCAAAAACAAAAACCAAAAACCAAAAACCAAAAACCAAAAACCAAAAACAAAAAACCAAAACCAAAAACAAAAACACCAAAAACCAAAAACTAAAAACCAAAAACCAAAAACAAAAAACCAAAAACCAAAAACCAAAAACCACAAACCAAAAACCAAAAACCAAAAACCAAAAACCAAAAACAAAAACCAAAAACCAAAAACCAAAAACCAGAAACCAAAAACCAAAAACCCAAAAACCAAAAACCAAAAACCAAAAACGTAAAACCAAAAACCAAAAAACAGAAACCAAAAACCAAAAACCAAAAAACCAAACGCCAAAAACCAAAAACCAAAAACCAAAAACCAAAAACCAAAAACCAAAAACCAAAACCAAAAACCAAAAACCAAAAACTAAAAACCAAAAACCAAAAAGCCAAAAACAAAAAACCAAAAACCAAAAACCAAAAACCAACAACCAAAAACCAAAAACCAAAAACCAAAAACCAAAAACCAAAAACCAAAAACCAAAAACCAAAAACGGAAAACCAAAACCAAAAACCAAAAACTAAAAACCAAAAACCAAAAACCAAAAACAAAAAACCAAAAACCAAAAACCAAAAACCAACAACCAAAAACCAAAAACCAAAAACCAAAAACCAAAAACATAAACCAAAAACCAGAAACCAAAAACCAAAAACCAAAAACCAGAAACCAGAAACCAAAAACCAAAAAACCAAACGCCAAAAACCAAAAACCAAAAACCAATAACCAATAACCAAAAACCAAAAACAAAAAACCAAAAACCAAAAACCAAAAACAAACAACCAAAAACCAAAAACCAAAAACCAAAAACCAAAAACCAAAAACCAAAAACCAAAAACCAAAAACCAAAAACCAAAAACCAAAAACCAAAAACCAAAAAACCAAACGCCAAAAACCAAAAACCAAAAACCAAAAACCAAAAACCAAAAACCAATAACCAATAACCAAAAACCAAAAACCAAAAACCAAAAACCAAAAACCAAAAACCAAAAACCAAAAACAAACAACCAAAAACCAAAAACCAAAAACCTAAAACCAAAAACCAAAAACCAAAAACCAAAAACCAAAAACCAAAAACCAAAAACCAAAACCAAAAACCAAAACACCAAAAACCAAAAACTAAAAACCAAAAACAAAAAACCGAAAACCAAAAACCAAAAGCCAAAAACCAAAAACCAAAAACCAAAAACCAAAAACCAAAAACCAAAAACCAAAAACCAAAAACCAAAAACCAAAAACCAAAAACCAAAAACCAAAAACCAAAAACCAAAAACCAAAAACCAAAAACCAAAAACCAAAAACCAAAAACCAAAAACCAAAAACCAAAAACCAAAAAACCAAAATCATAAAACCAAAAACAAAAAACCAAAATCCAAAAACCAAAAACCAAACACCAAAAACCAAAAACGGAAACCAAAAGCCAAAAACCAAAAACCAAAAACCAAAAGCCAAAAACCAAAAACCAAAAACCAAACACCAAAAACCAAAAACCAAAAACCAAAAACCAAAAACCAAAAACCAAAAACCAAAAAACCAAAAAACATAAAACCAAAAACAAAAAAACAAAAACCAAAAACCAAAAACCAAAAACCCAAAAACCAAAAATCAAAAACCAAAAACCAAAAACCAAAAACCAAAAACCAACAACCAAAAACCAAAAACAAAAAACCAAAAACCAAAAACCAAAAACAAAAAACCAAAAACCAAAACAACAAAAACCAAAAACCAAAACCAAAAACCAAAAACCAAAAAACCAAAAAAATACAACCAAAAACCAAAAATCAAAAACCAAAAACAAAAAATCAAAAAGAAAACAACAAAATCCAAAAACCAAAAAACCAAAAACAAAAAACCAAAATCCAAGAACAAAAAAAACCAAAAACCAAAAAACAAAGAACCCAAAAACCAAAAACCAAAAACCAAACACCAAAAACCAAAAACCAAAAACCAAAAAACCAAAAAACCAAAAACCAAAAACTAAAAGCAAAAACCAAAAAAAACAAAAACCAAAAAGCAAAAACCAAAAACCGAAAACCAAAAACCAAAAACAAAAAACCAAAAACCAAAAACCAAAAACTCAAAACCACAAATTAAAATACCAAAAATCCAAAAAACTAAAAATCAAAAAACCAAAAACTAAAAACCAAACACCAAAACCCAGAAACCAAGAACCAAAAAACAAAACCCAAAAACCAAGAACCAAAAACCAAAAACCAAAAACCAAAAACCAAAAAACCAAAAACCAAAAACCAAAAACCAAAAACCAAAAACCAAAAACCAAAAACCAAAAACCAAAAACCAAAAACCAAAAACCAAAAACCAAAAACCAAAAATCAAAAACCAAAAACCAAAAACCAAAAACCAAAAACCAAAACCCAAAAACCAGATTCAAAAACCAAAAACCAAAAACCAAAAAACCAAAAATCAAAAAGAAAAAACCAAAATCCAAAAACCAAAAAACCAAAAACAAAAAACCAAAAACCAAGAACAAAAAAAACCAAGAACCAAAGACCAAAAAGCCAAAAAACCAAAAACCAAAATAAACAAAAACCAAAAACCAAAAACCAAAAACCAAAAACCAAAAACCAAAAGACCAAAAAAACCAAAAACAAAAAACCAGATACCAAAAACCAAAAACCAAAAACCAAAACCAAAAAACCAGAAACCAAAAACCAAAAACCAAAAACCAAAAACCAAAAACCAAAAAACCAAAAAAACAAAAAACCAAACACCAAACACCAAATACCCAAATCCAAAAACCAAAAACCAAAAACCAAAATCCAAAAACCAAAAACCAAAAACCAAAAACCAAAAACCTAAAACCAAAAACCAAAAAACAAAAACCTAAAACCAAAAACCAAAAACTAAAAAACCAAAAACCAAAAACAAAAAACCAAAAACAAAAAACCAAAAACTAAAAACCAAAACTATAAAACCAAAAACCAAAGACCCAAAACCAAAAACCAAAAACCAAAAACCAAAAACAAAAAACCAAAAACCAAAAACCAAAAACCAAAACCCAAAAACCAAAAACAAAAAACCAAAAACCAAAAACCAAAAACCAAAAACCAAAAACAAAAACCAAAAACCAAAAACCAAAAACCACAAATCAAAATACCAAAAATCCATAAAACCAAATACCGAAAACCAAAAACCAAAAACCAGAAACCAAAAACCAAAAAAAACAAAACCCAAAAACCAAAAACTAAAAATCAAAAACAAAAAACCAAAAACCAAAAAGCAAAAACCAAAAACCAAAAACCAAAAACCAAAAACCAAAAACCAAAACCCAAAAACTAAAAACCAAAAACCGAAAACCAAAAACCAAGAACCAAAAACCAAAAACCAAATACCTATGACAAAAACAAAAAAACCAAAAAACCAAAAAAACAAAAAAACCAAAAACAAAAAACTAAAAACCAAAAATCAAAAACAAAAAACCAAAAACAAAAAACCAAAAACAAAACCAAAAACAAAAAACCAAAAACCAAGAACCAAAAACCAAAAACCCAAAACAGAAAACAAAGAACCAAAAACCAAAAACCACAAATCAAAATACCAAAAATCCAAAAAACCAAATACCAAAAACCAAAAACCAAAAACCAAAAACCAAAAGATAGAAACCAAAATACGAAACCCAAAAACCAAAAACAAAAACCAAAAAACCAAAAACCAAAAACCAAACACCAAAAACCAAAAACCAAAAACCAACAACCAAAAACCAAAAACCAAAAACCAAAAACCAAAAACCAAAAACCAAAACTAAAAACCAAAAACCAAAAACCAAAAACCAAAAACCAAAAACCAAAAACCAAAAACCAAAAACCATAAACCAAACACCCAAAACCAAAAAACCCAAAAACCAAAAACCAAAAAACCAAAAAACCAAAAACCAGAAACCAAAAGCCAAAAACCAAAAGCCAAAAACCAAAAACCAAAAACCAAAAACCAAAAACCAAAAACCAAAAACCAAAAACCAAAAACCAAAAACCAAAAACCAAAAACCAAAAACCAAAAACCAAAAACCAAAAAACCAAAAACCAAAAACCAAAAACTAAAAACCAAAAACCAAAAACCAAAAAACAAAAACCAAAAACAAAAAAACCAAGAACAAAAAAAACCAAAAACCAAAAACCAAAAACCAAAAACCTAAAAACCAAAACACCAAAAACCAATAACCAAAAACCATAAAAACCAAAAAACCAAAAAACCAAAACCCGAAAACAAAAACCAAAACCAAAAAAATAAAAACCAAAAACCAGAAACCACAAACCAAAAACAAAAGCCAAAAATCAAAAACCAAAAACTCAAAAACCAAAAACCAAAAACCATCAACCAAAAACCAAAAACCAAAAAACAAAAACCAAAAACTAAAAACCATAAACCAAAAACCAAAAACCAAAAACCAAAAACCAAAAACCAAAAACCAAAAACCAAAAACCAAAAACCAAAAACCAAAAACCAAAAACGGAAAACCAAAAAGAACACCCAAAAACCAAAAACCAAAAACTAAAAAACAAAAACCAAAAACCAAAAACCAAAAAACATAAACCACAAATATCAAAAACCAAAAAGCAAAAATCAAAAAGCAAAAACCAAAAACCAAAAACCAAAAACCAAAAACCAAAAACAAAAAACCAAAAACCAAAAACCAAAAACCAAAACCAAAAACCAAAAACCAAAAACCAAAAACCAAACACCAAAAACCAAAAACCAAAAACCAAAACCCAAAAAACATAAAACCAAGAACCAAAAACCAAAAAGGAAAAACCAAAATCCAAAAACCAAAAACAAAACACCAAAAACCAAAACCCCAAAAACAAAAACCAAACACCAAAAACCAAAAAACCAAAAAGCGAAAACCAAAAACCAAAAACCAAGAAGCAAAAAACAAAAAACCCAAATACAAAAAAACCAAAAACCAAAAACCAAAAACCAAAAACCAAAAACCAAAAACCAAAAACCAAAAACCAAAAACCAAAAACCAAAAACCAAAAACCTAAAACCAAAAACCAAAAACCAAAAACCAAAAACCAAAAACCAGAAACCAAAAAACTGAAAACCGAAAACCAAAAACAAAAAAATTAAAACAAAAAACCAAAAACTAAAAACCAAAAACAAAAAACCAAAAACCAAAAACCAAAAACCAAAAACCAAAAACCAAAAACCAAAAACCAAAAACCAAAAATCAAAAACCAAAAACCAAAAACCAAAAACCAAAAACCAAAAACCAAAAACCCAAAAAACCAGAAAACATAAAATCAAAAACCAAAAAGAAAAACCAAAAAGAAAAAACCAAAATCCAAAAACCAAAAACCACAAATCAAAATACCAAAAATCCAAAAAACCAAACACCAAAAACCAAAAACCAAAACCAAAAATCAAAATACCAAAAATCCAAAAAACCAAATACCAAAAACCAAAAACCAAAAACCAAAAGATAAAAACCAAAATACAAAACCCAAAAACTAAAAACAAAAACCAAAAAACTAAAAAACCAAAAACAAAAAACAAAAAACTAAAAACCAAAAACCAAAAACAAGAAACCAAAAACAAAAAACCAAAAACTAAAAACCAAAAACCAAAAACCAAAAAACAAAAACCAAAAACCAAAAACCAAAAACCAAAAACCAAAAACCAAAAACCAAAAACCAAAAACCAAAAATCAAAAACCAAAAACCAAAAACCAAAAACCAAAAACCAAAAACGAAAAACCAAAAACCAAAAACCAAAAACCAAAAACCAAACACCAAAACCAAAAACCAAAAACCAAAAACCAAAAACCAAGAACCAAAAACCAAAAACCAAAAACCGAAAACCCAAAACCAAAGACCAAAAACCAAAAACCAAAAACCAAAACCCAAAAACCAAAAACCAAAAACCAAAAACCAAAAACCCAAAACAAAAAAACCCAAAAAACAAAAACCAAAAAACCAAAAAACCAAAAAACCAAAAAACCAAAAAACCAAAAAACCAAAAAACCAAAAAACCAAAAACCAGAAACGAAAAACCAAAAACCAAAAGCCAAAAACCAAAAACCAGAAACCAAAAACCAAAAACCAAAAACCAAAAACCAAAAACCAAAAACCAAAAGCCAAAAAACAAAAACCAAAAACCAAAAACCAAAAAAAAAAACCAAAATACCAAAAAACATAAAACCAAAAACCAAAAACCAAAAGAAAGAACCAAAATCAAAAACCAAAAACAAAAAACCCAAAAACCAAAAACCAAAACCAAGAACAAAAAACACCAAAAACCAAAAACCAACAAACCAAAAAACCAAAAACCAAAGACCAAATACCAAAAACCAAAAACCAAAAGCCAAAAAAACCAAAAAACCAAAAGACCAAAAACCAAAAACCGAAAACAAAAACCAAATACCAGAAACAAAAAACCAAAAACCAAAAACCAAAAACCAAAAGCCAAAAAAACTAAAAAACCAAAAAACCAAAAACCAAAAACCAAAAACCAAAAACCAAAAACCAAAAACCAAAAACAAAAACCAAAAACCAAAAACCAAAAACTAAAAACCAAAAACCAATAACCAAAAACCAAAAACCAAAAACCAAAAACCAAAAACCAAAAACCAAAAACCAAAAACCAAAACCAAAAACCAAAACACCAAAAACCAAAAATCAAAAACCAAAAACCAAAAACCAAAAAACCAAAAAACATAAAACCAAAAACAAAAAACCAAAATCCAAAAACCAAAAACCACAAATCAAAATACCAAAAATCCAGAAAAACCAAACACCAAAAACCAAAGAACAAAAACCAAAAACCAAAAACCAAAATCCAAAAACCAAAAACCAGAAACCAAAAACCAAAAAAAAAACCCAAAAACCAAAAACTAAAAAACTAAAACCAAAAACCAAAAACCAAAAACCCAAATACCAAAAATCAAAAACCAAAAACCAAAAACCAAATACCAACAACCAAAAACCAAAAACAAAAAACCAAAAACCAAAAACCAAAAACAAAAAACCAAAAACCAAAACCCCAAAAACCAAAAACCAAAAACCAAAAACCAAAAACCAAAAAACCAAAAACAAAAAACCAAAAACCAAAATCCAAGAACAAAAAAACCAAAAACCAAAAAACAAAAAACCCAAAAACCAAAAACCAAAAACCAAACACCAAAAACCCAAAACCAAAAACCAAAAAACAAAACCCAAAAACCAAGAACCAAAAACCAAAACCAAAAACTAAAAACCACAAATTAAAATACCAAAAATCCAAAAAACCAAAAACCAAAATACCAAAAACCAAACACCAAAACCCAGAAACCAAAAACCAAAAAACAAAACCCAAAAACCAAGAACCAAAAACCAAAAACCAAAAACCAAAAAACCAAAAACCAAAAACCAAAAACCAAAAACCAAAAACAAAAAACCAAAAACCAAAAACCAAAAACCAAAAACCAAAAACCAAAAACCAAAAACCAAAAACCAAAAACCAAAAACCAAAAACCAAAAACCAAAAACCAGAAACCAAAAACGAAAAACCAAAAACCAAAAAACCAAAAACCAAAAAGAAAAAACCAAAATCCAAGAACCAAAAAACCAAAACCAAAAAACCAAAAACCAAGAACAAAAAAACCAAAAACCAAAGACCAAAAAACCAAAAACCAAAAACCAAAAACCAAAAACCAAAAACCAAAAACCAAAAACCTTAAACAAAAACCAAAACCAAAAACCTAAAACCAAATACCAGAAACCAAAAAACCAAAAACCAAAAACAAAAAACCAAAAACAGAAAACCAAAACTAAAAACCAAAAACAAAAAACCAAAAACCAAAAACCAAAAACCAAAAACCAAAAACCAAAAACCAAAAACCAAAAACCAAAACCAAAAAACCAGAAACCAAAAACCAAAAACAAAAAACCAAAAACCAAAAAACCAAAACAACAAAAAACCAAACGCTAAACACCAAAAACCCAAATCCAAAAACCAAAAACAAAAAACCAAAAACAAAAAACCAAAACTAAAAACCAAAAACAAAAAACCAAAAACCAAAAACCAAAAACCAAAAACCAAAAACCAAAAACCAAAAACCAAAAACCAAAAACCAAAAACCAAAAACCAAAAACCAAAACCCAAAGACCAAAAACCAAAAACCAAAAACCTGAAACCAAAAACCAAAAACAAAAACAAAACCAAAAACCAAAAACCAAAAACCACAAATCAAAATACCAAAAATCCATAAAACCAAATACCGAAAACCAAAAACCAAAAACCAGAAACCAGAAACCAAAAACCAAAAAAAACAAAACCCAAAAACCAAAAACTAAAAATCAAAAACAAACAAACCAAAAACCAAAAACCAAAAACCAAAAACCAAAAACCAAAAACCAAAAACCAAAAACCAAAAACCAAAAACCAAAAACCAAAAACCAAAAACCAAAAACCAAAACCCAAAAACCAAAAACCAAAAACCAAAAACCAAAAACGAAAAACCAAAAACCAAAAAACCAAAAAACCGAAAAAACCAAAAATAAAAAACTAAAAGCCAAAAATCAAAAACAAAAAACCAAAAACAAAAAACCAAAAACAAAACCAAAAACAACAAACCAAAACCCAAGAACCAAAAACCAAAAACCAAGAACAGAAAACAAAGAACCAAAAACCAAAAACCACAAATCAAAATACCAAAAATCCAAAAAACCAAATACCAAAAACCAAAAACGAAAAACCAAAAGATAGAAACCAAAATACAAAACCCAAAAGCCAAAAACAAAAACCAAAAAACCAAAAACCAAAAACCAAAAACCAAAACCCCAAAACCAAAAACCAAAACCCCAAAAACCAAAAACCAAACACCAAAAACCAAAAACCAAAAAACCAAAAACCAGAAACCAAAAACCAAAAACCAAAAACAGAAAACCAAAAACCAAAAACCAAAACCCAAAAACCAAAAACCATAAAAAAAAACCAAAAACCAAAAACCAAAAACAAAAAAACCAAAAAACGAAAAAACCAAAAATAAGAAACTAAAAACCAAAAATCAAAAACAAAATCCCAAAAAACCAAAAAACCAAAAAACCAAAAACCAGAAACCAAAAACCAAAAACCAAAAACCAAAAGCCAAAAAATAAAAACCAAAAACCAAAAACCAAAAACCAAAAACCAAAAACCAAAAACCAAAAACCGAAAACCACAAACCATAAACCAAAAACTAAAAACCAAAAACCAAAAACCAAAACCAAAAACCAAAAACCAAAAACCAAAAACCAAAAACCAAAAACCGAAAACCCAAAACTAAAAACCAAAAAGCAAAAACCAAAAACCATAAACCAAAAACCAAAAACCAAAAACCAAAAACCAAGACCCAAATACCAAAAACCAGAAACCAAAAACCAAAAACCAAAAACCATAAACCAAAACCCAAAACCAAAAAACCCAAAAACCAGAAACCAAAAAACCAAAAAACCAAAAACCAGAAACCAAAAACCAAAAACCAAAAGCCAAAAACCAAAAACCAAAAACCAAAAACCAAAAACCAAAAACCAAAAACCAAAACCCAAAAGCTAAAAACCAAAAACCAAAAATTAAAAACCAAAAAACCAAAAACCAAAAACCAAAAACCAAAAACAAAAAAACCAAAAAACCAAAAAACATGAACCCACAAACCAAAAAGCAAAAACCAAAAAGAAAACACCAACATCCAAAAACCAAACACCGAAAACCAAAAAACAAAAACTAAAAACCAAAAACCAAAAACCAAAAACCAAATAAAACACCCAAAACCAAAAACCAAAAACTTAAAAAACAAAAACCAAAAACCAAAAACCAAAAACCAAATATCAAAAACCAAAAACCAAAAACCAAAAACCAAAAACCAAAAACCAAAAACCAAAAACCAAAAACCAAAAACCAAAAACCAAAAACGAAAAGCAAAAAACCAAAAACCAAAAACCAAAAACAAAACACCAAAAACCAAAACTCCAAAAACCAAAAACCAAAAACCTAAAACAAAACACCAAAAACCAAAACCCCAAAAACCAAAACCCAAAAACCAAAAACCAAAAAACCAAAAACCAAAAACCAAAAACCAAAAAACCAAAAAATCAAAAACCAGAAACCATAAGCCGAAAACCAAAAACCAAAAGCCAAAAACCAAAAACCACAAACCAAAAACCAAAAACCAAAAACCAAAAACCAAAAACCCAGAAAAACCAAAAAACATAAAACCAAACAACCAAAAATCAAAAACCAAAAACCAAAAACCAAAAAGAAAACACCAAAATCCAAAAACCAAAAAACCAAAAACAAAAAACCAAAAACCAAAAACTGAAAACCAAAAATAAAAAACGCGAAACCAAAAAACCAAAAACCAAAAACCAAACACCAAAAACCAAAAACCAAAAACCAAAAACCAAAAACCAAAAACCAAAAACCAAAAACCAAAAACCAAAAACCAAAAACCAAAAACCAAAAACCAAAAACCAAAAACCAAAAACCAAAAACCAAAAACCAAAAACCAAACATCAAAAACCAAAAACCAAAAACCAAAATTCAAAAACCAAAAACCAAAAACCAAAAACCAAAAACCAAAAACCAAAAACCAAAAACCAAAAACCAAAAACCAAAAACCAAAAACCAAAAACCAAAAACCAAAAACCAAAAACCAAAAACCAAAAACAAAAACAAAACCCAAAAACCAAAAACCAAAAACCAAAAACCAAAAACCAAAAACCAAAAACCAAAAACCAAAAACCAAAAACCCGGAAACCAAAAATCAAAAACCAAAAACCAAAAACCAAAAACCAAAAACCAAAAACCAAAAACCAAAAACCAAAAACCAAAAACCAAAAACCAAAAACCAAAAACCAAAAACCAAAAACCAAAAACCAAAAACCAAAAACCAAAAACCAAAAACCAAAAACCAAAAACCAAAAACCAAAAACCAAAAACCAAAAACCAAAAACCAAAAACCAAAAACCAAAAACCAAAAACCAAAAACCAAAAACCAAAAACCAAAAACCAAAATCCAAAAACCAAAAACCAAAAACCAAAAACCAAAACCAAAAACCAAAAACCAAAAACCAAAAACCAAAAACCAAAAACCAAAAACCAAAAACCAAAAACCAAAAACCAAAAACCAAAAACCAAAAACCAAAAACCAAAAACCAAAAACCAAAAACCAAAAACCAAAAACCAAAAACCAAAAACCAAAAACCAAAAACCAAAAACCAAAAACCAAAAACCAAAAACCAAAAACCAAAAACCAAAAACCAAAAACCAAAAACCAAAAACCAAAAACCAAAAACCAAAAACCAAAAACCAAAAACCAAAAACCAAAAACCAAAAGCCAAAAAACAAAAACCAAAAACCAAAAACCAAAAACCAAAAACCAAAAACCAAAAACCAAAAACCAAAAACCAAAAACCAAAATTCAAAAACCAAAAACCAAAAACCAAAAACCAAAAACCAAAAACCAAAAACCAAAAACCAAAAACCAAAAAACAAAAACCAAAAACCGAAAACCAAAAACCAAAAACCAAAAACCTAAAACCAAAAAACAAAAACCAAAAACCTGAAACCAAAAACCAAAAACAGAAAACCAAAAACCAAAAACCAAAAACCAAAAACCAAAAACCAAAAACCAAAAGCCAAAAACCAAAAACCAAAAACCAAAAACCAAAAACCAAAAACCAAAAACCAAAAACCAAAAACCAAAAACCAAAAACCAAAAACCAAAAACCAAAAACCAAAAACCAAAAACCAAAAACCAAAAACCAAAAACCAAAAACCAAAAATCAAAAACCAACAACCAAAAACCTGAAACCAAAAACAAAAACCAAAAACCAAAAACCAAAAACCAAAAACCATAAACCAAAAACCGAAAACCAAAAACCAAAAACCAAAAACCAAAAACCAAAAACCAAAAACCAAAAAACAAAAACAAAAACAGAAACCCAAAACCAAAAACCAAAAACAGAAACCAAAAACCATACACCAAAAACAAAAAACAAAAAACCAAAAAGCAAAAACCAAAAACCAAAAACCAAAACCCAAAAACCAAAAACCAAAAACCAAAAATCAAAAACCAAAAACCAAAAACAAAAACCAAAAACCAAAAACCAAAAACCAAAAACCGAAAACCAAAAACCAAAAACCAAAAACCAAAAACCAGAAACCAAAAACCAAAAACCAAAAACCAAAAACCAAAAACCAAAAAACAAAAACCAAAAACCAAAAACCAAAAACCAAAAACCAAAAACCAAAAACCAAAAACCAAAAACCAAAAACCAAAAACCAAAAACCAAAAACCAAAAACCAAAAACCAAAAACCAAAAACCAAAAACCAAACACCAAAAACCAAAAACCAAAAACCAAAAAACAAAAACCAAAAACCAAAAACCAAAAACCAAAAACCAAAAACCAAAAACCAAAAACCAAAAACCAAAAACCAAAAACCAAAAACCAAAAACCAAAGAACCAAAAACCAAAAACCAAAAACCAAAAACCAAAAATCAAAAACCAAAAACCAAAAACCAAAAACTAAAAACCAAAAACAAAAAACCAAAAACCAAAAAACCAAAAACCAAAAACCAAAAACTGAAAACCAAAAATAAAAAACGGGAAACCAAAAAACCAAAAACCAAAAACCAAAAACCAAAAACCAAAAACCAAAAACCAAAAACCAAAAACCAAAAACCAAAAACCAAAAACCAAAAACCAAAAACCAAAAACCAAACATCAAAAACCAAAAACCAAATACCAAAAACCAAACACCAAAAACCAAAAACCAAAAACCAAAAACCAAAAACCATACAAAAAACGAAAAACCAAAAAACAAAAACAAAAACCAAAAACCAAAAAACAAAAATCAAAAACCAAAAACCAAAAACCAAAAACCAAAAACCAAATACCAAAAAACCAAAAACCAAAAACCAAATCCAAAAACCAAAAACCAAAAACCAAAAACCAAAAACCAAAAACCAAAAACCAAAAACCAAAAACCAAAAACCAAAAACACAAAACCAAAAACTAAAAACCAAAAACCAAAAACCAAAAACCAAAAACCAAAAACCAAAAACCAAAATCAAAAACCAAAAACCAAACAAACAAAAACCAAAAACCAAAAACCAAAAACCAAAAACCAAAAACCAAAAACCAAAAACCAAAAACCAAAAACCAAAAACCAAAAACCAGAAACCAAAAACCAAAAATCAAAACCAGAAACCAAAAACCAAAAACCAAAAACCAAAAACCAAAAACCAAAAACCAAAAAACAAAAACCAAAAACCAAAACCCAAAAAACAAAAACCAAAAACCAAAAACCAAAAACCAAAAACCAAAAACCAAAAACCAAAAACCAAAAACCATAAACCAAAAACCAAAAACCAAAAACCAAAAACCAAAACCCAAAAACCAAAAACCAAAAACCAAAAACCAAAAACCAAAAACCAAAAACCAAAAACCAAAAACCCAAAACCAAGAAACCAAAAACCACAAACCCAAAAACCCAAAAACCAAAAACGGAAAACCAAAAACCAAAACCCAAAACCAAAAACCAAAAACCAAAAACCCAAGACCAAAAACCAAAAACCAAAAAACATAAAACCAAAAACCAAAAACCAAAAACCAAAAACCAAAACCAAAACCAAAACCCAAAAACCTAAAACCAAAAACCAAAAACCAAAAGCCAAAAACCAAAAACCAAAAACCAAAGACCAAAAACCAAAAACCAAAAACTAAAAACTAAAAACCAAAAACCAAAAACCAAAAACCAAAAACCAAAAACCAAAAACCAAAAACCAAAAACCAAAAACCAGAAACCAAAAACCAAAAACCAAAAACCAAAAACCAAAAACCAAAAACCAAAAACCAAAAACCAGAAACCAAAAACCAAAAATCAAAACCAAAAACCAAAAACCAAAAACCAAAGACCAAAAACCAAAAGCCAAAAACCAAAACCAAATACAAAACCAAAACCCAAAAACTAAAACCAATAACCAAAAGCCAATAACCTAAAACCAAAAACCTAAGACCAAAAACCAAAACCCAAATACCAAAAAACCAAAAACCAAAAACCAAATCCAAAAACCTAAAACATAAAACTGAAAACCAAAAACCAAAAACCAAAAACCAAAAACCAAAAACCAAAAACCAAAAACCAAAAACCAAAAACTGAAACCAAAAACCAAAAACCAAAAACCAAAAAACAAAAACCAAAAACCAAAAACCATAAACCAAAAACCAAAAACCAAAAACCAAAATTCAAAAACCAAAAACCAAAAACCAAAAACCAAAAACCAAAAACCAAAAACTAAAAACCAAAAACAAAAAACCAAAAACCAAAAAACCAAAAACCAAAAACCAAAAACCAAAAACTGAAAACCAAAAATAAAAAACGGGAAACCAAAAAACCAAAAACCAAAAACCAAAAACCAAACATCAAAAACCAAAAACCAAAAACCAAAAACCAAAAACCAAAAACCAAAAACCAAAAACCAAAAACCAAAAACCAAAAACCAAAAACAAAAAACGAAAAACCAAAAAACAAAAACCAAAAACCAAAAACAGAAAGACAAAAATCAAAAACCAAAAACCAAAAACCAAAAACCAAAAACCAAATACCAAAAAACCAAAAACCAAAAACCAAAACACAAATCCAAAAACCAAAAACCAAAAACCAAAAACCAAAAACCAAAAACCAAAAACCAAAAACCAAAAACCAAAGACCAAAAACTAAAAACCAAAAACCAAAGACGAAAAACCAAAAACTGAAACCAAAAACCAAATACCAAAAACCAAAAACCAAAAAACAAAAACCAAAAACCAAAAACCAAAAACCAAAAACCAAAAACCAAAAACCAAAAACCAAAAACCAAAAACCAAAAACCAAAAACCAGAAATCAAAAACCAAAAATCAAAACCAGAAACCAAAAACCAAAAACCAAAAACCAAAAACCAAAAACCAAAAACCAAAAACCAAAAACCAAAAACCAAAAACCAAAAACCAAAAACCAAAACCCAAAAACCAAAAACCAAAAACCAAAAACCAAAAACCAAAAACCAAAAACCAAAAACCATAAACCAAAAACCAAAAACCAAAAACCAAAACCCAAAAACCTAAAACCAAAAACCAAAAGCCAAATACCAAAAACCAAAAACCAAAGACCAAAAACCAAAAACCAAAAACTAAAAACTAAAAACCAAAAACCAAAAACCAAAAACCAAAAACCAAAAACCAAAAACCAAAAACCGAAAACCAGAAACCAAAAACCAAAAACCAAAAACCAAAAAACAAAAACCAGAAACCAAAAACCAAAAATCAAAACCAAAAACCAAAAACCAAAAACCAAAGACCAAAAACCAGAAACCAAAAACCAAAACCAAAAACAAAATCAAAACCCAAAAAACTAAAACCAATAACCAAAAGCCAAAAACCTAAAACCAAAAACCAAAAACCAAAAACCAAAAACCAAAAACCAAAAACCAAAAACCAAAAACCAAACACCAAAAACCAAAAACTAAAAACCAAAAACCAAAAACCAAAAACCAAAAACCAAAAACTGAAATCAAAAACCAAAAACCAAAATCCAAAAACCAAAAACCAAAAAACAAAAACCAAAAACCAAAAACCAAAAACCAAAAACCAAAAACCAAAAACCAAAACCAAAAACCAAAAACCAAAAACCAGAAACCAAAAACCAAAAACCAAAAACCAGAAACCAAAAACCAAAAATCAAAACCAGAAACCAAAAACCAGAAACCAAAAACCAAAAACCAAAAACCAAAAACCAAAAACCAAAAACAAAACCAAAACCCAAAAACCTAAAACCAAAAACCAAAAGCAAAAATAAAATCAAAACCCAAAAACCTAAAACCAATAACCAAAAGCCAAAAACCTAAAACCAAAAACCAAAGACCAAAAACCAAAACCCAAATACCAAAAAACCAAAAACCAAAAACCAAATCCAAAAACCTAAAACCAAAAACCAAAAACCAAAAACCAAAAACTGAAACCAAAAACCAAAAACCAAAAACCAAAAACCAAAAAACAAAAACCAAAAACCAAAAACCATAAACCAAAAACCAAAAACCAAAAACCAAAAACCAAAAACCAGAAACCAAAAACCAAAAATCAAAACCAAAAACCAAAAACCAAAACCAAAAACCAAAAACCAAAAACCAAAAACCAAATACCAAAAACCAAAAGCCAAAAACCAAAAACAAAAACCAAAAACCAAAAACCAAAATCCAAATACCAAAAACCAAAAACAAAAAACAGAAACCTAAAACAGAAAACCAAAAACCAAAAACAGAAGCCTAAAACCAAAAACCTAAAACCAAAAACAGAAACCAAAAACCAAAAACCAAAAACCAAAACCAAAATCCAAAAACCAAAAACCAAAAACCAAAAACCAAAAACCAAAAACCAAAAACCAAAAACCAAAAACCAAAAACCAAAATCCATAAAGCAAAAACGAAAAAACAGAAACCTTAAACCAAAAGCCAAAAACCAAAAACAGAAATTAAAAACCAAAAACCCAAAAACCAAAAATAAACCAAAGCCATGAACAAAAACCAAAAACCAAAAACCAAAAACCAAAGACCAAAGACCAAAAAACCAAAAACCAAAAACCAAAAACCAAAAACCAAAAACCAAAAACAGAAACCAAAAACCCAAACGCCGAAAACCAAAAACCAAAACCAAAAACCAAAAACCAAATAACCAAAAATGTTTTGTTTGTGGTTTTTGGTTTTTTGGTTTTTGGGTTTTGGTTTTTGGTTTTTGGTCTTTGGTTTTTGGTTTTTGGTTCTTGGTTTTTGGTTTTTGGTTTTTGGTTTTTGGATTTTGGTTTTTGTCTTTTGGTTTTTGGTTTTTGGTTTTTTGGTTTTTGGTTTTAAGTTTTTGGTTTTTGTTTTTTGGTTTTTGGTCTTTGGTTTTTGGTTTTTGGATTTTGGTCTTGCGTTTTTGACCAAGACCAAAAACGAAAAACCAAAAACCAAAAACTTAAAACCAAAAACCAAAAAACCAAAAACCAAAAACCAAAAGACAAAAACCAAAATCAGAAACCAAAAACCAAAATCCAAAAACCAAAGACCAAAAACCAAAAAACCAAAAACCAAAAACCAAAAACCAAAAACCAAGATCCAAAAACCAAAAACCAAAAACCAAAAACCAAAAACCAAAAACAAAAACCAAAAACCAAAAACCCAATAAACAAAAATCACAAACTAAAAATCAAAAACCAAAAACCAAAAACCAAAAACCAAAAACCAAAAACCAAAAACCAAAAACCAAGAACCGAAAACCAAAAACCAAAAACCAAAAACCAAAAACCAAAAACCAAAAACCAAAAACCAAAAACCAAAAACCAAAAACCAAAAACCAAAAACCAAAAACCAAAAACCAAAAACCAAAAACCAAAAACCAAAAAACCAAAAAACAAAAATCAAAAACCAAAAACCAATAATCAAAAACCAAAAACCAAAAACCAAAAACCAAAAACCAAAAACCAAAAACCAAGAACCGAAAACCAAAAAACATAAACCAAAAACCAAAGTCCAAGAACCAAAAATCCAAAAACCAAAAACCAAAAACACAAACCAAAAACCCAAAACCCAATAAACAAAAATCAAAAGCTAAAAACCAAAAACCAAAAACCAAGAACCGAAAACCAAAAAACATAAACCAAAAACCAAAGTCCAGAAACCAAAAACCAAAACCCAAAAACCAAAACCCAAAAACCAAATACCAAAAACCAAAAACCAAAAACCAAAAACCAAAAACCAAAAACCAAAAACCAAAAACCAAAAACCAAAAACCAAAAACCCAAAACCAAAAACCAAAAACCAAGAACCGAAAACCAAAGAACATAAACCAAAAACCAAAGTCCAAGAACCAAAAATCCAAAAACCAAAAACCAAAAACACAAACCAAAAACCAAGAACCAAAAACCAAAAACCAAAAACCAAAAAACAAAAACGAAAAACCAAAAACCAAAAACCAAAACCCAAAAACCACAACCCAAAAACCAAAACCCAAAAACCTAATACCAAAAACCAAAAACCAAAAACCAAAAACCAAAAACCAAAAACCAAAAACCAAAAACCAAAAACCAAAAACCAAAAACCAAAAACCAAAAACTAAAAACCAAAAACCAAAAACCAAAAAACAAAAACGAAAAACCAAAAACCAAAAACCAAAAACCAAAAACCAAAAACCAAGAACCGAAAACCAAAAAACATAAACCAAAAACCAAAAACCAAAAACCAAAGTCCAAAAACCAAAAATCCAAAAACCAAAAACCAAAAACCAAAAACAGAAACCAAAAACCAAGAACCAAAAACCAAAAACCAAAAACCAAAAACCAAAAACCAAAAACCAAAAACCAAAAACCAAAAACCAAAAACCAAAAATCAAAAACCAAAGCCCAAAAACCAAAACCCAAAAACCAAAACCCAAAAACCAAAAACCAAAAACCAAAAACCAAAAACCAAAAAACCAAAAAAACAAAAATCAAAAACCAAAAACCAAAAATCAAAAACCAAAAACCAAAAACCAAAAACCAACAACCAAAAACCAAAAACCAAAAACCAAAAACCAAAAACCAAAAACCAAAAACCGAAAACCAAAAACCAAGAACCGAAAACCAAAAAACATAAACCAAAAACCAAAGTCCAAAAACCAAAAATCCAAAAACCAAAAACCAAAAACAGAAACCAAAAACCAAGAACCAAAACCAAAAACCAAAAACCAAAAACCAAAAACCAAAAACCAAAAACCATAACCCAAAAACCAAAACCCAAAAACCAAAACCCAAGAACCAAATACAAAAACCAAAAACCAAAAACCAAAAACCAAAAACCAAAAACCAAAAACTAAAAACCAAAAACCAAAAACCAAAAAACAAAAACCAAAAACCAAAAACCAAAAACCAAAAACCAAAAACCAAAAACCAAAAACCAAAAACCAAAAACCAAAAACCAAGAACCGAAAACCAAAAAACATAAACCAAAAACCAAAAACCAAAGTCCAAAAACCAAAAATCTAAAAACCAAAAACCAAAAGCAGAAACCAAAAACCAAGAACCAAAAACCAAAAACCAAAAACAAAAAACCAAAAACCAAAAACCAAAAACCAAAAACCAAAAATCAAAAACCAAAACCCAAAAACCAAAACCCAAAAACCAAAACCCAAAAACCAAAAACCAAAAACCAAAAACCAAAAACCAAAAACCAAAAACCAAAAACCAAAACCCAAAAACCAAAAACCAAAAACCAAAAACCAAAAACCAAAAACAAAAAACCAAAAACCAAAACTGAAAACCAAGAACCAAAAACTAAAAAACCAAACACCAAAAACCGAAAACCAAAAACCAAAAACAAAAAACCAAAAACCAAAACCAAAAAACCAAAAACCAAAAAACCAAAAACCAAAAACCAAAAACCAATAAACCAAAAACCAAAAACCAAAAACCGGTTTTTGGTTTTTTGGTTTTTGGTTTTTTGGTTTTGGTTTTTGGTTTTTTGTTTTTGGTTTTTGGTTTTCGGTTTTTGGTGTTTGGTTTTTTAGTTTTTGGTTCTTGGTTTTCAGTTTTGGTTTTTGGTTTTTGGTTTTTGGTTTTTGGTTTTTGGTTTTTGGTTTTTGGTTTTTGGTTTTTTGGTTTTTGGTTTTTGGTTCTTGGTTTTTGGTTTTTGATTTCTGGTTTTTGGTTTTTGGTTTTTGGTTTGTGGTTCTTGGTTTTTGGTTTTTGGTTTTTGGTTTCTGATTTTGGTTTTTGGGTTTTGGTTTCTGTTTTTGGTTTGTGGTTTTTGGTTTTTTGGTTTTTGTTTTTTGGTTTATGGTTTTTGGTTTTTGGTTTTTGGTTTTTGTTTTTTGGTTTTTTGTTTTCGGTTTTCGGTTTATGGTTTTTGGTATTTGGTTTTTGGTTTTTGGTTTTCGGTTTTTGGTTTTTGGTTTTTGGTTTTTGGTTATTGGTTTTTGGTTTTTGGTTTTGGTTTTTGGTTTTTGGTTTTTGGTTTTTGGTTTTTGGTTTTTGGTTTTTGGTTTTTGGTTTTTGGTTTTTGGTTTTTGGTTTTTGGTTTTTGGTTTTTGGTTTTTGGTTTTTGGTTTTTGGTTTTTGGTGTTTGGTTTTTGGTTTTTGGTTTTTGGTTTTTGGTTTTTGGTTTCTGTTTAAAGTTTTTGGTTTTTGGTTTTTGATTTTTGGTTTTTGGTTTTTGGTTTTTGGTTTTTCGTGTTTGGTTTTTGGTTTTTGGTTTTTGGTTTATTGGTTTTTGGTTTTTGGTTTTTGGTTTTTTGGTTTTTGGTTTTTGGTTTTTGTTTTTGGTTTTTGGTTTTTGGTTTTTGGTTTTTGGTTTTTGGTTTTTGGTTTTTTGGTTTTTGGTTTTTGGTTTCTGATTTTGGTTTTTGGTTTCTGTTTTTGGTTTTTGGATTTTGGTTTTTGGTTTTTGGTTTTTGGTTTTTGTTTTTTTGGTTTTTGGTTTTGGTTTTTGGTGTTTGGTTTTTGGTTTTTGGTTTTTGGTTTTTGCTTTTTTGGTTTTTGGTTTTTGGTTTTTTCGTTTTTGGTTTTTGGTTTTTGGTATTTGGTTTTCGGTTTTTGGTTTTTGGTTTTGGTTTTTGGTTTTTTGGTTCTTGGTTTTTGGTTTTTGGTTTTTGGTTTTTGGGTTTTTGGTTTTGGATTTTGGTTTTTGGTTTTGGTTTTTGGTTTTTGGTTTTTGGTTTTTGGTTTTGGATTTTGGTTTTTGGTTTTGGTTTTTGGTTTTTGGTTTTTGGGTTTTGGTTTTTGGTTTTTGGTTTTTGGTTTTTGGTTTTTGGTTTTTGGTTTTTTGGTTTTTGGTTTTTCGTTTTATGGTTTTTTGGTTTTTGGTTTTTGGTTTTTGGTTTTTGGTTTTTGGGTTTTGGTTTTTGGGTTTTGGTTTTTGGGTTTTGGTTTTTGGTTTTTGGTTTTTGGTTTTTGATTTTTGGTTTTTGGTTTTTCGTTTTTGGTTTTGGTTTTTGGTTTTTGGTTTTTGGTTCTTGGTTTTTGGTTTCTGTTTTTGGTTTTTGCTTTTGGTTTTTGGATTTTTGGTTTTTGCACTTTGGTTTTTGGTTTTTGGTTTATGTTTTTTGATTTTGGGTTCTTGGTTTTTGGTTTTTGGTTTTTGGTTTTTGGTTTTTGGTTTTTGTTTTTTGGTTTTTGATTTTTAGTTTTTGGTTTTTGGTTTTTGGTTTTTGGTTTTTGGTTTTTGGTTTTTGGTTTTTGGTTTTTGGTTTTTGGTTTATGGTTTTTGGTTTTTGGGTTTTGGTTTTTGGGTTTTGGTTTTTGGGTTTTGGTTTTTGGTTTTTGGTTTTTGGTTTTTGGTTTTTAGGGTTTTGTACTAAAATACAAAACCCTATTGCAATCACGACCTGTGTCCGTCTGTCCGTCCGTCCGTCCGTCCGTCCGTCCGTCCGTCCGTCCGTCCGTCCGTCCGTCTGTATGTCACAGCACTTTTTCTCGGAAACTATAGAAGCTACAGCCATGAAACTTTGTGGAAAGGTCAGAAGTGATGACCTCTTGAAAGTTCATTGGTGGGACAAATTTTTAAAGGGGTTTAAAGGGGGTCTCCCCATATAGGGAAGTGACCCCCAAAAAAAATTTTTCACCATTGGTAGTCGAGTAGGGTGTCATTGGAAAGGTCTTAACGAGATCTTTTCAAAACAAGTCTTAAAATTGCCTTACAAGTACCGAGGGGGGCAGGGGAAGGGGAAATGTACGAACTTTTCGCGTACCCCCCCCTCGCGATTGGACACCTTCCATCCGAAAAATCTGAAAAAAATCATGGATGTGGGCCTTAATGAGTACAACAACAACAAATACATGAGAAGTCGAAATTCACTCAACTTTGTTAGTAATAGTATGATTTATTGATTTTATGTTTTCTTGAATAAAATCTAGACGGTACCCTTAAATTCAATAAAATCTAGCACACAGATGACTATTTATAGGATAAATCTTTTCTGAAAGTTTCATAAAGATCGAATAATATTTAACGAAGTTATAGCGATTTGAGTTTTCCTTTATTACTATGGAGCCATATGCGCTATGGAGCCATATGCGCTTTTTACCGACTTAGAAATTACAGCTTTGCTAGGATTCGCATGAAAATTTCAGGAATGATAGGTATCATGAAGATGAGTATATACAATTGAAACAAGTCGGAAAGGCAGGAGAGAGCTCCTAGCAAAAGGGCTTTGTAACCATTCTAAGATTCTAAAAAACAGGCCATGAATCAATGATTACAGTACAGAGGAGTGGCCCCTGAAAAAAAATTTAATGAAAGGTAGCCGATATGAGTATCAACTGAAAGTTCTCTATGAGAGCTTTTCAAAACAGTTCTTAATCTGACAGTTTTTGCTTCTGTGGGGCAGAGGGGGGGAAACATGAAAAATGTGTTTCGTCCCTCGCGAATGGACACCCGTGATCTTAAAAAATCTGAAATAATTATCAAGGGAGATATTTGTGGGTATAACTATAACAAATACCTCAGAAGTCAAAATTCTTTCAACTTTGCTAATAATAGTATGATCCTCGAACATGACATGTTTCTTGATTTTATTCGTTACTGGTTACTGCATTTTGTAAGTTGAGTACAAAACCCTTCTGACATGAGCATAGGTCTGTCTACCCAACTTGTTGGTTTTTGGTTTTTGGTTCTTGGTTTTTGGTTTTTGGTTTTTGGTTTATGTTTTTTTGTTTTCGGTTCTTGGTTTTTGGTTTTCGGTTTTTGGTTTTTGGTTTTTGGTTTATTGGTTTTTGGTTTTTGGTTTTTGGTTTTTTGGTTTTTTGGTTTTGGTTTTTGGTTTTTTGTTTTTGGTTTTTGGTTTTCGGTTTTTGGTGTTTGGTTTTTTAGTTTTTGGTTCTTGGTTTTCAGTTTTGGTTTTTGGTTTTTGGTTTTTGGTTTTTGGTTTTTGGTTTTTGGTTTTTGGTTTTTGGTTTTTTGGTTTTTGGTTTTTGGTTCTTGGTTTTTGGTTTTTGATTTCTGGTTTTTGGTTTTTGGTTTTTGGTTTGTGGTTCTTGGTTTTTGGTTTTTGGTTTTTGGTTTCTGATTTTGGTTTTTGGGTTTTGGTTTCTGTTTTTGGTTTGTGGTTTTTGGTTTTTTGGTTTTTGTTTTTTGGTTTATGGTTTTTGGTTTTTGGTTTTTGGTTTTTGTTTTTTGGTTTTTTGTTTTCGGTTTTCGGTTTATGGTTTTTGGTATTTGGTTTTTGGTTTTTGGTTTTCGGTTTTTGGTTTTTGGTTTTTGGTTTTTGGTTTTTGGTTTTTGGTTTTTGGTTTTTGGTTTTGGTTTTTGGTTTTTGGTTTTTGGTTTTTGGTTTTTGGTTTTTGGTTTTTGGTTTTTGGTTTTTGGTTTTTGGTTTTTGGTTTTTGGTTTTTGGTTTTTGGTTTTTGGTTTTTGGTTTTTGGTGTTTGGTTTTTGGTTTTTGGTTTTTGGTTTTTGGTTTTTGGTTTTTGGTTTTTGGTTTTTGATTTTTGGTTTTTGGTTTTTGGTTTTTGGTTTTAGGTTTTTGGTTTTTGGTTTTTTGGTTTTCGGCTTTCGTTTTTGGTTTTTTGGTTTCTGGTTTTTGGTTTTTGGTTTTTGTTTTTTGGTTTTTGGTTTTTGGTTTACGTTTTTTTGGGTTTTTGGTTTTTGGTTTTTGGTTTTTTGGTTTTTGGTTTTTGGTTTTTGGGTTTTGGTATTTGGTTTTTGGGTTTTGGTTTTTGGTTTTTGGTTTTTGGTTTTTGGTTTTTGTTTTTTGGTTTTTGGTTTTTGGTTTTTGGTTTTTGGTTTTTGGTTTTTGGTTTTTGGTTTTTGGTTTTATGTTTTTGGTTTTTAGTTTTTGGTTTTTGGTTTTTGGTTTTTGGTTTAGGATTTTGGTTTTTGGTTTTGGTTTTTGGTTTTTGCTTTTTGGTTTTTGGTTTTTGGTTTTTGGTTTTTGGTTTTTGGTTTTTGGTTTTTGGTTTTTTGGTTTTTGGTTTTTGGTATTATGGTTTTTTGGTTTTTGGTTTTTGGTTTTTGGTTTTGGTTTTTGGTTTTTGGTTTTTGGTTTATGGTTTTTGGTTTTTGGTTTTTGGTTTTTGGTTTTTGTTTTTTGGTTTTCGCTTTTTGGTTTTTGGTTTTTTGTTTTTTGGTTTTTGGTTTTTGGTTATTGGTTTTTTGGTTTTTGGTTTTTGGTTTTTGGTTTTTGGTTTTTGGTTTTTGGTTTTTGGTTTTTGGCTTTTGGTTTTTGGTTTTTGGTTTTTGGTTTCTGGTTTTTGGTTTTTGGTTTTTGGTTTTTTGGTTTCTGTTTTTGGTTTTTGGTTTTTGGTTTCTGTTTTTGGTTTTTGGTTTTTGGTTTTTGGTTTCTGGTTTCTGATTTTGGTTTTTGGTTTTTGGTTTTTGTTTTTTGGTTTTTGGTTTTTGGTTTTTTGGTTTCTGGTGTTTGGTTTTTGGTTTTTGGTTTTTTGGTTTTTGGTTTTTGGTTTACGTTTTTTTGGGTTTTTGGTTTTTGGTTTTTGGTTTTTGGTTTTTTGGTTTTTGGTTTTTGGGTTTTGGTATTTGGTTTTTGGGTTTTGGTTTTTGGTTTTTGGTTTTTGGTTTTTGGTTTTTGTTTTTTGGTTTTTGGTTTTTGGTTTTTGGTTTTTGGTTTTTGGTTTTTGGTTTTTGGTTTTATGTTTTTGGTTTTTAGTTTTTGGTTTTTGGTTTTTGGTTTTTGGTTTAGGATTTTGGTTTTTGGTTTTGGTTTTTGGTTTTTGAGTTTTGGTTTTTGGTTTTTGGTTTTTGGTTTTTGGTTTTTGGTTTTTGGTTTTTTGGTTTTTGGTTTTTGGTATTATGGTTTTTTGGTTTGTGGTTTTTGGTTTTTGGTTTTGGTTTTTGGTTTTTGGTTTTTGGTTTATGGTTTTTGGTTTTTGGTTTTTGGTTTTTGGTTTTTGTTTTTTGGTTTTCGCTTTTTGGTTTTTGGTTTTTTGTTTTTTGGTTTTTGGTTTTTGGTTATTGGTTTTTGGCTTTTGGTTTTTGGTTTTTGGTTTTTGGTTTCTGGTTTTTGGTTTTTGGTTTTTGGTTTTTTGGTTTCTGTTTTTGGTTTTTGTTTTTTGGTTTCTGTTTTTGGTTTTTGGTTTTTGGTTTTTGGTTTCTGGTTTCTGATTTTGGTTTTTGGTTTTTGGTTTCTGTTTTCTGTTTTTAGTTCTTGGTTTCTGGTTTTCGGTTTTTGGTTTTTGGTTTTTTGTTTTGGTTTTTTGGGTTTATGGTTTTTGGGTTTTTGATTTTTGGTTTTTGGTTTTTGGTTTTTGGTTTTTGGTTTTTGGTTTTTGGTTTTTGGTTTTTGGTTTTTGGTTTTTGGTTTTTGGGTTTTGGTTTTTGGTTTTTGGTTTTTTGGTTTCTGTTTTTGGTTTTTGGTTTTTGGTTTCTGTTTTTGGTTTTTGGTTTTTGGTTTTTGGTTTCTGGTTTTTGGATTTTGGTTTTTGGTATTTGCTTTTTGGTTTGTGGTTTTTGGTTTTTGGTTTTTGGTTTTTGGTTTTTGGTTTCAGATTTTGGTTTTTGGTTTTTAGTTTCTGTTTTTGGTTTTTGGTTTTTGGTTTTTGGTTTCTGGTTTCTGATTTTGGTTTTTGGTTTTTGGTTTCTGTTTTCTGTTTTTAGTTCTTGGTTTCTGGTTTTCGGTTTTTGGTTTTTGGTTTTTTGTTTTGGTTTTTTGGGTTTATGGTTTTTGGGTTTTTGGTTTTTGGTTTTTGGTTTTTGGTTCTTGGTTTTTGGTTTTTGATTTCTGGTTTTTGGTTTTTGGTTTGTGGTGTTTGGTTTTTGGTTTTTGGTTTTTGGTTTTTGGTTTCTGATTTTGGTTTTTGGTTTTTGGTTTCTGTTTTTGGTTTTTGGTTTTTGGTTTTTGGTTTTTGGTTTTTTGGTTTTTGTTTTTTGGTTTATGGTTTTTGGTTTTTGGTTTTTGTTTTTTGGTTTTTTGTTTTCGGTTTTCGGTTTTTGGTTTTTGGTTTTTGGTTTTTGGTTTTTGGTTTTTGGTTTTTGGTTTTTGGTTTTTGGTTTTTGGTTTTTGGTTTTTGGTTTTTGGTTTTTGGTTTTTGGTTTTTGGTTTTTGGTTTTTGGTTTTTGGTTTTTGGTTTTTGGTTTTTGGTTTTTGGTTTTTGGTTTTTGGTTTTTGGTTTTTGGTTTTTGGTTTTTGGTTTTTGGTTTTTGGTTTTTGGTTTTTGGTTTTTGGTTTTTGGTTTTTGGTTTTTGGTTTTTGGTTTTTGGTTTTTGGTTTTTGGTTTTTGGTTTTTGGTTTTTGGTTTTTGGTTTTTGGTTTTTGGTTTTTGGTTTTTGGTTTTTGGTTTTTGGTTTTTGGTTTTTGGTTTTAGGTTTTAGGTTTTTGGTTTTTGGTTTTTGGTTTTGTGGTTTTCGGCTTTCGTTTTTGGTTTTTTGGTTTCTGGTTTTTGGTTTTTGGTTTTTGATTTTTTGGTTTTTGGTTTTTGAATTACGTTTTTTGGGTTTTTGGTTTTTGGTTTTTTGGTTTTTGGTTTTTGGATTTTGGTATTTGGTTTTTGGGTTTTGGTTTTTGGTTTTTGGTTTTTGGTTTTTGGTTTTTGATATTTGGTTTTTGGTTTTTGGTTTTTGGTTTTTGGTTTTTGGTTTTTGGTTTTTGGTTTTTGGTTTTTGGTTTTTGGTTTTTGGTTTTTAGTTTTTGGTTTTTGGTTTTTGGTTTTTCGTTTTGGATTTTGGTTTTTGGTTTTGGTATTTGGTTTCTGCTTTTTGGTTTTTGGTTTTTGGTTTTTGGTTTTTGGTTTTTGGTTTTTGGTTTTTGGTTTTTGGTTTTTGGTTTTTGGTTTTGGTATTATGGTTTTTTGGGTTTTGGTTTTTGGTTTTTGGTTTTGGTTTTTGGTTTTTGGTTTTTGGTTTATGGTTTTTGGTTTTTGGTTTTGGGTTTTTGTTTTTTGGTTTTCGCTTTTTGGTTTTTGGTTTTTTGTGTTTTTGTTTTTGGTTTTTGGTTTTTGGTTTTTTGGCTTTTGGTTTTTGGTTTTTGGTTTTTGGTTTTTGGTTTTTGGTTTTTGGTTTTTGGTTTTTGGTATTTGGCTTTTGGTTTTTGGTTTTTGGTTATTGGTTTTTGGTTTTTGGTTTTTGGTTTTTCGTTTTTGGTTTTTTGGTTTTTGATTTTTCGTCCTTGTTTTTTGGTTTTTCGTTTTTGGTTTTTGGGTTTTGGTTTTTGGTTTTTGGTTTGTGGTTTTTGGTTTTTGGTTTTTGGTTTTTGGGCTCAGGTTTTTGGTTTTTGGTTTCTGATTTTGGTTTTTGGTTTTTGGTTTCTGTTTTTGGTTTTTGGTTTTTGGTTTCTGGTTTTTGGTTTTTGGTTTTTGGTTTTTGGTTTTTGGTTTTGGTTTTTGGGCTTTATGGTTTTTGGCTTTTGGGTTTTGGTTTTTGGTTTTTGGTTTTTTGGTTTCTGATTTTGGTTTTTGGTTTTTGGTTTCTGTTTTTGGTTTTTGGTTTTTGGTTTTTGGTTTTTGGTATTTGGTTTTTGGTTTTTGGTTTTTGTTTTTTGGTTTTTGGTCTTTAGTTTTTGGTTTTTGGTTTTTGGTTTTTGTTTTTTGGTTTTGGTTTTTGGTTTTTGGTTTTTGGTTTTTGGTTTTCGGCTTTTGGATTTTGGTTTTTTGGTTTTTGGTTTTTGGTTTTTGGTTTTTGGTTTTTGGTTGTTGGTTTTTGGTTTTTGGTTTTTGGTTTTTGGGTTTTGGTTTTTGGTTTTTGGTTTTTTGGTTTTTGGTTTTTGGTTCTTGTTTTTTGGTTTTTGGTTTTTGGTTTTTGGTTTTTGGTTTGTGGTTTTTGGTTTTTGGTTTTTGTTTTTTGGTTTTTGGTTGTTGGATTTGGATTTTGGTTTTTGGTTTTGGTTTTTGGTTTTTGGATTTTGGTTTTTGGTTTTTGGTTTTTGGTTTTTGGTTTTTGGTTTTTTGGTTTTTAGTTTTTGGTTTTATGGTTTTTTGGTTTTTGGTTTTTGGTTTTTGGTTTTTGGTTTTTGGTCTTTAGTTTTTGGTTTTTGGTTTTTGGTTTTTGTTTTTTGGTTTTTGGTCTTTAGTTTTTGGTTTTTGGTTTTTGGTTTTTGTTTTTTGGTTTTGGTTTTTGGTTTTTGGTTTTTGGTTTTCGGCTTTTGGATTTTGGTTTTTTGGTTTTTGGTCTTTAGTTTTTCGTTTTTGGTTTTTGGTTTTTGTTTTTTGGTTTTGGTTTTTGGTTTTTGGTTTTTGGTTTTCGGCTTTTGGATTTTGGTTTTTTGGTTTTTGGTTTTTGGTTTTTGGTTTTTGGTTTTTGGTTGTTGGTTTTTGGTTTTTGGTTTTTGGTTTTTGGTTTTTGGGTTTTGGTTTTTGGTTTTTGGTTTTGGTTTTTGGTTTTTGGATTTTGGTTTTTGGTTTTTGGTTTTTGGTTTTTGGTTTTTGGTTTTTGTTTTTTGGTTTTTGGTTGTTGGATTTGGATTTTGGTTTTTGGTTTTGGTTTTTGGTTTTTGGATTTTGGTTTTTGGTTTTTGGTTTTTGGTTTTTGGTTTTTGGTTTTTTGGTTTTTGGTTTTTGGTTTTATGGTTTTTTGGTTTTTGGTTTTTGGTTTTTGGTTTTCGGTTTTTGGTTTTGGGTATTTGGTTTTTGGTTTTTGGTTTTTGGATTTTGGTTGTTGGTATTTACTTTTTGGTTTGTGGTTTTTGGTTTTTGGTTTTTGGTTTTTGGTTTTTGGTTTTTGGTTTTTGGTTTTTGGTTTTCGGTTTTTGGTTTTTGGTTTTTTTGTTTTTGGTTTTTTGTTCTTGGTTTTTGGTTTTTGGTTTTTGGTTTTTGGTTTCTGGTTTTTGGTTTTTGGGTTTTAGGTTTTGGTTTTTGGTTTTTGGTTTTTGTCTTTTGGTTTTTTGGTTTTTGGTTTTTAGTTTTTAGTTTTTTGGTTTTTGGTTTTTGGTTTTTGGGTTTTATGGTTTTTGGTTTTTGGTTTTTGGTATTTGATTTTTGGTTTTTGGTTTTTCGTCTTTGGCTTTTGGTCTTTGGTTTTTGGTTTTTGGTCTTTGGTTTTTGGTTTTTGGTTTTTGTTTTTGGTTTTTGATGTTTGTTTTTTGGTTTTTGGTCTTTGGTTTTTCGTCTTTGGTTTTTGGTTTTTGGTCTTTGTTTTTTGGTTTTTGGTTTTTTCGCTTTTGGTTTTTGGTTTTTGGTTTTTTGGTTTTTGGTTTTTTCGTTTTTGGCTTTGGTTTTTGGTTTTTGGTTTTTGGTTTTTGTTCTTTGGGTTTTGGTTTTTAGTTTTTGGTTTTTGGGTTTTGGTTTTTGGTTTTTGGTTTTTGGTTTTTGGTTTTTGTTTTTTGGTTTTTGGTTTTTGGTTTTTGGTTTTTGGTTTTTGGTTTTTGGTTTTTGGTTTTTGGTTTTATGTTTTTGGTTTTTAGTTTTTGGTTTTTGGTTTTTGGTTTTTGGTTTAGGATTTTGGTTTTTGGTTTTGGTTTTTGGTTTTTGCTTTTTGGTTTTTGGTTTTTGGTTTTTGGTTTTTGGTTTTTGGTTTTTGGTTTTTTGGTTTTTGGTTTTTGGTATTATGGTTTTTTGGTTTTTGGTTTTTGGTTTTTGGTTTTGGTTTTTGGTTTTTGGTTTTTGGTTTATGGTTTTTGGTTTTTGGTTTTTGGTTTTTGGTTTTTGTTTTTTGGTTTTCGCTTTTTGGTTTTTGGTTTTTTGTTTTTTGGTTTTTGGTTTTTGGTTATTGGTTTTTTGGTTTTTGGTTTTTGGTTTTTGGTTTTTGGTTTTTGGTTTTTGGTTTTTGGTTTTTGGCTTTTGGTTTTTGGTTTTTGGTTTTTGGTTTCTGGTTTTTGGTTTTTGGTTTTTGGTTTTTTGGTTTCTGTTTTTGGTTTTTGGTTTTTGGTTTCTGTTTTTGGTTTTTGGTTTTTGGTTTTTGGTTTCTGGTTTCTGATTTTGGTTTTTGGTTTTTGGTTTTTGTTTTTTGGTTTTTGGTTTTTGGTTTTTTGGTTTCTGGTGTTTGGTTTTTGGTTTTTGGTTTTTTGGTTTTTGGTTTTTGGTTTACGTTTTTTTGGGTTTTTGGTTTTTGGTTTTTGGTTTTTGGTTTTTTGGTTTTTGGTTTTTGGGTTTTGGTATTTGGTTTTTGGGTTTTGGTTTTTGGTTTTTGGTTTTTGGTTTTTGGTTTTTGTTTTTTGGTTTTTGGTTTTTGGTTTTTGGTTTTTGGTTTTGGGTTTTTGGTTTTTGGTTTTATGTTTTTGGTTTTTAGTTTTTGGTTTTTGGTTTTTGGTTTTTGGTTTAGGATTTTGGTTTTTGGTTTTGGTTTTTGGTTTTTGAGTTTTGGTTTTTGGTTTTTGGTTTTTGGTTTTTGGTTTTTGGTTTTTGGTTTTTTGGTTTTTGGTTTTTGGTATTATGGTTTTTTGGTTTGTGGTTTTTGGTTTTTGGTTTTGGTTTTTGGTTTTTGGTTTTTGGTTTATGGTTTTTGGTTTTTGGTTTTTGGTTTTTGGTTTTTGTTTTTTGGTTTTCGCTTTTTGGTTTTTGGTTTTTTGTTTTTTGGTTTTTGGTTTTTGGTTATTGGTTTTTGGCTTTTGGTTTTTGGTTTTTGGTTTTTGGTTTCTGGTTTTTGGTTTTTGGTTTTTGGTTTTTTGGTTTCTGTTTTTGGTTTTTGTTTTTTGGTTTCTGTTTTTGGTTTTTGGTTTTTGGTTTTTGGTTTCTGGTTTCTGATTTTGGTTTTTGGTTTTTGGTTTCTGTTTTCTGTTTTTAGTTCTTGGTTTCTGGTTTTCGGTTTTTGGTTTTTGGTTTTTTGTTTTGGTTTTTTGGGTTTATGGTTTTTGGGTTTTTGGTTTTTGGTTTTTGGTTTTTGGTTTTTGGTTTTTGGTTTTTGGTTTTTGGTTTTTGGTTTTTGGTTTTTGGTTTTCGGTTTTTGGGTTTTGGTTTTTGGTTTTTGGTTTTTTGGTTTCTGTTTTTGGTTTTTGGTTTTTGGTTTCTGTTTTTGGTTTTTGGTTTTTGGTTTCTGGTTTTTGGATTTTGGTTTTTGGTATTTGCTTTTTGGTTTGTGGTTTTTGGTTTTTGGTTTTTGGTTTTTGGTTTTTGGTTTCAGATTTTGGTTTTTGGTTTTTAGTTTCTGTTTTTGGTTTTTGGTTTTTGGTTTTTGGTTTCTGGTTTCTGATTTTGGTTTTTGGTTTTTGGTTTCTGTTTTCTGTTTTTAGTTCTTGGTTTCTGGTTTTCGGTTTTTGGTTTTTGGTTTTTTGTTTTGGTTTTTTGGGTTTATGGTTTTTGGGTTTTTGGTTTTTGGTTTTTGGTTTTTGGTTCTTGGTTTTTGGTTTTTGATTTTTTGGTTTTTGGTTTTTGGTTTGTGGTGTTTGGTTTTTGGTTTTTGGTTTTTGGTTTTTGGTTTCTGATTTTGGTTTTTGGTTTTTGGTTTCTGTTTTTGGTTTTTGGTTTTTGGTTTTTGGTTTTTGGTTTTTTGGTTTTTGTTTTTTGGTTTATGGTTTTTGGTTTTTGGTTTTTGTTTTTTGGTTTTTTGTTTTCGGTTTTCGGTTTTTGGTTTTTGGTTTTTGGTTTTTGGTTTTTGGTTTTTGGTTTTTGGTTTTTGGTTTTTGGTTTTTGGTTTTTGGTTTTTGGTTTTTGGTTTTTGGTTTTTGGTTTTTGGTTTTTGGTTTTTGGTTTTTGGTTTTTGGTTTTTGGTTTTTGGTTTTTGGTTTTTGGTTTTTGGTTTTTGGTTTTTGGTTTTTGGTTTTTGGTTTTTGGTTTTTGGTTTTTGGTTTTTGGTTTTTGGTTTTTGGTTTTTGGTTTTTGGTTTTTGGTTTTTGGTTTTTGGTTTTTGGTTTTTGGTTTTTGGTTTTTGGTTTTTGGTTTTTGGTTTTTGGTTTTAGGTTTTAGGTTTTTGGTTTTTGGTTTTTGGTTTTTTGGTTTTCGGCTTTCGTTTTTGGTTTTTTGGTTTCTGGTTTTTGGTTTTTGGTTTTTGATTTTTTGGTTTTTGGTTTTTGAATTACGTTTTTTGGGTTTTTGGTTTTTGGTTTTTTGGTTTTTGGTTTTTGGATTTTGGTATTTGGTTTTTGGGTTTTGGTTTTTGGTTTTTGGTTTTTGGTTTTTGGTTTTTGATATTTGGTTTTTGGTTTTTGGTTTTTGGTTTTTGGTTTTTGGTTTTTGGTTTTTGGTTTTTGGTTTTTGGTTTTTGGTTTTTGGTTTTTAGTTTTTGGTTTTTGGTTTTTGGTTTTTCGTTTTGGATTTTGGTTTTTGGTTTTGGTATTTGGTTTCTGCTTTTTGGTTTTTGGTTTTTGGTTTTTGGTTTTTGGTTTTTGGTTTTTGGTTTTTGGTTTTTGGTTTTTGGTTTTTGGTTTTGGTATTATGGTTTTTTGGGTTTTGGTTTTTGGTTTTTGGTTTTGGTTTTTGGTTTTTGGTTTTTGGTTTATGGTTTTTGGTTTTTGGTTTTGGGTTTTTGTTTTTTGGTTTTCGCTTTTTGGTTTTTGGTTTTTTGTGTTTTTGTTTTTGGTTTTTGGTTTTTGGTTTTTGGTATTTGGCTTTTGGTTTTTGGTTTTTGGTTATTGGTTTTTGGTTTTTGGTTTTTGGTTTTTCGTTTTTGGTTTTTTGGTTTTTGATTTTTCGTCCTTGTTTTTTGGTTTTTCGTTTTTGGTTTTTGGGTTTTGGTTTTTGGTTTTTGGTTTGTGGTTTTTGGTTTTTGGTTTTTGGTTTTTGGGCTCAGGTTTTTGGTTTTTGGTTTCTGATTTTGGTTTTTGGTTTTTGGTTTCTGTTTTTGGTTTTTGGTTTTTGGTTTCTGGTTTTTGGTTTTTGGTTTTTGGTTTTTGGTTTTTGGTTTTGGTTTTTGGGCTTTATGGTTTTTGGCTTTTGGGTTTTGGTTTTTGGTTTTTGGTTTTTTGGTTTCTGATTTTGGTTTTTGGTTTTTGGTTTCTGTTTTTGGTTTTTGGTTTTTGGTTTTTGGTTTTTGGTATTTGGTTTTTGGTTTTTGGTTTTTGTTTTTTGGTTTTTGGTCTTTAGTTTTTGGTTTTTGGTTTTTGGTTTTTGTTTTTTGGTTTTGGTTTTTGGTTTTTGGTTTTTGGTTTTTGGTTTTCGGCTTTTGGATTTTGGTTTTTTGGTTTTTGGTTTTTGGTTTTTGGTTTTTGGTTTTTGTTTGTTGGTTTTTGGTTTTTGGTTTTTGGTTTTTGGGTTTTGGTTTTTGGTTTTTGGTTTTTTGGTTTTTGGTTTTTGGTTCTTGTTTTTTGGTTTTTGGTTTTTGGTTTTTGGTTTTTGGTTTGTGGTTTTTGGTTTTTGGTTTTTGTTTTTTGGTTTTTGGTTGTTGGATTTGGATTTTGCTTTTTGGTTTTGGTTTTTGGTTTTTGGATTTTGGTTTTTGGTTTTTGGTTTTTGGTTTTTGGTTTTTGGTTTTTTGGTTTTTGGTTTTTGGTTTTATGGTTTTTTGGTTTTTGGTTTTTGGTTTTTGGTTTTTGGTTTTTGGTCTTTAGTTTTTGGTTTTTGGTTTTTGGTTTTTGTTTTTTGGTTTTTGGTCTTTAGTTTTTGGTTTTTGGTTTTTGGTTTTTGTTTTTTGGTTTTGGTTTTTGGTTTTTGGTTTTTGGTTTTCGGCTTTTGGATTTTGGTTTTTTGGTTTTTGGTCTTTAGTTTTTCGTTTTTGGTTTTTGGTTTTTGTTTTTTGGTTTTGGTTTTTGGTTTTTGGTTTTTGGTTTTCGGCTTTTGGATTTTGGTTTTTTGGTTTTTGGTTTTTGGTTTTTGGTTTTTGGTTTTTGGTTGTTGGTTTTTGGTTTTTGGTTTTTGGTTTTTGGGTTTTGGTTTTTGGTTTTTGGTTTTTTGGTTTTTGGTTTTTGGTTCTTGTTTTTTGGTTTTTGGTTTTTGGTTTTGGTTTGTGGTTTTTGGTTTTTGGTTTTTGTTTTTTGGTTTTTGGTTGTTGGATTTGGATTTTGGTTTTTGGTTTTGGTTTTTGGTTTTTGGATTTTGGTTTTTGGTTTTTGGTTTTTGGTTTTTGGTTTTTGATTTTTTGGTTTTTGGTTTTTGGTTTTATGGTTTTTTGGTTTTTGGTTTTTGGTTTTTGGTTTTCGGTTTTTGGTTTTGGGTATTTGGTTTTTGGTTTTTGGTTTTTGGATTTTGGTTGTTGGTATTTACTTTTTGGTTTGTGGTTTTTGGTTTTTGGTTTTTGGTTTTTGGTTTTTGGTTTTTGGTTTTTGGTTTTCGGTTTTTGGTTTTTGGTTTTTTTGTTTTTGGTTTTTTGTTCTTGGTTTTTGGTTTTTGGTTTTTGGTTTTTGGTTTCTGGTTTTTGGTTTTTGGGTTTTAGGTTTTGGTTTTTGGTTTTTGGTTTTTGTCTTTTGGTTTTTTGGTTTTTGGTTTTTAGTTTTTAGTTTTTTGGTTTTTGGTTTTTGGTTTTTGGGTTTTATGGTTTTTGGTTTTTGGTTTTTGGTGTTTGATTTTTGGTTTTTGGTTTTTCGTCTTTGGCTTTTGGTCTTTGGTTTTTGGTTTTTGGTCTTTGGTTTTTGGTTTTTGGTTTTTGTTTTTGGTTTTTGATGTTTGTTTTTTGGTTTTTGGTCTTTGGTTTTTGGTCTTTGGTTTTTGGTTTTTGGTCTTTGTTTTTTGGTTTTTGGTTTTTTCGCTTTTGGTTTTTGGTTTTTGGTTTTTTGGTTTTTGGTTTTTTCGTTTTTGGCTTTGGTTTTTGGTTTTTGGTTTTTGGTTTTTGTTCTTTGGGTTTTGGTTTTTAGTTTTTGGTTTTTGGTTTTTGGTTTTTTGGTTTTTGGTTTTTGATTTTGGGTTTTTGGTTTTTGGTTTTTGGTTTTTGGTTTTTGGGATTTGGTGTTTGGTTTTTGTTTTTTGGTTTTTGGTCTTTGGTTTTTGGTTTTTGGTTTTTGATTTTTGGTTTTTGGTTTTTGAGTCTTGGTTCTTGGTTTTTGTTTTTTGGGTTTTGGTTTTTGGTTTTTGGTTTTTGGTTTTTGATTTTTGTTTTTCGGTTTTTTGGTTTTTGGTTTTTTGGTTTTTGGCTTTTGGTTTTTGGTTTTTGGTTTTAGGTTTTTGGTTACTTGTTTTTGGGTTTTGGTTTTTGGTTCTTGGTTTTTAGTTTTTAGTTTTTGGTTTTTGGTTTTTAGTTTTTGGTTTTTTGTTTTTGGTTGTTTGGTTTTTTGGTTTTTGGGTTTTTGGGTTTTTGGGTTTTTTGGTTTTTGGTTTTTGTTTTTGGTTTTTAGTTTTCGGGTTTTGAGTTTTGGTTTCTGGTTTCTGCCTTTGGTTTTTGGTTTTTGGTTTTTCGTTTTTGGTTTTTGGTTTCTGGTTTTTGGGTTTTTGGTTTCTTGGTTTTTGGTTTTTGATTTTTGGGTTTTTGAATTTTGTTGTTTGGTTTTTGGTCTTTGGTTTTTGGTTTTTGGTTCTTGGTTTTTGGTTTTTGGTTTTTGGTTCTTGATTTTTGGTTTTTGTTTTTGGTTTTTTGTTTTTTGGGTTTTGGTTTTTGGTTTTTGGTTTTTGGTTTTTGGTTTTTGGTTTTTGGTTTTTGGTTTTTGGTTTTTGGTTTTTGGTGTTTGGTTTTTGGTTTTTGGTTTTTGGTTTTTGGTTTTTGGTTTTTGGTTTTTGGTTTTTTGTTTTTAGTTTTTGGTTTTCGGTTTTTGGTTTTTGGTTTTTGGTTTTTTGGTTTTTGGTTTTTGGTTTTTGGTTTTTGGTTTTTGATTTTCTTTTTTTGGTTTTTGGTCTTTGGTTTTCGGTCTTTGGTTTTTGGTTTTTGGTCTTTGGTTTTTGGTTTTTGGTTTTTGGTTTTTGGTTTTTGGTTTTTGGTTTTTGGTTTTTGGTTTTTGGTTTTTGGTTTTTGGTTTTTGCTTTTTGTTTTTTGTGTTTTGGGTTTTGGTTTTTGGTTTTTGGTTTTTGGTTTTTGGTTTTTGGTTTTTGGCTTTTGGTTTTTTGGTTTTTGGTTTTTGGTTCTTGTTTTTTGGTTTTGGTTTTTGGTTTTCGGTTTTTGGTTTTTAGTTTTTGGTTTCTGGTTTTTTGGTTTTTGGTTTTTGGTTTTTGGTTTTTGGTTTTTGGTTTTTGATTTTTGTTTTATGGTTTTTCGTCTTTGGTTTTTGGTCTTTGGTTTTTGGTTTTTGGTCTTTGGATTTCGGTTTTTGGTTTTTGGTTTTCCTTTTGGGTTTTGTTTTTTGGTTTTCGGTTTTTGTTTTTGGTTTTTGGTTTTTGGGTTTTGGTTTTTGGTTTTTGGTTTTTGGTTTCTGTTTTTTGGTTTTTGTTTGTGGTTTTTGGTTTTTTGGTTTTTGGTTTTTGGTTCTTGGTTCTTGGTTTTTGGTTTTTGGTTTTTGGTTTTTGGGTTTTGGTTTTTGGTTTTTTGGTTTTTGGTTTTTGGTTCTTGTTTTTTGATTTTTGGTTTTTGGTTTTTGGTTTTTGGTTTTTGGTTTTTGGTTTGTGGCTTTTGGTTTTTGGTTTTTGGTTTTTGGTTTTTGGTTTTTGGTTTCTGATTTTGGTTTTTGGTTTTTGGTTTCTGTTTTTGGTTTTTGGTTTTTGGTTTTTTGTTTTTTGGTTTTATGGTTTTTGGGTTTTTGGTTTTTGGTTTTTGGTTTTTGGTTTTTGGGTTTTGGTTTCTGGTTTTTGGTTTTTGGTTTTTGGTTTTTGGTTTTTTGGTTTTTGGTTTTTGGTTCTTGGTTTTTGGTTTTCGGTTTTTGCTTTTTGGTTTGTGGTTTTTGGTTTTTGGTTTTTTGTTTTTGGTTTTTGGTTTCTGATTTTGTTTTGGTTTTTGGTTTCTGTTTTTGGTTTTTGTTTTTTGGTTTTTGGTTTTTAGTTTTTGGTTTTCTGGTTTTTGGTTTTTGGTTTTTGGTTTTTGGTTTTTTGGTTTTTGGTTTTTGGTTTTTGGGTTTTGGTGTTTGATTTTTGTTTTTTGGTTTTTGGTCTTTGGTTTTCGGTTTTTGGTTTTTGGTTTTTGGTTTTTGGCTTTTGGTTTTTGGTTTTTGGTTTTTGGTTTTTGGTTTTTGGTTTTTGGTTTTTGGTTTTTTTTTTGGGTTTTGGTTTTTGGTTTTCGGGGTTTGTTTTTGATTTTTGTTTTTCGGTTTTTTGGTTTTTGGTTTTTGGTTTTTTGGTTTTTGGTTTTTTGGTTTTTGGTTTTTGGTTTTTGGTTTTTGGTTTTTTTTGGTTTTTGGTTCTTGGTTTTTGGTTTTTGTTTTTTGGTTTTTGGTTCTTGGTTTTTGGTTTTTGGTGTTTGGATTTTCGGTTTTTGGTTTTTGGTTTTTGGTTTTTTGGATTTTGGTTTTTAGTTTTTAGTTTTCGGTTTTTGCGTTTTGGTTTCTGGTTTTTGGTTTTTGGTTTTTGGTTTTCGGTTTTTTGGTTTTTTGGTTTTAAGTTTTTGGTTTTTGGTTTTTTGGTTTTTGGTTTTTGGTTTTTGGTTTTTGGTTTTTGGTTTTTGGTTTTTGGTTTTTGGTTTTTGGTTTTTGGTTTTTGGTTTTTGGTTTTTGGTTTTTGGTTTCTTGGTTTTTGGTTTTTGATTTTTGGTTTTTGAATTTTGTTTTTTGGTTTTTGGGCTTTGGTTTTTGGTTTTTGGTCTTTGGTTTTTGGTTTTTGGTTTTTGTTTTTTGGGTTTTGGTTTTTGGTTTTTGGTTTTTGGTTTTTGGTTTTTGGTTTTTTGGTTTTTGGTTTTTGGTTTTTTGGTTTTTGATTTTTGGTTTTTGGTTTTTGGTTTTTGGTTTTTGGTTTTTGGTTTTTTGTTTTTGGTTTTTCGTTTTTGGTTTTTGGCTTTTGGTTTTTTGGTTTTTGGTTTTTGGTTTTTGGTTTTTGGGTTTTTGGTTTTTGGTTTTTGGTTTTTGGTTTTTGATTTTTGTTTTTTGGTTTTTGTTTTGGCTTTTGGTTTTTGGTTTTTGGTTTTTGGGTTTTGGTGTTTGATTTTTGGTTTTTGATATTTGGTTTTTGATTTTTGTTATTTGGTTTTTGGTCTTTGGTTTTTGGTCTTTGGTTTTTGGTTTTTCGTTTTTTGGTTTTTGGTTTTCGGTTTTTTGGTTTTTGGTTTTTGGTTTTTGGTTTTTGGTTTTTGGTTTTTGGTTTTTGGTTTTTGGTTTTTGGTTTTTGGTTTTTGATTTTTGTTTTTTGGTTTTTGTTTTGGCTTTTGGTTTTTGGTTTTTGGTTTTTGGTTTTTGGTTTTTGGTTTTTGGTGTTTGATTTTTGGTTTTTGATTTTTGGTTTTTGATTTTTGTTTTTTGGTTTTTGGTCTTTGGTTTTTGGTCTTTGGTTTTTGGTTTTTGGTTTTTGGTCTTTGGTTTTTGGTTTTTGGGTTTTGGTTTTTGGTTCTTGGTTTTTGGTTTTTAGTTTTTGGTTTTTGTTTTTGGTTTTTGGTTTTTGGTTTTTTGTTTTTTGGTTTTTGGTTTTTTGGTTTTTGATTTTTGGTTTTTGGTTTTTGGTTTTTGGTTTTTGGTTTTTGGTTTTTGGTTTTTGGTTTTTGGTTTTTGGTTTTTGGTTTTTTGGTTTCTGGTTTTTGGTTTTTGTTTTTTGGGTTTTTGGTTTTTGATTTTTGTTTTTTGGTTTTTGGTCCTTGGTTTTTGGTCTTTGGTTTTTGGTTTTGGGTCTTTGGTTTTTGGTTTTTGGTCTTTGGTTTTTGGTTTTTGGTCTTTGGTTTTTGGTTTTTGGTTTTTGGTTTTTGGTCTTTGGTTTTTGGTTTTTGGTTTTTGATTTTTGGTTTTTGGTTTTTGTTTTTTGGTTTTTGGTTTTTGTTTTTTGGGTTTTGGTTTTTGGTTTTTGGTTTTTGGTTTTTGATTTTTGTTATTTTGGTTTTCGGTTTTTGGTTTTTTGGTTTTTGATTTTGGTCTTTGGTTTTTGTTTTTTGTATTTGGTTTTTGGTTTTTGGGTTTTGGTTTTTGGTTTTTGGGCTTTTTGGTTTTTAGTTTTTGGTTTTTGGTTTTTAGTTTTCGGTTTTTGCGTTTTGGTTTCTAGTTTTTGGCTTTAGGTTTCTGGTTTTTGGTTTTTAGTTTTCGGTTTTTGGGTTTTGGTTTCTGGTTTTTGGCTTTAGGTTTTTGGTTTTTGGTTTTTGGTTTTTAGTTTTTGGTTTTTGGTTTTTGGGTTTTGGTGTTTGAGTTTTGTTTTTTGGTTTTTGATCTTTGTTTTTTGGTTTTTGATTTTTGGTTTTTGATTTTTGGTTTTTGGGTTTTGGTTTTTGGTTTTTGGTTTTTGGTTTTTGGTATTTGGTTTTTGGTTTTTTGTTTTTGGTTGTTTGGTTTTTGGGCTTTTTGGTTTTTGGTTTTTGTTTTTTTAGTTTTCGGTTTCTGGGTTTGTGTTTCTGGTTTTTGGCTTTAGGTTTTTGATTTTTGGTTTTTGGTTTTTTGTTTTTGGTTTTAGGTTTTTGGTTACTGGTTTTTGGGTTTTGGTTTTTGGTTCTTGGTTTTTAGTTTTTAGTTTTTGGTTTTTGGTTTTTAGTTTTTGGTTTTTTGTTTTTGGTTGTTTGGTTTTTGGTTTTTTGTTTTTGGTTTTTGGTTTCTGATTTTGGTTTTGGTTTTTGGTTTCTGTTTTTTGGTTTTTGGTTTTTAGTTTTTGGTTTTCTGGTTTTTGGTTTTTGGTTTTTGGTTTTTGGTTTTTTGGTTTTTGGTTTTTGGTTTTTGGGTTTTGGTGTTTGATTTTTGTTTTTTGGTTTTTGGTCTTTGGTTTTCGGTTTTTGGTTTTTGGTTTTTGGTTTTTGGCTTTTGGTTTTTGGTTTTTGGTTTTTGGTTTTTGGTTTTTGGTTTTTGGTTTTTGGTTTTTGTTTTTTGGGTTTTGGTTTTTGGTTTTCGGGGTTTGTTTTTGATTTTTGTTTTTCGGTTTTTTGGTTTTTGGTTTTTGGTTTTTTGGTTTTTGGTTTTTAGGTAAATCTCTCGAGAGAAATTTACCTATTGCGGAGAGCATTATATATATATATATATATATATATATATATATATATATATATATATATATATATATATATATATATATATATATATATATATATATATGGGATATAACGAAATTTATGACCACGATAGAGGTCGCAATTTTGCTTCGATTTTCACCAAATTTTGAGGAAAGGTGTATTGAGTAATTATCTCGGTTAAGTTCGTGAACCAGCTATATCGGCGGGGCAAAAACAAAATGGCGGCCATTTTAGACGAAAAATCGTGATTTCTGTTCTGACCAAAGTATAGCTCCAATTTGGATGAAATTTGGTACAAAGGTTCATTGCTATATGTGATGAATCTCACAATAAAAAATCCAAAGTCGGTACGGCAGAAACAAAATGGCGGCCGCTCAAAGGTCGAAAAACGTGCAAAATTTTGTTGTTGTAATAGTGGTCAAAGCTTTCAACAGATTTTTATGAAATTTGATAACTTGATAGAAATTATAAGTATCTAAAGAATTACGTGAAAAAATTGGAGGTCAGGTTGCAAAAAACAAAATGGCGGCCAGTTAAAGGGCAAAATTTCAAAGGCTTTTTTAAGGCGCAAATTTAATCTGACATATACGAAATTCGGTTTCAAGATAGACATTATTTAGGCCTACAGTCTTTGATATTTTGGTGATCATGCATGAGCAAATTTCAAAATGGCGGCCGTTTAAATATGCGTTTTTTTCAGGTTTTTGTGGCCCTCTAGTGGTCACATTTTCCAGCGGATTTTGATGAAACTTGAGATTATGGATCTCTGTACTATGTTCTTGTATTATGCAGGAAATTATTAAAATTGAATGAAAAATAAAAAAGTCGAAAATTTAAAGCCTAATATTTTTAGCTGCCATTTTCTTTAAAAATTGAATTATTTTGCCCTGTCTAGAGTGAAACTTCTATTTGGACGAGATAGTACATTGATTGATGAGTTCCTAGCATACAAAGATTTAAAATAATCCAAAATAAAATGCATGCAATCAAAATGGCGGCCCCCAAAGGTCAGAAGGCAAGCGCAATTCGCTATTTTAGTGCCAACTGAAATAATGAATATTTTTTATGATAACGTTTTAAATGACTTTACTTGATAGAATTTATAAACCAGACCATTTTTAAGATATTGTAAAATCTTTTTAACAATCCCCTAAAAAAATTATAAAATCGCGACTTGTCTGCCTTTCCGTCCGTTTGTTCGTGCGTCAAAACAAGTTTTCTCGCAAACCACATGAGCTAGAATGAGGAAATTTTCTACGTAGGTCAAAAGTGGTGCCTCTTGAAATTTGCAGTGCAAGAAAATATTTTAAGGGGGGTCTCCCCATACAGGGGGGTGGCATACAATTTTTTTTATTTCTGTAGCAGCCAAGATTCTCAACAGATTCCGTTGAAACTTGAAATTATAAGTTATTAACGCAAGTTAATTTAATTTAATTATGCAAATCGAATGACAAATGAAAAAGTCGAAAATTTACAGCTTAATATTTTTAGCAGCCGATTTCAATAAAAATTGAAATCACGGCCCTCATAGTTCAGAAAAAAATTGAAAATGTATATATTAATGGCAACGCAAGTGCTGATTAAACTTTCATGGAAATCTTTTGAAATTAACTATTCGAGCTATTTAAGCCTTTGTGTGGTTACCACTGTGAACTGTGTAAACAGCAAATGCGAGAAGGGCGAAACCGGTATTTATATGTTTAAAACAATTTATGATCCGCCAATTTTCAATATGTAATCCATACGTATGCAACTCAATTTAATTAGCAAAATATTTGCGCCCCGATAAAAGGTCTCTAAGAACGAACGTGGCCAGATTTTTTTTATGTTAATAAATACCCATGTGGTACTACGAAAATTGCAGAAAGAAGTTGAGTAGTAGGCAAGCGAAATTTTTTTTCGAAGCTTTATGCTACATATGAGAAATTTACCTTTCCGGCTGGTGCTGCCAACGGGGATTTTTATTTTTTGGTTTTTGGTTTTTGGTTTTTTTTGGTTTTTGGTTCTTGGTTTTTGATTTTTGTTTTTTGGTTTTTGGTTCTTGGTTTTTGGTTTTTGGTGTTTGGATTTTCGGTTTTTGGTTTTTGGTTTTTGGTTTTTTGGTTTTTGGTTTTTAGTTTTTAGTTTTCGGTTTTTGGGTTTTGGTTTCTGGTTTTTGGTTTTTGGTTTTTGGTTTTCGGTTTTTTGGTTTTTTGGTTTTTAGTTTTTGGTTTTTGGTTTTTTGGTTTTTGGTTTTTGGTTTTTGGTTTTTGGTTTTTGGTTTTTGGTTTTTGGTTTTTGGCTTTTGGTTTTTGGTTTTTGGGTTTTGGTTTCTTGGTTTTTGGTTTTTGATTTTTGGTTTTTGAATTTTGTTTTTTGGTTTTTGGGCTTTGGTTTTTGGTTTTTGGTCTTTGGTCTTTGGTTTTTGGTTTTTGGTTTTTGGTTTTTGGTTTTTGGTTTTTGTTTTTTGGGTTTTGGTTTTTGGTTTTTGGTTTTTGGTTTTTGGTTTTTTGGTTTTTGGTTTTTGGTTTTTTGGTTTTTGGTTTTTGGTTTTTGGTTTTTGGTTTTTGGTTTTTGGTTTTTGGTTTTTTGTTTTTGGTTTTTGGTTTTTGGTTTTTGGTTTTTGGTTTTTGGTTTTTTGGTTTTTGTTTTTGGTTTTTGGGTTTTTGGTTTTTGGTTTTTGATTTTTGTTTTTTGGTTTTTGTTTTGGCTTTTGGTTTTTGGTTTTTGGTTTTTGGTTTTTGGTTTTTGGGTTTTGGTGTTTGATTTCTGGTTTTTGATTTTTGGTTTTTGTTTTTTGGTTTTTGGTCTTTGGTTTTTGGTCTTTGGTTTTTGGTTTTTCGGTTTTTGGTTTTTTGGTTTTTGGTTTTTGGTTTTTTGGTTTTTGGTTTTACGTTTTTAGTTTTTGGTTTTTGGTTTTTGGTTTTTGGTTTTTGATTTTTGTTTTTTGGTTTTTGTTTTGGCTTTTGGTTTTTGGTTTTTGGTTTTTGGTTTTTGGTTTTTGGGTTTTGGTGTTTGATTTTTGGTTTTTGATTTTTGGTTTTTGATTTTTGTTTTTTGGTTTTTGGTCTTTGGTTTTTGGTCTTTTGTTTTTGGTTTTTGGTTTTTGGTTTTTGGTTTTTGGTTTTTGGGTTTTGGTTTTTGGTTCTTGGTTTTTGGTTTTTAGTTTTTGGTTTTTGTTTTTGGTTTTTGGTTTTTGGTTTTTGGTTTTTGGTTTTTTGGTTTTTGGTATTTTGGTTTTTGATTTTTGGTTTTTGGTTTTTGGTTTTTGGTTTTTGGTTTTTGGTTTTTGGTTTTTGGTTTTTGGTTTTTGGTTTTTAGTTTTTGGTTTTTGGTTTTTTGGTTTCTGGTTTTTGGTTTTTGTTTTTTGGGTTTTTGGTTTTTGGTTTTTGATTTTTGTTTTTTGGTTTTTGGTCCTTGGTTTTTGCTCTTTGGTTTTTGGTTTTTGGTCTTTGGTTTTTGGTTTTTGGTCTTTGGTTTTTGGTTTTTGGTCTTTGGTTTTTGGTTTTTGGTTTTTGGTCTTTGGTTTTTGGTTTTTGGTTTTTGATTTTTGGTTTTTGGTTTTTGTTTTTTGGTTTTTGGTTTTTGTTTTTTGGGTTTTGGTTTTTGGTTTTTGGGTTTTGGTTTTTGGTTTTTGATTTTTGGTATTTTGGTTTTCGGTTTTTGGTTTTTTGGTTTTTGATTTTGGTTTTTGCTTTTTGTTTTTTGGTTTTTGGTTTTTGGTTTTTGGTTTTTGGGTTTTTGGTTTTTGGGCTTTTTGGTTTTTAGTTTTTGGTTTTTGGTTTTTAATTTTCGGTTTTTGCGTTTTGGTTTCTGGTTTTTGGCTTTAGGTTTCTGGTTTTTGGTTTTTAGTTTTCGGATTTTGGGTCTTGGTTTCTGGTTTTTGGCTTTAGGTTTTTGGTTTTTGGTTTTTGGTTTTTAGTTTTTGGTTTTTGGTTTTTGGGTTTTGGTGTTTGATTTTTGTTTTTTGGTTTTTGGTCTTTGTTTTTTGGTTTTTGGTTTGATTTTTGGTTTTTGATTTTTGGTTTTTGGGTTTTGGTTTTTGGTTTTTGGTTTTTATTTTTTGGTTTTTGATTTTTGTTTTTTTGGTTTTCGGTTTTTGGTTTTTTGGTTTTTGTTTTTTGGTTTTTGGTTTTCGGATTTTGGTTTTTGGTCCTTGGTTTTTGGTCTTTGGTTTTTGGTTTTTGGTCTTTGATTTTTGTTTTTCGGTTTTTTGGTTTTTTGGTTTTTGGCTTTTGGTTTTTGGTTTTTGGTTTTAGGTTTTTGGTTACTGGTTTTTGGGTTTTGGTTTTTGGTTCTTGGTTTTTAGTTTTTAGTTTTTGGTTTTTGGTTTTTAGTTTTTGGTTTTTTGTTTTTGGTTGTTTGGTTTTTTGGTTTTTGGGTTTTTGGGTTTTTTGGTTTTTGGTTTTTGTTTTTGGTTTTTAGTTTTCGGGTTTTGAGTTTTGGTTTCTGGTTTTTGGCTTTTGGTTTTTGGTTTGTGGTTTTTGGTTTTTTGCTTTTTGGTTTATGGTTTTTGGTTTTTTGGTTTTTGGTTTTTCGTTTTTGGTTTTTGGTTTCTGGTTTTTGGGTTTTTGGTTTCTTGGTTTTTCGTTTTTGATTTTTGGGTTTTTGAATTTTGTTGTTTGGTTTTTGGTCTTTGGTTTTTGGTTTTTGGTTTTTGGGTTTTGGTTTTTGGTTCTTGATTTTTGGTTTTTGTTTTTGGTTTTTGTTTTTTGGGTTTTGGTTTTTGGTTTTTGGTTTTTGGTTTTTGGTTTTTGGTTTTTGGTTTTTGGTTTTTGGTTTTTGGTTCTTGGTTTTTGGTTTTTGGTTTTTGGTTTTTGGTTTTTGGTTTTTTGTTTTTGGTTTTTGGTTTTTGGTTTTTGGTTTTTGGTTTTTGGTTTTCGGTTTTTGGTTTTTGGTTTTTGGTTTTTTGGTTTTTGGTTTTTGGTTTTTGGTTTTTGGGTTTTTGGTTTTTGATTTTTGTTTTTTGGTTTTTGGTCTTTGGTTTTTGGTCTTTGGTTTTTGGTTTTTGGTCTTTGGTTTTTGGTTTTTGGTTTTTGGTTTTTGGTTTTTGGTTTTTAGTTTTTGGTTTTTGGTTTTTATTTTTTGGTTTTTGGTTTTTGGTTTTTGGTTTTTGGTTTTTGTTTTTTGGGTTTTGGGTTTTGGTTTTTGGTTTTTGGTTTTTGGTTTTTGGTTTTTGGCTTTTGGTTTTTTGGTTTTTGGTTTTTGGTTCTTGTTTTTTGGTTTTGGTTTTTGGTTTTCGGTTTTTGGTTTTTAGTTTTTGGTTTTTGGTTTTTTGGGTTTTGGTTTTTGGTTTTTGGTTTTTGGTTTTTGATTTTTGGTTTTTGGTTTTTGATTTTTGTTTTATGGTTTTTCGTCTTTGGTTTTTGGTCTTTGGTTTTTGGTTTTTGGTCTTTGGATTTCGGTTTTTGGTTTTTGGTTTTCCTTTTGGGTTTTGTTTTTTGGTTTTCGGTTTTTGTTTTTGGTTTTTGGTTTTTGGGTTTTGGTTTTTGGTTTTTGGTTTTTGGTTTTTGGTTGTTGGTTTTTGTTTTTTGGTTTTGGTTTTTGGTTTTTGGTTTTTGGTTTTTGGTTTTTGGTTTTTGGTTTTTGGTTTTTTTTTTTGGATATTTGGTTTTTGGTTTTTGATTCTTGGTTTTTGGTTTTTGGTTCTTGGACTTTGGTTTCTGGTTTTTGGTTTTTGGTTTTTGGTTTTTGGTTTTTTGGTTTTTGTTTTTTGGTTCTTGGTTTTTGGTTTTTGGTTTTTGCTTTTTGGTTTGTGGTTTTTGGTTTTTGCTTTCTGATTTTGGTTTTGGTTTTTGGTTTCTGTTTGGGGTTTTTGTTTTTTGGTTTTTGGTTTTTAGTTTTTGGTTTTCTGGTTTTTGGTTTTTGGTTTTTGGTTTTTGGTTTTTTGGTTTTTGGTTTTTGGTTTTTGGGTTTTGGTGTTTGATTTTTGTTTTTTGGTTTTTGGTCTTTGGTTTTCGGTTTTTGGTTTTTGGTTTTTGGTTTTTGGTTTTTGGCTTTTGGTTTTTGGTTTTTGGTTTTTGGTTTTTAGTTTTTGGTTTTTGGTTTTTGGTTTTTGTTTGTTGGGTTTTGGTTTTTGGTTTTCGGGGTTTGTTTTTGATTTTTGTTTTTCGGTTTTTTGGTTTTTGGTTTTTGGTTTTTTGGTTTTTGGTTTTTTGGTTTTTGGTTTTTGGTTTTTTTTGGTTTTTGGTTCTTGGTTTTTGGTTTTTGTTTTTTGGTTTTTGGTTCTTGGTTTTTGGTTTTTGGTGTTTGGATTTTCGGTTTTTGGTTTTTGGTTTTTGGTTTTTTGGTTTTTGGTTTTTAGTTATTAGTTTTCGGTTTTTGGGTTTTGGTTTCTGGTTTTTGGTTTTTGGTTTTTGGTTTTCGGTTTTTTGGTTTTTTGGATTTTAGTTTTTAGTTTTTGGTTTTTTGGTTTTTGGTTTTTGGTTTTTGGTTTTTGGTTTTTGGTTTTTGGTTTTTGGTTTTTGGTTTTTGGTTTTTGGTTTTTGGTTTTTGGTTTTTGGTTTTTGGTTTTTGGTTTCTTGGTTTTTGGTTTTTGATTTTTGGTTTTTGAATTTTGTTTTTTGGTTTTTGGGCTTTGGTTTTTGGTTTTTGGTCTTTGGTTTTTGGTTTTTGGTTTTTGGTTTTTGGTTTTTGGTTTTTGTTTTTTGGGTTTTGGTTTTTGGTTTTTGGTTTTTGGTTTTTTGGTTTTTGGTTTTCGGTGTTTTGGTTTTTGGTTTTTGGTTTTTGGTTTTTGGTTTTTGGTTTTTGGTTTTTTGTTTTTGGTTTTTGGTTTTTGGTTTTTGGTTTTTGGTTTTTTGGTTTTTGGTTTTTGGTTTTTGGGTTTTTGGTTTTTGGTTTTTGATTTTGGTTTTTTGGTTTTTGTTTTGGCTTTTGGTTTTTGGTTTTTGGTTTTTGGTTTTGCGGTTTTGGTGTTTGATTTTTGGTTTTTGATTTTTGGTTTTTGATTTTTGTTTTTTGGTTTTTGGTCTTTGGTTTTTGGTCTTTGGTTTTTGGTTTTTCGTTTTTGGTTTTTTGGTTTTTGGGTTTTGGTTTTTGGTTTTTGGTTTTTGGTTTTTGGTTTTTGGTTTTTGGTTTTTGGTTTTTGGTTTTTGGTTTTTGGTTTTTGGTTTTTGGTTTTTGGTTTCTTGGTTTTTGGTTTTTGATTTTTGGTTTTTGAATTTTGTTTTTTGGTTTTTGGGCTTTGGTTTTTGGTTTTTGGTCTTTGGTTTTTGGTTTTTGGTTTTTGGTTTTTGGTTTTTGGTTTTTGGTTTTTGGTTTTTGGTTTTTGGTTTTTGGTTTTTGGTTTTTGGTTTTTGATTTTTGTTTTTTGGTTTTTGTTTTGGCTTTTGGTTTTTGGTTTTTGGTTTTTGGGTTTTGGTGTTTGATTTTTGGTTTTTGATTTTTGGTTTTTGATTTTTGTTTTTTGGTTTTTGGTCTTTGGTTTTTGGTCTTTGGTTTTTGGTTTTTAGTTTTTGGTTTTTGGTTTTTGGTTTTGGGTTTTGGTTTTTGGTTCTTGGTTTTTGGTTTTTAGTTTTTGGTTTTTGTTTTTGGTTTTTGGTTTTTGGTTTTTGGTTTTTGGTTTTTTGGTTTTTGGTTTTTTGGTTTTTGATTTTTGGTTTTTGGTTTTTGGTTTTTGGTTTTTGGTTTTTGGTTTTTGGTTTTTGGTTTTTGGTTTTTGGTTTTTGGTTTTTTGGTTTCTGGTTTTTGGTTTTTGTTTTTTGGGTTTTGGTTTTTGATTTTTGTTTTTTGGTTTTTGGTCTTTGGTTTTTGGTTTTTGGTCTTTGGTTTTTGGTCTTTGGTTTTTGGTTTTTGGTCTTTGGTTTTTGGTTTTTGGTTTTTGGTCTTTGGTTTTTGGTATTTGATTTTTGGTTTTTGGTTTTTGTTTTTTGGTTTTTGGTTTTTGTTTTTTGGGTTTTGGTTTTTGGTTTTTGGTTTTTGGTTTTTGATTTTTGTTATTTTGGTTTTCGGTTTTTGGTTTTTTGGTTTTTGATTTTGGTTTTTGGTTTTTGTTTTTTGGTTTTTGGTTTTTGGTTTTTGGGTTTTGGTTTTTGGTTTTTGGGCTTTTTGGTTTTTAGTTTTTGGTTTTTGGTTTTTAGTTTTAGGTTTCTGGTTTTTGGTTTTTAGTTTTCGGTTTTTGGGTTTTGGTTTCTGGTTTTTGGCTTTTGGTTTTTGGTTTTTGGTTTTTAGTTTTTGGTTTTTGGTTTTTGGGTTTTGGTGTCTGATTTTTGTTTTTTGGTTTTCGGTCTTTGTTTTTTGGTTTTTGGTTTTTGATTTTTGGTTTTTGATTTTTGGTTTTTGGGTTTTGGTTTTTGGTTTTTGGTTTTTGATTTTTGTTTTTTGGTTTTCGGTTTTTGGTTTTTTGGTATTTTTTTTTTGGTTTTTGGGTTTTGGTTTTTGGTTCTTGGTTTTTGGTTTTTAGTTTTTGGTATTTGGTTTTTGGTTTTTTGTTTTTGGTTGTTTGGTTTTTGGGCTTTTTGGTTTTTGTGTTTTTAGTTTTCGGTTTTTGGGTTTCTGGTTTTTGGCTTTAGGTTTTTGGTTTTTGGTTTTTTGTTTTTGGTTTTTGGTTTTTGGTTTCTTGGTTTTTGATTTTTGGTTTTTGAATTTTGTTTTTTGGTTTTTGGTATGACGATCAAAAGAAAAACGCGTCTATGATGCCTGCAACGACGTGTCCACACTCTGCATGTGCGTGTGTTTGCATCTCAACCAAGGCACGCGAAAATCTCTCTTGGTATAATTCTTTGTTTACGCCGAGACTGTGGAAGCAGAGGCGCTACAACTACTCCCTTCCCAGTGAGCTTCGCGGGGTGCAAAGGTAATGAAAATGTTACGCGCTTTTTTTTCCGGTGATGGAAGCTGAGCAAGTAACGAAAGAGTGAAGGATGTTGGCAAATGAGGCGGTGAGCTGCTAAGCTGTGGGATAGACGGTGAAGTCTCAGGCTCTGGTATGGAGGCTGGTGAATTGACTGGAGTAAATCTGTAATTACTGGATGCCTTAAATCTGCTGCAGCGATGTAAGCGAGCTCCAGCAGATCGGTCAATAGTGTTTTTACTATGCCATTGACGTCTACGACGAAAGTGTGCTCGTCGATACGCTTTATCACCCGATTAGGGCAGGAGGACGGTTTCTCCAGTGGCTTTTTGATTGAGTCTGTTTGGTGGAAAACGTATTCGCAAGTGACTAAGTTCCTGAAAACGAACGAGCGATAGTTGACATGTCTGGAAGCTTGGATTGGGCCAATGACGTTGAACAGGCGACAGAGGTCGGTAACGAAATCTGCCAGAGTACAAACGGGAACTGGACGAGAATAAATGAATTCGTCTGGGATGCAAAGTGATGTCCCAAAGACTAGTTCTACTGGCGAGGCCTGAAGGTCCTCCTTGAAGGTCGTTCACAAACTAAGGAGTACGCTCGGAAGTACTTTCGGCCAGGGGATTTCAGGAGCACTGTCGAAGGCTGCAAACAATGGACATCTGATAGAAACCTTGAGCATGCGGTGCATACGCTCTACTGTGCCGTTCAATTTGGGGTGGTAAGAGGTCGTATGAATTTGATGAGCTCCTAGCAGGCGAGATAGTTCACGGTGAAGCTCAACCTCGAACTGCGTACCCTAATTGGTCGCAATTACGAGCGTTCCAAAGCAGGATATCCATTTGTTAACGAGAGCACGGATGACGGTTGTGGCTGTCATGTCACGTATTGGTATTGCCTGCGGCCGATGGGTAATAATAGTTAGACAGTGTTCAAAACTTTCAGCGAGTGGCACTCTGATCAGGTCCAAATGGATGTGGTTGAATCTTTGATCCGATGCTGTGAAAGTTCCTACCTCCGCTCTGTTATGGCGATGAACTTTTGATTTTTAGCAGGAGATGCACTACTTGGCTGACTGGAATATGTCTCTACGAAGGCATGGCCAAAAATATTTGAAGGCAATGCGCATAGCAGTAGCACGACCAGTTGGATGCGACAAATTGTGAGCTGTGTCGAATTCTTGTTTGCGTAGTAAGACTGGCAAGTAGGGCTTGAAAGTGCTTTCGAGCTTGGTGTAAACCATTGAATATCCGTTGAGCTCGGGGCGTCGAAGCTTGAAACGAGGGATAGCTAATAGGTACAGTAGCTGTTCATCTTTCTCTTGCTAGGTGCCAATGGTGCTGAGGTTAGGCTAGGCCAATGGTGCTGACGTTAGGCTAAGTATGCTAATGCCAAGGCTAGGTATGCTAATGCTTAGGCTATATATGCTAATGCTTAAGCTAGGTATGCTAATGCTTAGGCTAGGTATGCTAATGCGCCGAGTGAGGGACTTGATGACTGCTCGCGCGCTCAGTTTAGCACTGGAGAAAACCGAAGTGGTCATCTTGACAAAAAAGAGAATCCCTAGAGTAAGGATGATCAGTATTGGCGATTTACGAATCGAATTGAAGCCAGCGGTGAAGTACCTGGGGCTACTGATCGACTCGAAGATGAGCTTCTCTGAGCAAATCAAGACAACGGCTGAGAACGTAGGGAGACCCAGCCCATCAAGAAGACGCCTCTTGATGAGTGCTGTAGGGTCAGCGCTACTGTACGGAGCCGAGGTATGGGGCGAAGCTCTCAGCAAGGAGGTATACCGAAAACGTTTGGCACAGGTACAGAGAAGAGGAGCACTGAGAATTGCATCTTCGTATGTATCCAACAGTCTCTGACTCGACGGTGAGAATTATTGCAGGCGTGATACCTGTCGCCCTCCTTGCTAGAGAGCGCCGCGCTATTTACCTGCGCCGAAACGAGGATGCGAGGGAGATGGTTGTCCGCGAGGAGAGACAGCGCTCGCTCAACGATTGGCAGTAGTCTTGGGTCAATTGCACGGGAAGGTGGACTCCGCGCCTCATCCCGGATGTGAGACCGTGGCTAAATCGAAGGCATGGTGAGACTGACTTCTATCTGACCCAGTTTTCGAGCGGGTATGGGTGTTTTCAGTCTTACCTGCATAAGATCAGTAAGTCACGGTCCCCCGATTGTCGGTTTTGCCCAGGAGAGGAGGATAATGGCTGTCACACATTTTTTGCGTGTACCAAATGGGTCAGGCTGCAAAGAGAACTCTACACGGAGACGGGCGAGCTCACCCTGGATAATATAGTTGCGGTGATGCTCGAATCGGTTGACAAATGGAACCAGGTGGCACATTATGCTCGGGCAGTCCTAAAATATAAAAGGGACTCACAGCAGCTGGGGCTGGGGGATCGCTTTTCTGGCATTTCCTCTTTCCCTATCCCATCCCGCTAGAAAAGGGACTCCTCAGCTGAAGACGTCCCACGGCGTAACAAAACGAGACCTGGCCCGAAGTAATGTGTCAAACGGTTCCAGGCTAGGTTCTCAGATTGACAGAGGAGGTGTTTAGTGGGTAGTCCAGTCGCGCATGGGAGTCCCACACTCTGTGCATAAATGGCATTCACCTCCCTACTGCGGGAGTGCGGCGGCTACAAAATTTTCTTTTCCAGGTGTGTATTCCAGCTGGGTATTAAACTGCGATATAAAATCTTATTGCTGAATCTGCTGACGCGATGCTGTTTCTGATCGTTGCTTGAGTGCATGAGTGAGCGGCTGATGATCTGTATAGGTGGTGAACTGCCTGCTTTCGAGAATGCGCTGGAAATGCCTGAGGCTGAGGTTGTTGCAGAAGCTGTAGCTTGTCTGCAGCGCATGAAAGAATTGTTGGCCTGCTCAGACCAGGCAAACTTAGCTTTTTTTCGTGATTGCTTGCAACATAGCAGCTTGTGGAATGCAGCGCCGTTAAAAGTTCAGCATTCCCACGAAACGCCTGAGCTGCGTAGTGTCTTCGGGTCTTGGGAAGTCGATGATGGCCTGGGTCTTAGGCAGAGGTGAGCGAAAACCTTCTTTCGATACGTAATAGCCGGAAAATATTACCTGCGGCTGGATGATCTGACATTTAGTCCTGTTAATTTGGGGGCGTGCTTCGTTTAAAGTCAAGAGAAGTTTAGCGAGGTGCGCCTGATGCTCTTCGTGGCTGTCTGAGCTAACGAGAAGATCATCCTGATATTAACGCATGAATGGTAGATTTCTGAGGACATGATTAATTGTACGCTGCATGGTTTGAGTCGCATTCGTGACTGCTGTCTTCTCAATGTCTTCCGGTACCATCAGGATCTGGCAAAAGGCTTTGTGAAGGTCGATGACAGTAAACACTTTACCTTGAGCATCCTGCAGCAAGTCCTCTCTTACTGGAAGTGGGTAACCGTCGGGGCGGGTGATTGCGTTGAGCTGGCGATAGTTACCGGCAGTTCGCCAATCTCCATTGCCCTTCGGCGCCATGTGAAGAGGACTAGTCCGCTGACTCGCTGAGGGACGGTTGATTTTTCGCTCGAGTGATTCGCTGAATTCCCTTTTAGCTGCGCTAAGTCGTTCAGCTGAGAGTCGATGTGGTTGGGCGATGTGGTGCTGAGCGGGTAGATCAGAAACGTGCACCATCTCTCCAAAGCGAGCAGAGCTTTTGGCGTAGATCTCTTTTAGATATCCGTGAGGCATAATTTTGGGAGCAGCAATTATAAAAGAGTGCATTTTCGGAACTGAACCAATTGAGCAAGGTGCTGAAAGGCTGGTGCGACCACCTAGTAAGCGGTGATTTCGGAGATCCATGAGAAGTCCGTGACGTTTCAAAGCGTCTGCTCCAAGAATTGCCATTTGCACGTTTCCGATGATAAAGCTCCACTGAAAAGAGCGGCGTAAACCAAGGTTTAAGCTGAGCTATCTCACTCCAGAGGTTGCAATAGGCGTTCCGTTGGCTGCAGTAAGAGTCAAACTCTGTTTTTGAAGCGGTTTCTTGATAATGTTTTTAGGAGTGATAGAGAGTTCAGATCCTGAGTCGACGAAAAATTGGATCGAGGAATTGCGATCCAAGACGTAAAGGTGGCTTTTAGAAGAGTTACCGGTGATGGCCACTAAAAGTATCGGCAGTTTCTTCAGTTTTCCTGAGACGGCTGTGCCTGAACGGAGAAGGAACAAGACTGCCTGCAATGTTGCGCGCGTCCGCCGTGCCTCGTATGGTACCAACAGCACCCCGTTCTTTCGTTGGGGCCTGAGAAGAGGAGCGGGCCTGAGGTTTACGGCCACTGCGTGATACTGAACGGCCTCTCTGATCTGGATCTCTCGTATTTAATTGGAGCTTGCGAGTTATATTCGTGAGTTGGACGATGGCCTGTCACATTGTGGAAAGCGCCTGCGTTAGCAGATCGGGTGGAGGCTGCGAAGATGCATAGCCAGACGAAGGCGTTGAAATTCGAAATTGAGAAATTGCCATGACAGATGGTCCTATGTCATGAGCCTCTTCAGCTACAGCAGCGAGCTCTTTGAGTGCCTGGCCTCTTATAAGAAGAAACATGTGGCACGTATGGTAAAAGATCTATGATGCCTGAAACGAGATGTCCACACTCTGCATGTGCGTGTGTTTGCATCTCAACCAAGGCACGCGAAAATCTCTCTTGGTATAATTCTTTGTTTACGCCAAGACTGTGGAAGCAGAGGCGCTACAACTACTCCCTTCCCAGTGAGCTTCGCGGGGTGCAAAGGTAATGAAAATGTTACGCGCTTTTTTTTCCGGTGATGGAAGCTGAGCAAGTAACGAAAGAGTGAAGGATGTTGGCAAATGAGGCGGTGAGCTGCTAAGCTGTGGGATAGACGGTGAAGTCTCAGGCTCTGGTATGGAGGCTGGTGAATTGACTGGAGTAAATCTGTAATTACTGGATGCCTTAAATCTGCTGCAGCGATGTAAGCGAGCTTCAGCAGATCGGTCAAAATTGTTTTTACTATGCCATTGACGTCTACGACGAAAGTGTGCTCGTCGATACGCTTTATCACTCGATTAGGGCAGGAGTACGGTTTCTCCAGTGGCTTTTTGATTGAGTCTGTTTGGTGGAAAACGTATTCGCAAGTGACTAAGTTCCTGAAAACGAACGAGCGATAGTTGACATGTCTGGAAGCTTGGATTGGGCCAATGACGTTGAACAGGCGACAGAGGTCAGTAACGAAATCTGCCAGAGTACAAACGGGAACAGGACGAGAATAAATGAATTCGTCTGGGATGCAAAGTGATGTCCCAAAGACTAGTTCTACTGGCGAGGCCTGAAGGTCCTCCTTGAAGGTCGTTCACAAACTAAGGAGTACGCTCGGAAGTACTTTCGACCAGGGGATTTCAGGAGCGCTGTCGAAGGCTGCAAACAATGGACATCTGATAGAAACCTTGAGCATGCGGTGCATACGCTCTACTGTGCCGTTCAATTTGGGGTGGTAAGAGGTCGTATGAATTTGATGAGCTCCTAGCAGGCGAGATAGTTCACGGTGAAGCTCAACCTCGAACTGCGTACCCTAATTGGTCGCAATTACGAGCGTTCCAAAGCAGGATATCCATTTGTTAACGAGAGCACGGATGACGGTTGTGGCTGTCATGTCACGTATTGGTATTGCCTGCGGCCGATGGGTAATAATAGTTAGACAGTGTTCAAAACTTTCAGCGAGTGGCACTCTGATCAGGTCCAAATGGATGTGGTTGAATCTTTGATCCGATGCTGTGAAAGTTCCTACCTCCGCTCTGTTATGGCGATGAACTTTTGATTTTTAGCAGGAGATGCACTACTTGGCTGACTGGAATATGTCTCTACAAAGGCATGGCCAAAAATATTTGAAGGCAATGCGCATAGCAGTAGCACGACCAGTTAGATGCGACAAATTGTGAGCTGTGTCGAATTCTTGTTTGCGTAGTAAGACTGGCAAGTAGGGCTTGAAAGTGCTTTCGAGCTTGGTGTAAACCATTGAATATCCGTTGAGCTCGGGGCGTCGAAGCTTGAAACGAGGGATAGCTAATAGGTACAGTAGCTGTTCATCTTTCTCTTGCTAGGTGCCAATGGTGCTGAGGTTAGGCTAGGCCAATGGTGCTGACGTTAGGCTAAGTATGCTAATGCCAAGGCTAGGTATGCTAATGCTTGGGCTAGATATGCTAATGCTTAGGCTAGGTATGCTAATGCTTAGGCTAGGTATGCTAATGCGCCGAGTGAGGGACTTGATGACTGCTCGCGCGCTCAGTTTAGCACTGGAGAAAACCGAAGTGGTCATCTTGACAAAAAAGAGAATCCCTAGAGTAAGGATGATCAGTATTGGCGATTTACGAATCGAATTGAAGCCAGCGGTGAAGTACCTGGGGCTACTGATCGACTCGAAGATGAGTTTCTCTGAGCAAATCAGGACAGCGGCTGAGAACGTAGGGAGACCCAGCCCATCAAGAAGACGCCTCTTGATGAGTGCTGTAGGGTCAGCGCTACTGTACGGAGCCAAGGTATGGGGCGATGCTCTCAGCAAGGAGGTATACCGAAAACGTTTGGCACAGGTACAGAGAAGAGGAGCACTGAGAATTGCATCTTCGTAGGTATCCAACAGTCTCTGACTCGACGGTGAGAGTTATTGCAGGCGTGATACCTGTCGCCCTCCTTGCTAGAGAGCGCCACGCTATTTACCTGCGCCAAAACGAGGATGCGAGGGAGATGGTTGTCCGCGAGGAGAGACAGCGCTCGCTCAACGATTGGCAGCAGTCTTGGGTCAATTGCACGGGAAGGTGGACTCCGCGTCTCATCCCGGATGTGAGACCGTGGCTAAATCGAAGGCATGGTGAGACTGACTTCTATCTGACCCAGTTTTCGAGCGGGCATGGGTGTTTTCAGTCTTACCTGCATAAGATCAGTAAGTCACGGTCCCCCGATTGTCGGTTTTGCCCAGGAGAGGAGGATAATGGCTGTCACACATTTTTTGCGTGTACCAAATGGGTCAGGCTGCAAAGAGAACTCTACACGGAGACGGGAGAGCTCACCCTGGATAATATCGTTGCGGTGATGCTCGAATCGGTTGACAAATGGAACCAGATGGCACATTATGCTCGGGCAGTCCTAAAATATAAAAGGGACTCACAGCAGCTGGGGCTGGGGGATCGCTTTTCTGGCATTTCCTCTTTCCCTATCCCATCCCGCTAGAAAAGGGACTCCTCAGCTGAAGACGTCCCACGGCGTAACAAAACGAGACCTGGCCCGAAGTAATGTGTCAAACGGTTCCAGACTAGGTTCTCAGATTGACAGGGGAGGTGTTTAGTGGGTAGTCCAGTCGCGCATGGGAGTCCCACACTCTGTGCATAAATGGCATTCACCTCCCTACTGCGGGAGTGCGGCGGCTACAAAATTTTCTTTCCCAGGTGTGTATTCCAGCTGGGTATTAAACTGCGATATAAAATCTTATTGCTGAATCTGCTGACGCGATGCTGTTTCTGATCGTTGCTTGAGTGCATGAGTGAGCGGCTGATGATCTGTATAGGTGGTGAACTGCCTGCTTTCGAGAATGGCTGGAAATGCCTGAGGCTGAGGTTGTTGCAGAAACTGTAGCTTGTCTGCAGCGCATGAAAGAATTGTTGGCCTGCTCAGACCAGGCAAACTTAGCTTTTTTTCGTGATTGCTTGCAACATAGCAGCTTGTGGAATGCAGCGCCGTTAAAAGTTCAGCATTCCCACGAAACGACTGAGCTGCGTAGTGTCTTCGGGTCTTGGGAAGTCGATGATGGCCTGGGTCTTAGGCAGAGGTGAGCGAAAACCTTCTTTCGATACGTAATAGCCGGAAAATATTACCTGCGGCTGGATGATCTGACATTTAGTCCTGTTAATTTGGGGGCGTGCTTCGTTTAAAGTCAAGAGAAGTTTAGCGAGGTGCGCCTGATGCTCTTCGTGGCTGTCTGAGCTAACGAGAAGATCATCCTGATATTTACGCATGAATGGTAGATTTCTGAGGACATGATTAATTGTACGCTGCATGGTTTGAGTCGCATTCGTGACTGCTGTCTTCTCAATGTCTTCCGGTACCATCAGGATCTGGCAAAAGGCTTTGTGAAGGTCGATGACAGTAAACACTTTACCTTGAGCATCCTGCAGCAAGTCCTCTCTTACTGGAAGTGGGTAACCGTCGGGGCGGGTGATTGCGTTGAGCTGGCGATAGTTACCGGCAGTTCGCCAATCTCCATTGTCCTTCGGCGCCATGTGAAGAGGACTAGTCCGCTGACTCGCTGAGGGACGGTTGATTTTTCGCTCGAGCGATTCGCTGAATTCCCTTTTAGCTGCGCTAAGTCGTTCAGCTGAGAGTCGATGTGGTTGGGCGATGTGGTGCTGAGCGGGTAGATCAGAAACGTGCACCATCTCTCCAAAGCGAGCAGAGCTTTTGGCGTAGATCTCTTTTAGATATCCGTGAGGCATAATTTTGGGAGCAGCAATTATAAAAGAGTGCATTTTCGGAACTGAACCAATTGAGCAAGGTGCTGAAAGGCTGGTGCGACCACCTAGTAAGCGGTGATTTCGGAGATCCATGAGAAGTCCGTGACGTTTCAAAGCGTCTGCTCCAAGAATTGCCATTTGCACGTTTCCGATGATAAAGCTCCACTGAAAAGAGTGGCGTAAACCAAGGTTTAAGCTGAGCTATCTCACTCCAGAGGTTGCAATAGGCGTTCCGTTGGCTGCAGTAAGAGTCAAACTCTGTTTTTGAAGCGGTTTCTTGATAATGTTTTTGGGAGTGATAGAGAGTTCAGATCCTGAGTCGACGAAAAATTAGATCGAGGAATTGCGATCCAAGACGTAAAGGTAGCTTTCAGAAGAGTTACCGGTGATGGCCACTAAAAGTATCGGCAGCTTCTTCAGTTTTCCTGAGACGGCTGTGCCTGAACGGAGAAGGAATAAGACTGCCTACAATGTTGCGCGCGTCCGCTGTGCCTCGTATGGTACCAACAGCACCCCGTTCTTTCGTTGGGGCCTGAGTAGAGGAGCGGGCCTGAGGTTTACGGCCGCTGCGTGATACTGAACGGCCTCTCTGATCTGGATCTCTCGTATTTAATTGGAGCTTGCGAGTTATATTCGTGAGTTGGACGATGGCCTGTCGCATTGTGGAAAGCGCCTGCGTTAGCAGATCGGGTGGAGGCTGCGAAGATGCATAGCCAGACGAAGGCGTTGAAATTCGAAATTGAGAAATTGCCATGACAGATGGTCCTATGTCATGAGCCTCATCAGCTACAGCAGCGAGCTCTTCGAGTGCCTGGCCTCTTATAAGAAGAAACATGTGGCACGTCTGGTAAAAGATCTTACCACTTGACTCGTAAGACGTCATCTCCAACACGTATGCCGGTCCACGTCTGTTTCAAAGTCCAGTGCTCCGACAACGAGGTGATACTTTGCTGAGTCCGAAGCAATTCTCTGCACGTGAAACTGTGATACAATCCGAAAAAACCATAGTTCGGGACTCAACCGCCAAAATGAAGGCAATTTGCAGCTATTCACGACATTCACCTGTTGCTGCCCGGCGGGCTTCGGAAACAAATGATGTCATTCCTCTGCTAGGATCTACTTGGTGTGGTTCTCCACACTCTATAGAAACTTGCTAATGATTTACTTAACTGCAATTGCGAATGTTTTTTCGAATTACCGTCTGACATAAGCACTGGGTACAATTCACACTGCCGAATGAGTCCACAGTATTTTCCTTTTCTGTTGTTCTTTTGTTTTGAATACAGGTTCACCACTTTAGGGATATAAAATGGTACTTGATCAACACTAATAAATTTATTCGAGAACAGAAACTACAATTTACATTTCACAAGATACAAGTTAGGCTAGGATGAATGTAGAATGAAAGTCGTGTCTTGCTGCTCGTGCCATGAACTACAACAAGCTGCGACGCGTGTACGGCAACTCCCTTTTCACTCGATGCTCGCTGCAAAGAATCCAAGTGTCGCCAAGGAAAGTATGACGATCAAAAGAAACACGCGTCTATGATGCCTGAAACGACTTGTCCACACTCTGCATGTGCATGTGCTTGCATCTCAACCAAGGCGCGCAAAAATCTCCCTTGGTATAATTCTTTGTTTACGCCGAGACTGTGGAAGCGGAGGCGTGACATATATGTATACATGCATGTATATATAATATATATATATATATATATATATATATATATATATATATATATACATATATATACATATATATATATATATATATATATATATATATATATATATATATATATATATATATATATATATATATACATATATATATATATATATATATATATATATATATATATATATATATATATATATATACTGTATATACATATACATATTGGTAAGTCTAAAAAGTATTGAACCTTTTTTTGTCATTTCGCAATTGAATATTTCTTTTATTTAAAATGGATTTTTTGTGTATCCCGATATGCGAAACTGGTTCAAAACTGTTTGGTGATGGATATATAGTTCCTTAGCAATGTCATGGCTGCTTATTTGTCGGTCTTCTTCAATTTTTTGTAAGATTACATCGACTTTTTTAGTGATTGGTCGACCTGAGCGAGGTGCTTTTTGACATCAAAATTTCCAGAACGAAAACGAGCGAACCATCCCTTGGCTGTGGCTTTTGATAAATTATCTTGACTATAGACACCACAAATTTCTTCACGAGTCTGCGAAGCATTCTCACTTTGATCGTAGTGATATTGTAAGTGATAACGAATTTTTTCCGAAATTTCACTAATTTTAAATGATTAGAAGTTTGACTCAATCTGATTAGTATTGCTCGACAGAACACCATCTAGTGACAAAAAAGCCAATATGCTTGTATATATATATATATAAATATATATAGATATATATATATATATATATATATATATATATATATATATATATATATATATATATATATATCTATATATATATATATATATATATATATATATATATATATATATATATATATATATATATATACATATTCATATACATATATATACTTGTGTATATGTATATATATATATATATATATATATATATATATATATATATATATATATATATATATATATATATACATATTCATATACATATATATACTTGTGTATATGTATATATATATATATATATATATATATATATATATATATATATATATATATATATATATATATATATATATACATTATATATATACATACATATATATATATATATATATATATATATATATATATATATATATATATGTATATATATATATATATATATATATATATATATATATGTATATATATATATGTATATATATATATATATATATATATATATATACACATATATTTATATATATATATATATATATATATATATATATATATATATATACATATATTTATATATATATATATATATATATATATATATATATATATATATACCTATATTTATATATATATATATATATATATATATATATATATATATATATATATATATATATACCTATATATATATGTATATATATACCTATATTTATATATATATATATATATATATATATATATATATATATATATATATATATATATATATATATATATAGATACTTATGAAGTAGTTTTTGCAATAAGTAAATTTCTTCTTCACCCAACGACCATCATGGATGACAAATTTCCATCAAATCCTCGTAGATTTAAAGCAATTATTACGAAAGTATCACCAGAAATACTCTGGACAAAACAATGCTTATTTTCGACTTTATAGCCAAACTAATCCAAATGGGCAACGTTACTATGGCAAACACTGAGTTTTAGGTCAAGATTAATAGAGACTTAATGCTTATCGTTAAGGTGGGATTATGCCTTAAATCGGGCAATGGGTTCCTCTCATACTCTTGAAAATTCTTCTAAAACGCAACATGTGGGAGAAACTACCTGATAGTACTAGCATGCTTTTATTGAAAATTATACAAATAGTAGTATTTGCCAGTAATTAGACCGATTCCGGATACTAAAGAAGTGTCCTTAATGTTAATATCCAAAATAATGAAAACTAATTGCCCTTGGGCCAGTTTTGTTTAAGCGAAAACTAAATTCATCGTCCAAATTAGACGAAACAACGCCACCTCAATAAAACTTGGCTTAAGTGGATTACAGCCAAGAAAATTTGTATGACATCAAATATCTGGGGGTGCACTTTAACCGAGAAGGACGAGACCATAATTTTGATATTTTTCCCTTTCCTGCACCCCTCAATGTAAATAGCACAAGTTTATGGTCTGGTTTAGAAATTTCTTATCAAGACCCTTTATTTGATACCCCACATGCATACATTTACTAAACAAACGTTTAGGGTCTTGTAAAGTCTCCCCATATAAGGGGGTTCCTTTAACAAAAATGTTTCTATAAAGATAACCATTATTGGTATCAAAACAAAAGTCTTGATGAGAGCTTTGCAAAACAAATCTTAAACTGATAGTTTTCGCAACGAACAGTGTACGGAAAGGAGAAATTTGTGACCTCTCCGTTGTGATTGCAAATTTTTGATCCAAATAAGTAAATGTAGCAGGAAGTTGTTCCGGTGCAAAAGATATTGTAAAATTATTAGAAAATCAAACTTCTGAATATCAAAGTTTAACTCATACATAAATTTCATGCATTGAGCTCGAAAAATTAACATATCTGTAATAGGACGCCTACGCCCGGAAATCGGAGTGATTCCAATCCCGAACCCTGGCACCCGGCCAGATATGTATGACTTCGAAATGCAAGCAGACTTTATCTTTCGTGCAGCCATCATTGCGCCGAAAATATTTTTCTTCAAATATTTATGCTTGTGGAAAAATATTTTCTGTCAATGTGAGCCGCTGAAGTAAAACTCTGATACATTTCGAAGCATATCTATCTGGCAATGCCTCCCACGAGTTGCCATCCAAATGTCAAACAGGCAGAACGTGTTCGCCGGTTAGCTGTTCGTCGAATTAAAATTCTCGCGAGGGTTAGCGGATTAGCGGTAAGTCCGAAAAAAATTAGCGTGGCGTGCATATAACGCAATCTAAATTTATCCACAGGAGGAGGTAGCAAACGGGTGACTTGGCGAGCATATGAACCATATGGCATATGGTTTTTTGGTTTTTGGTCTTTGGTTTTTGGTTTTTGGTTTTTGGGTTTTGGTTTTTGGTTGTTGGTTTTTGGTTTTTGATTTTGGTTTTTTGGTTTTTGGTCTTTGGTTTTTTGTCTTTGGTCTTTGGTTTTTCTTTTGGTTTTTGGCTTTTGGTTTTTGGTTTTTAGATTTTAGATTTTTGGTTTTTTTGTTTTTGTTTTTTGGTTTTTGGTTTTCGGTTTTCGGTCTTCGGTTTTTGGTTTTTAATTTTTGGTTTTTGGTTTTCGGGTTTTGGTTTTTGGTCTTTGGTTTTTGGTTTTTTGGTCTTTTGGTTTTTGGTTTTTGGTCTTTTGGTTTTTGTCTTTGGTTTTTGGTTTTTGGTCTTTTCATTTTGGTTTTTGGTTTTTGGTTTTTTGTTCTTGGTTGTTGGTTTTTGGTTTTTGGTTTTTGGTTTTTTGGGTTTTGATATTTGGTTTTTAGATTTTTGGTTTTTTGGTTTTTGGTTGTTTGGTTTTTGGTTTTTGGTTTTTGGTTTTCCATTTTTTGGTTTTCGGTTTTTGGTTTTCGGGTTTTCGTTTTTGTTTTTGGTTTTTTGGTTTTTGGTTTTTGATTTTTGTTTTTTGGTTTTTGGTCTTTGGTTTTTGGTCTTTCGTTTTTAGTTTTTGGTCTTTGGTTTTTGGTTTTTGGTTTTTCTTTTGGTTTTTGGTTTTTGGTTTTTGGTCTTTGGCTTTTGGTTTTTGGTTTTTGGTTTTTTGGTTTTTGGTTTTTGGTTTTTGGTTTTTGGTTTTTGGTCTTTGGTTTTTTGTTTTTGGTTTTTTGGTTTTTGGTTTTTGGTTTTTGGTTTTTTGGTTTTTGGTTTTTGGTTTTTTGGTTTTTGGTTTTTGGTTTTCGGTTTTTGGTTTTTGGTGTTTGGTTTTTGGTTTTTTGGTTTTTGGTTTTTGGTTTTTGGTTTTTGGTCTTTGGTTTTTGGTTTTTGGTCTTTGGTTTTTGGTTTTTGGTTTTTGGTTTTTGGTTTTTTGTTCTTGGTTGTTGGTTTTTGGTTTTTTGGGTTTTGATTTTTGGTTTTTAGGTTTTTGGTTTTTGATTTTTGGTTTTTGGTTTTTTGGTTTTTGGTTTTTGGTTTTTGGTTTTTGGTCTTTGTTGTTTGGTTTTTGGTTTTTTGTTTTTGGTTTTTGGTTTTTTGGTTTTTGGTTTTTGGTTTTTGTTTTGGTTTTTGGTTTTTGGTTTTTGGTTTTTGGTTTTTGGTTTCTGTTTTTGGTTTTTGGTTTTTGGATTTTGGATTTTGGATTTTGGGTTTTGGTGTTTGGTTTTTGGTTTTTGTTCTTTGGTTTTCGGTTTTTGGTTTTTTGGGTTTTGATCTTTTGTTTTTAGGTTTTTGGTTTTTGGTTTTTTTGGTTTTTGGTTTTTTGGTTTTTGGTTTTTGGTTTTGGTTTTTGGTTTTTGGTTATTGTTGTTTGGTTTTTGGTTTTTGGTTTTTGGTTTTTGGTTTTTGGTTGTTGGTTTTTGGGTTTTGGTTTTTGTTTTTTGGTTTTTGGTTTTTTGGTTTTTGATTTTTGGTTTTTAGGTTTTTGGTTTTTGGTTTTTTGGTTTTTGGTTTTTTGGTTTTTGGTTTTTGGATTTTGGTTTTTGTTGTTTGGTTTTTGGTTTTTGGTTTTTGGTTTTTGGTTTTTGGTTTTATGGTTGTTGGTTTTTGGTTTTTGGTTTTTGGTTTTTGGCTTTTGGATTTTGGTTTTTGGTTTTTGGTTTTTGGTTTTTGGTTTTTGGTTTTTGGTTTTTGGTTTTTGGTTCCTTTTTTTGGTTTTTGGTTTTTGGAGTTTGGTTTTTGGTTTTTAGTTTTTTGTTTTTGTTCTTTGGTTTTCGGTTTTTGGTTTTTTGGTTTTTGGCTTTTGGTTTTTGGTTTTTGGTTATTTGGTTTTTGGTTTTCGGTTTTTGGTTTTTGGTTATTAGGTTTTTGGTTTTTGGTTTTCGGTTTTTTGGGTTTTGGTTATTTGGTTTTTGGTTTTTGGTTTTTGGTTTTTGGTTTTTGGTTGTTTGGTTTTTGGTTTTTGGTTTTTGGTTTTTGGTTTTTGGTTGTTGGTTTTTGGGTTTTGGTTTTTGTTTTTTGGTTTTTGGTTTTTTGGTTTTTGATTTTTGGTTTTTAGGTTTTTGGTTTTTGGTATTTTGGTTTTTGGTTTTTTGGTTTTTGGTTTTTGGTTTTTGGTTTTTGGTTTTTGTTGTTTGGTTTTTGGTTTTTGGTTTTTGGGTTTTGGTTTTTTGGTTTTTGGATTTTGGTTTTTGGTTTTTCGGTTTTTGGTTCTTGATTTTTGGTGTTTGGTTTTTGGTTTTTGGTTTTTGGTTTCTGATTTTTAGTTTGTGGTTTTTGATTTTTCGTTTTTGATTTTAGTTTTTGGTTTTTGCTGTTTGGTTTTTGGATTCTGTTTTTGCTTTTTGGTTTTTGTTTTTGGTTTTTTGGTTTTTGGTTTTTGGTTTTTTTGGTTTTTGGTTTTTTGGTCTTTGGTTTTTTGGTTTTTGGTTTTTGGTTTTTGGTTTCTGTTTTTGGTTTTTGCTTTTTGGAGATTGGTTTTTGGTTTTTAGTTTTTGGTTTTTGTTCTTTGGTTTTCGGTTTTTGGTTTTTTGGCTTTTGGCTTTTGGTTTTTGGGTTTTGGTTATCTGGTTTTTGGTTTTTGGTTTTTGGTTTTTGGTTTTTGGTTGTTGGTTTTTGGGTTTTGGTTTTTGTTTTTTGGTTTTTGGTTTTTTGGTTTTTGATTTTTGGTTTTTAGGTTTTTGGTTTTTGGTTTTTTGGTTTTTGGTTTTTTGGTTTTTGGTTTTTGGTTTTTGGTTTTTGTTGTTTGGTTTTTGGTTTTTGGTTTTTGGTTTTTGGTTTTTGGTTTTTGGTTTTTGGTTTTTGGTTTTTGGTTTTTGGATTTTGGTTTTTGGTTTTTGGTTTTTGGTTTTTGGTTTTTGGTTTTTGGTTTTTGGTTTTTGGTTTTTGGTTTTTGGTTTTTGGTTCCTTTTTTTGGTTTTTGGTTTTTGGAGTTTGGTTTTTGGTTTTTAGTTTTTGGTTTTTGTTCTTTGGTTTTCGGTTTTTGGTTTTTTGGTTTTTGGCTTTTGGTTTTTGGTTTTTGGTTATTTGGTTTTTGGTTTTCGGTTTTTGGTTTTTGGTTATTAGGTTTTTGGTTTTTGGTTTTCGGTTTTCTGGTTTTGGTTATTTGGTTTTTGGTTTTTGGTTTTTGGTTTTTGGTTTTTGGTTTTTGGTTGTTTGGTTTTTGGTTTTTGGTTTTTGGTTTTTGGTTGTTGGTTTTTGGGTTTTGGTTTTTGTTTTTTGGTTTTTGGTTTTTTGGTTTTTGATTTTTGGTTTTTAGGTTTTTGGTTTTTGGTATTTTGGTTTTTGGTTTTTTGGTTTTTGGTTTTTGGTTTTTGGTTTTTGGTTTTTGGTTTTTGTTGTTTGGTTTTTGGTTTTTGGTTTTTGGTTTTTGGTTTTTGGGTTTTGGTTTTTTGGTTTTTGGATTTTGGTTTTTGGTTTTTCGGTTTTTGGTTCTTGATTTTTGGTGTTTGGTTTTTGGTTTTTGGTTTTTGGTTTCTGATTTTTAGTTTGTGGTTTTTGATTTTTCGTTTTTGATTTTAGTTTTTGGTTTTTGGTGTTTGGTTTTTGGATTCTGTTTTTGCTTTTTGGTTTTTGTTTTTGGTTTTTTGGTTTTTGGTTTTTGGTTTTTTTGGTTTTTGGTTTTTTGGTCTTTGGTTTTTTGGTTTTTGGTTTTTGGTTTCTGTTTTTGGTTTTTGCTTTTTGGAGTTTGGTTTTGGTTTTTAGTTTTTGGTTTTTGTTCTTTGGTTTTCGGTTTTTGGTTTTTTGGCTTTTGGCTTTTGGTTTTTGGGTTTTGGTTATCTGGTTTTTGGTTTTTGGTTTTTGGTTTTTGGTTTTTGGTTTTTGGTTTTTGGTTTTTGGTTATTTGGTTTTTGGTTCTGGTTTTTGGATTTTGGTTGTTTGGTTTTTGCTTTTTGGTTATTTGGTTTTCGGTTTTTGGTTTTTGGTTTTTTGGTCTTTGGTTTTTTGGTTTTTGGTTTTCGGTTTTTGGTTTTTGGTTTTTGGGTTTTTGGTTTTTGGTTTTTGGTTTTTTGGTTTTTGGTTTTAGGTTTTTAGTTTTTGGTTTTTTGATTTTTGGTTTTTGTTTTTGGTTTTTTGGTTATTGGTTTTTGGTTTTTGGTTTTTGGTTTTTGGTTTTTTTGGTTTTTGGTTTTTGGTTTTTTGGTCTTTGGTTTTTTAGTTTTTGGTTTTTGGTTTTTGGTTTTTGGTTTTTGGTTTTTTGGTTTTTGGTTTTAGGTTTCTGGTTTTTGGTTTTTTGGTTTTTGGTTTTTGGTTTTTGGTTTTTGGTTTTTGTTTTTGGTTTTTGGTTTTTTGGGTTTTGGTATTTGGTTTTTGGTTTTTGTTTCATGGTTTTTGGTTTTTCGTCTTTGGTTTTTGGTTTTTGGTTTTTGGTTTTTGGTTTTTGGTTTTTGGTTTTTCGTTTTTGATTTTGGTTTTTGGTTATTTGGTTTTTGTTTTTGGTTTTTGGTTTTTGGTTTTTGGTTTTTGTTTTTGGTTTTTGGTTTTTGGTTTTTGGTTTTTGATTTTTGGTTCTTGGTTTTTGGTTTTTGGTTTTTTGGTTTTATGTTTTTTGGTTTTTGGTTTTAGGTTTTTGGTTTTTTGGTTTGTGGTTTTTGGTTCTTGATTTTTGTTTTTTGGTTTTTGGTTTTTGGTTTTTAGGTTTTGGTATTTGATTTCTAGTTTTTGGTTTTGGATTTTAGTTTTTGGTTTTTGGTTTTTGGCTTTTGGTTTTGGATTTTGGTTTTTTGGTTTGTGGTTTTTGGTTTTGGGTTTTGGTTTTTGGTTCTGGTTTTTGGTTTTTGGTTTTTGGTTATTTGTTTTGGATTTTTGGTTTATGGTTTTTGGGTTTTCGTTTTTGGTTTTTAGGAATCGGTTTTTGATTTTTAGTTTTTGGTTTTTGGTTTTTGGTTTTTGGCTTTTGGTTTTTGGTTTTTGGTTTTTGGTTTTTGGTTTTTGGTTTTTGGTTTTTGGTTTTTGGTTTTTGGTTTTTGGTTTTTGTTTTTTGGTTTTTGGTTTTTGGCTTTTGATATTTGGTTTTTGGTTTTTAGTTTTTGGTTTTGGGTTTTTCGTCTTTTGGTTTTTGGTTTTTGGTTTTTGGTTTTTGGTTTTTGGTGTTTTGGTTTTTGGTTTTTGGTTTTTGTTTTTGGTTTTTGGTTTTTTTGGTTTTAGGTTTTTGGTTTTTGGTTTTTGGTTTGTGGTTTTTGGTTTTTTTGGTTTTTGGTTTTTTGGTATTTGGTTTTTGGTTTTTGGTTTTTGGTTTTTGGTTTTGGTTTTTAGGCTTTGGTATTTGATTTTAAGTTTTTGGTTTTTGGTTTTTGGCTTTTGGTTTTTGGTTTTTGGTTTTTTGGTATTTGGTTTTTGGTTTTTTGGTTTTTTGGTATTTGGTTTTTGGTTTTTCGTTTTTGGTTTTTGGGATTTAGTTTTTTGGTTTTTGGTTTTTGGTTTTTTTGGTTTTTGGTTTTTGGTTTTTGGTGTTTTGTTTTGGGTATTTGGTTTTTGGTTTTCGGGTTTTCGTTTTTGGTTTTTAGGAACCGGTTTGGCTTTTGGTTTTTGGGGTTTTGGTTATTTGGTTTTTGGTTTTTGGTTTTTGGTTTTTGGTTTTTGGTTTTTGGTTTTTGGTTTTTGGATTTTGGTTATTTGGTTTTTGGTTTTGGTTTTTGGTTTTTGGTTGTTTGGTTTTTGGTTTTTGGTTATTTGGTTTTCGGTTTTTGGTTTTTTGGTCTTTGGTTTTTTGGTTTTTGGTTTTTGGTTTTTGGTTTTTGGTTTTTGGTTTTTGGGTTTTTGGTTTTTGGTTTTTGGTTTTTTGGTTTTTGGTTATAGGTTTTCATTTTTTGGTTTTTTGATTTTTGGTTTTTGTTTTTGGTTTTTTGGTTATTGGTTTTTGGTTGTTGGTTTTTGGTTTTTGGTTTTTTTGGTTTTTGGTTTTTGGTTTTTGGTTTTTGGTTTTTGTTTCTTGTTTTTTGGTTTTTCGTCTTTGGTTTTGGTTTTTGGTTTTTGGTTTTTGGTTTTTGGTTTTTCGTTTTTGATTTTGGTTTTTGGTTATTTGGTTTTTGTTTTTGGTTTTTGGTTTTTGGTTTTTGGTTTTTGTTTTTGGTTTTTGGTTTTTGGTTTTTGATTTTTGGTTCTTGGTTTTTGGTTTTTGGTTTTTTGGTTTTATGTTTTTTGGTTTTTGGTTTTAGGTTTTTGGTTTTATGGTTGGTGGTTTTTGGTTCTTGATTTTTGTTTTTTGGTTTTTGGTTTTTGGTTTTTAGGTTTTGGTATTTGATTTCTAGTTTTTGGTTTTGGATTTTAGTTTTTGGTTTTTGGTTTTTGGCTTTTGGTTTTGGCTTTTGGTTTTTTGGTTTGTGGTTTTTGGTTTTGGGTTTTGGTTTTCGGTTCTGGTTTTTGGTTTTTGGTTTTTGGTTATTTGTTTTGGGTTTTTGGTTTTTGGTTTTTGGGTTTTCGTTTTTGGTTTTTAGGAATCTGTTTTTGATTTTTAGTTTTTGGTTTTTGGTTTTTGGTTTTTGGTTTTTGGCTTTTGGTTTTTGGTTTTTGGTTTCTGGTTTTTGGTTTTTGGTTTTTGGTTTTTGGTTTTTGGTTTTTGTTTTCTGGTTTTTGGTTTTTGGTTTTTGATCTTTTGTTTTTGGTTTCTAGTTTTTGGTTTTGGGTTTTTCGTCTTTTGGTTTTTGGTTTTTGGTTTTTGGTGTTTTGGTTTTTGGTTTTTGTTTTTGGTTTTTGGTTTTTTTGGTTTTAGGTTTTTGGTTTTTGGTTTGTGGTTTTTGGTTCTTTTGTTTTGTGGTTTTTTGGTATTTGGTTTTTGGTTCTTGGTTTTTGGTTTTTGGTTTTTAGGCTTTGGTATTTGATTTTAAGTTTTTGGTTTTTGGTTTTTGGCTTTTGGTTTTTGGTTTTTGGTTTTTGGTTTTTGGTTTTTGGTTTTTGGTTTTTTGGTATTTGGTTTTTGGTTTTTTGGTTTTTGGTTTTTTGGTATTTGGTTTTTGGTTTTTGGTTTTAGGGTTTTAGTTTTTTGGTTTTTGGTTTTTGGTTTTTTTGGTTTTTGGTTTTTGGTTTTTGGTTTTTTGTTTTGGGTTTTTGGTTTTTGGTTTTTGGGTTTTCGTTTTTGGTTTTTAGGAATCAGTTTTTGGGTTTTTAGTTTTTGGTTTTGGGTTTTTGGTTTTTTGGTTTTTGGTTTTTGGTTTTTGGTTTTTGATTTTTGGTTTTTGGTTTTATTTCGTTTTTGGCTTTTGGTTTTTGGTTTTTTGGTTTTTGGTTTTTAGTTTTTGGTTTTTGGTTTTTTGGTATTTGGTTTTTGGTTTTTGGTTTTTTGGTTTTTGGTTTTTGGTTTTGTTTTTTGGTTTTTGGTTTTTGGTTTTTGGTCTTTGGTTTTCGGTTTTTGGTTTTTTGTTTTTGGTTTTTGGTTTTTGGTTTTTGGTGTTTAAGTTATTGGTTTTTGGTTTTTGTTTTTGGTTTTTGGTTTTTGGTTTTTGGACTTTGGGTTTTGGTTTTTGGTTTTTTGGTTTTTGGTTTTTGGTTTTTGGTTTTTGGTTTTTGGTTTTTGGTTTTTGGTTTTTTTGGTTTTTTTGGTTTTTGGTTTTTGGTTTTTGGTTTTTGGTTTTTGGTTTTTTGGTATTTGGTTTTTGGTTTTTGGTTTTTGGTGTTTTGGTATTTGGTTTTTGGGTTTTAGTTTTTTGGTTTTTGGTTTTTGGTTTTTTGGTTTGTGTTTTTTTGTTTTTGGTTTTTGGGTTTTTGGTTTTAGGTTTTTGGTTTTTGGTTTTTGGTTTTTGTTTTTTGGTTTTTAGGTTTTGGTATTTGATTTTTAGTTTTTGGTTTTTGGTTTTTGGCTTTTGGTTTTGGATTTTGGTTTTTTGGTTTGTGGTTTTTGGTTTTAGGTTGTGGTTTTTGGTTCTGGTTTTTGGTTTTTGGTTTTTGGTTTTTTGTTTTGGTTTTTTGGTTTTTGGTTTTTGGGTTTTCGTTTTTGGTTTTTAGGAATCGGTTTTTGATTTTTAGTTTTTGGTTTTTGGTTTTTGGTTTTTGGTTTTTTGGTTTTTGGTTTTTGGTTTTTGGTTTCGGTTTTTGTATTTGGTTTTTGGTTTTTGGTTTTTGGGTTTTAGTTTTTTGGTTTTTGGTTTTTGGTTTTTGTTTTTTTTTTTTTGGTTTTTGGTTTTTGGTTTTTGGTTTTTGGTTTTTGGTTTTTGGTTTTATGGTCTTTGGTTTTGGTTTTTAGTTTTTGGTTTTTGGTTTTTGGATTTGTTTTTTGGTTTTTGGTTTTTCGTTTTTGGTTTTTGGTTTTTGGTTTTTGGTTTTTGGTTTTTGGTTTTTGGTTTCTGATTTTTGGTTTTGGTTTTATGGTTTTTCGTTTTTGGTTTTTAAGTTTTTGGTTGTTTGTTTTTGGTTTTAGTGTTTGGTTTTTGGTTTTTGGATTTTTGGTTTTTATGGTTTTGTACTAAAATACAAAACCCTATTGCAATCACGACCTGTGTCCGTCTGTCCGTCCGTCCGTCCGTCCGTCCGTCCGTCCGTCCGTCCGTGTGTATGTCACAGGACTTTTTCTCCGAAACTATAGAAGCTACAGCCATGAAACTTTGTGGAAAGGTCAGAAGTTGTGACCTCTTGAAAGTTCAATGGTGGGAAAAATTCTCAAAGGGGTTTAAGGGGGGTCTCCCCATATAGGGAAGTGACCCCCCTAAAAAAATTTCACCATTGGTAGTCGAGTAGGGTGTCATTGAAAAGGTCTCAACAAGATCTTTTCAAAACAAGTCTTAAATTGCCTTACAAGTACCGAGGGGGGCAGGGGAAGGGGAAATGTACGAACTTTTCGCTAACCCCCCCCCCTCGCGATTGGACACCTTCTATCCGAAAAATCTGAAAAAAATCATGGATGTAGGCCTTAATGAGTACAACAACAACAAATACACGAGAAGTCGAAATTCACTCAACTTTGTTAGTAATAGTATGATTTATTGATTTTATGTTTTCTGAAATAAAATCTAGATGGTACCTTTAAATTCAATAAAATTTAGCACACGAATGACTATTTATAAGATTGACCTTCTCTTTCATAAAGTTTCATAAAGATCGGTTTTTGGTTTTTGGTTTTGGGTTTTTGGTTTTTAGTTTTTGGTTTTTTGGTTTTTGGTTTTTGGTTTTTGGTTTTTGGCTTTTGGTTTTTGGTTTTTGGTTTTTGGTTTTTGGTTTTTGGTTTTTGGCTTTTGGTTTTTGGATTTTGGATTTTTTGTTTTTGGTTTTTGGTTTTTGGTTTTTGTTTTTGGTTTTTTGGTATTTCGTTTTTGTTTTTTGGTTTTTGGGTTTTAGTTTTTATATTTTTGGTTTTTGGTTTTTGGTTTTTGGTTTTTGGTTTTTTGTTTTTTGGTTTTTGGTTTTTGGTTTTTGGTTTTTGGTTTTTTGGTTTTGGTTTTTGGTTTTTGGTTTTTGGTTTTGGTTTTGGTTTTTGGTTTTTTGGTCTTTTGGTTTTTGGTTTTTGGTTTTTGGATTTTGTGTTTTGGTTTTTGGTTTTTGGTTTTTTGGTTTTGGTTTTTGGTTTTTGGTTTTTGGTTTTGGTTTTGGTTTTTGGTTTTTTGATCTTTTGGTTTTTGGGTTTTGGGTTTTGGTTTTTGGTTATTGGTTATTGGTTTTTGGGTTTTTGGTTTTTGGTTTTTGGTTTTTTGGTTTTTGGTTTTTGGTTTTTGGTTTTTGATTTTGGTTTTTGGTTTTTGGTTTTTGGTTTTCGGTTTTTGGTTTTTGGTTTTTGGTTTTTGGTTTTTGGTTTTTGGTTTTCGGTTTTTGGTTATTGGTTTTTGGTATTTGGTCTTTTGGTTTTTGGGTTTTGGTTTTTGGTTTTTGGTTTTTGGTTTTTGGTTTTTTGTTTTGGTTTTTGGTTTTTGGTTTTTGGCTTTTGGCTTTTTGGGTTTTTGGTTTTTGGTTTTTGGTTTTTGGTTTTTGGTTTTTGGATTTTGGTTCTTGGTATTTGGTTTTTGGTTTTTGGTTTTTGGTTTTTGGTTTTTGGTTTTTGGTCTTTGGTTTTTGGTTTTTGGTTTTTGGTCTTTGGGTTTTTGGTATTTGGTTTTTAGTTTTTGGGTTTTAGTTTTTTGGTTTTTGGTTTTTGGTTTTTGGTTTTTGGTTTTTGGTTTTTGGTTTTTTGGTTTTTGGTTTTTGGTTTTTGGTTTTGGTTCTTGGTTTTTGGTTTTTGCTTTTTGGGTTTTTGGTTTTTGGTTTTTGGTATTTTGGTCTTTGGTTTTTGGTTTTTGGTTTATGGTTTTTTGGTATTTGGTTCTTGGTTTTTGGGTTTTGGTTTTTGGTTTATGGTTTTTGGTTTTTGGTTTTTTGGTTTTTGGTTTTTGGTTTTTGGTTGTTGTTTTTGGTTTTTGGTTTTTGGGATTTTGGGTTTGTGTTTTTGGTTTTTGGTTTTTGGTTTTTTGGTTTTGGTTTTTGGTTTTTGGTTTTTGGTTTTTGGTTTTGGTTTTTGGTTTTTGGTTTGTGTTTGTGGTTTTGGTTTTTGGTTTTTGGTTTTTGGTTTTTGGCTTTTGGCTTTTGGCTTTTGGCTTTTGGTTTTTGGTTTTTGGTTTTTGGTTTTTGGTTTTTGGTTTTTGGTTTCTGGTTTTTGTTTTTTGGTTTTTGGTTTTTTTGGTTTTTGGTTTTTGGTTTTTGGATTTTTGGCTTTTGGTTTTTGGTTTTTAGTTTTTGGTTTTTGGTCTTTTGGTTTTTGTTTTGGGTTTTTGGTTTTTGGTTTTTGGTTTTTGGTTTTTGGGTTTTGGTTTTTGGTTTTTTGTTTTTGGTTTTTACTTTTTGGTTTTTGGTTTTTGGTTTTTGGTTTGGTTTTTGGTTTTTGGTTTTTGGTTTTTGGTGTTTTGATTTTTGGTTTTTGGATTTTGTGTGTGGTTTTCGGGTTTTGGTTTTTGATTTTTGGTTTTTGGTTTTTGGTTTTTGGTTTTTGGTTTTTTGGTATTTGGTTCTTGGGTTTTTGGTTTTTGGTTTTTGGTTTTTGGTTTTTAGTTTTTGGTTCTTGGTATTTGGTTTTTGGTTTTTGGTTTTTCGTTTTTGGTCTTTGGTATTTTGGTTTTTGGTTTTTGGTTTTTGTTTTTTGGTTCTTGGTTTTTGGTTTTTGGGTTTTGGATTTTGGTTTTTGGTTTTTCGCTTTGGTCTTTGGTTTTTGGTTTTTGGTTTTTGGATTTTGGTTTTTGGTTTTTGGTTTTTGGTTTTTGGTTTTTGGTTTTTGGTTTTTATTTTTTGGTTTTTGGGTTTTGGTTTTTCTTTTTTGGTTTTTGGTTTTTGGCTTTTGGCTTTTGGCTTTTTGGTTTTTGGTTTTTGGTTTTTGGTTTTTGGTTTTTGGTTTTTGGTTTTTGGTTTGTGTTTGTGGATTTTGGTTTTTGGTTTTTGGTTTTTGGATGTTGGTTTTTGGTTGTTGGTTTTTGGTTTTTTGGATTTTGGTTTTTGTTTTTTGGTTTTTGGTTTTTGGTTTTTGGCTTTTGGCGTTTTGGTTTTTGGTTTTAGGTTTTTGGGTTTTTGTTTTTCGTTCTTGGTATTTGGTTTTACGTTTTTGGTTTTTGGGTTTTGGTTTTTGGTTTTTGGTTTTTCGTTTTGGTCTTTGGTTTTTGGTTTTTGGTTTTTGGTTTTTGGTTTTTGGATTTTTGGTTTTTTGTTTTTGGTTTTTGGTTTTTGGTTTTTGGTCTTTTGGTTTTTGGTTTTTGGTTTTTGGTGTTTTGATTTTTGGTTTTTGGATTTTGTGTGTGGTTTTTGGTTTTTGGTTTTTGATTTTTGGTTTTTGGTTTTTGGATTTTGGTTTTTGGTCTTTGGCTTTTGGTTTTTGGTTTTTGGTTTTTTGGTCTTTGGTTTTTGGTGTTTGGTTTTTGGTTTTTGGTTTTTGGTTTTTGGTTTTTGGTTTTTGGTTTTTGGTTTTTTGGGTTTTTGGTTTTTGGTTTTTTGTTTTTGGTTTTTGGTTTTTGGATTTTTGGTTTTGGTTTTTGGTTTTTGGTTTTTTGGTTTTTGTTTTGTGGTTCTTGGTTTTTGGTTTTTTGATATTGGTTTTTGGTTTTTGGTTGAGGGTTTTGGTTTTTGGTTTTTTGGTTTTTGGTTTTTGGTTTTTGGTTTTTGGTTTTTGGTCTTTGGTTTTTGGTTTTTGGTTTTTGGTCTTTGGTTTTTTGGTAGATCGTTTTTGGTTTTTGGGTTTTAGTTATTTGGTTTTTGGTTTTTGGTTTTTGGTTTTTGGTTTTTGGTTTTTGGTTTTTGGTTTTTGGTTTTTGGTTTTTTGGTTTTTGGTTTTTGGTTTTGGTTCTTGGTTTTTGGTTTTTGCTTTTTGGGTTTTTGGTTTTTGGTTTTCGGTATTTTGGTCTTTGGTTTTTGGTCTTTGGTTTATGGTTTTTTGGTATTTGGTTTTTGGTTTTTGGGTTTTGGTTTTTGGTTTATTGTTTTTGGTTTTTGGTTTTTTGGTTTTTGGTTTTTGGTTTTTGGTTTTTGGTTTTTGGTTTTTGGTATTTTGGGTTTGTGTTGTTGGTTTTTGGTTTTTGGTTTTTTGGTTTTGGTTTTTGGTTTTTGGTTTTTGGTTTTTGGTTTTTGGTTTTGGTTTTTGGTTTTTGGTTTGTGTTTGTGGTTTTTGTTTTTGGTTTTTGGTTTTTGGTTTTTGGTTTTTGGTTTTTGGTTTTTGGTTTTTGGTTTTTGGTTTTTGGATTTCGGTTTTTGGTTTCTGGTTTTTGGTTTTTGGTTTTTGGTTTTTGGTTTTTGGTTTTTTTGGTTTTTGGTTTTTGGTTTTTGGATTTTTGGCTTTTGGTTTTTGGTTTTTAGTTTTTGGTTTTTGGTTTTTGGTTTTTGGTTTTTGGTCTTTTGGTTTTTGGGTTTGGGTTTTTGGTTTTTGGTTTTTGGTTTTTGGTTTTTGGTTTTTGGTTTTTCGTTTTTGGTGTTTTGGTTTTTGGTTTTGTTTGTGTTTGTGGTTTTTGGTTTTTGGTTTTTTGGTTTTGGTTTTTGGTTTTTGGTTTTTGGTTTTTGGTTTTTGGTTTTTCGTTTTGGTTTTTGGTTTTTTGTTTTTGGTTTTTGGTTTTCGGTTTTTGGTTTCTGGTTTTTGGTTTTTGGTTTTTGGTTTTTGGTTTTTTTGGTTTTTGGTTTTTGGATGTTTGGCTTTTGGTTTTTGGTTTTTGGTTTTTAGTTTTTGGTTTTTGGTTTTTGGTCTTTTGGTTTTTGGTTTTTGGTTTTTGGTTTTTATTTTTTGGTTTTTGGGTTTTTGGTTTTTGGTTTTTGGTTTTTGGTTTTTGGTTTTTGGTTTTTCGTTTTTGGTGTTTTGGTTTTTGGTTTTTGGTTTGTGTTTGTGGTTTTTGGTTTTTGGTTTTTTGGTTTTGGTTTTTGGTTTTTGGTTTTTGGTTTTTGGTTTTTCGTTTTGGTTTTTGGTTTTTGGTTTTTGGTTTTTGGTTTTCGGTTTTTGGTTTTTGGTTTTTGGTTTTTGGTTTTTGGTTTTTTTGGTTTTTGGTTTTTGGATGTTTGGCTTTTGGTTTTTGGTTTTTGGTTTTTAGTTTTTGGTTTTTGGTTTTTGGTTTTTGGTTTTTGGTTTTTGGTTTTCGGTCTTTTGGTTTTTGGGTTTGGGTTTTTGGTTTTTGGTTTTTGGTTTTTGGTTTTTGGTTTTTGGTTTTTCGTTTTTGGTGTTTTGGTTTTTGGTTTTTGGTTTGTGTTTGTGGTTTTTGGTTTTTGGTTTTTTGGTTTTGGTTTTTGGTTTTTGGTTTTTGGTTTTTGGTTTTTCGTTTTGGTTTTTGGTTTTTGGTTTTTGGTTTTTGGTTTTTGGTTTTTGGTTTTTGGTTTTCGGTTTTTGGTTTTTGGTTTTTGGTTTTTGGTTTTTGGTTTTTTTGGTTTTTGGTTTTTGGATGTTTGGCTTTTGGTTTTTGGTTTTTGGTTTTTAGTTTTTGGTTTTTGGTTTTTGGTCTTTTGGTTTTTGGTTTTTGGTTTTTGGTTTTTATTTTTTGGTTTTTGGGTTTTTGGTTTTTGGTTTTTGGTTTTTGGTTTTGGGTTTTTGGTTTTTGGTGTTTTGGTTTTTGGTTTTTGGTTTGTGTTTGTGGTTTTTGGTTTTTGGTTTTTGGTTTTTTGTTTTGTGTTTTTTGGTTTTTGGTTTTTGGTTTTTGGTTTCTGCTTTTTGGTTTTTTGTTTTTGGTTTTTTGTTTTTGGTTTTTGGTTTTTGGTCTTTGGTTTTTTGGTTTTTGGATTTTGGTTTTGGTTTTTTGTTTTTGGTCTTTGGTTTTTGGTTTTTGGTTTTTGCTCTTTGGTTTTTTGGTATTTGGTTTTTGGTCTTTGGTTTTTGGGTTTTAGTTATTTGGTTTTTGATTTTTGGTTTTTGGTTTTTTGGTATTTGGTTTTTGGTCTTTGGTTTTTGGGTTTTAGTTATTTGGTTTTTGATTTTTGGTTTTTGGTTTTTGGTTTTTGGTTTTTTGGTTTTTGGTTTTTGGTTTTTGGTTTTTGGTTTTGATTCTTGGTTTTTTGTTTTTGGTTTTTAGGTTTTTGGTTTTTGGTTTTTGGTATTTTGGTCTTTTGGTCTTTGGTTTTTGGTTTTTGGTTTATGTTTTCTTGGTATTCTGTTTTTGGTTTTTGGTTTTTGGTTTTTGGTTTTTGGTTTTTGGTTTTTGGTATTTTGGGTTTGTGTTTTTGGTTTTTGGTTTTTGGTTTTTTGTTTTTGGTTTTTGGTTTTTGGTTTTGGTTTTTGGTTTTTGGTTTTTGGTTTGTGTTAGTGTTTTTGGTTTTTGGTTTTTGATATGTTGGGTTTGTGTTTTTGGTTTTTGGTTTTTGGTTTTTTGGTTTTGGTTTTTGGTTTTTGGTTTTTGGTTTTGGTTTTTGGTTTTTGGTTTTTGGTTTTTGGTTTGTGTTTGTAGTTTTTGGTTTTTGGTTTTTGGTTTTTGGTTTTTCGGTTTTTGGTTTTTGGTTTTTGGTTTTTGGTTTCTGGTTTTTGGTTCTTTGTTTTTGGTTTTTGGTTTTTGGTTTTTGGTTTTTGGTTTTTGGTTTTTGGTTTTTGGTTTTTGGTTTTTGGTTTTGGTTTGTGGTTTTTGGTTTTTGGTTCTTAGTTTTGTGTTTTTTGGTTTTTGGTCTTTTGGTTTTTGGTTTTTGGTTTATGGTTTTTGGTTTTTGGTTTTTGGTTTTTGGTGTTTTGGTTTTTGGTTTTTGGTTTGTGTTTGTGGTTTTTGGTTATTGGTTTTTGGTTTTTGGTTTTTAGTTTTGTGTTTTTTGGTTTTTGGCTTTTGGTTTTTCGTTTTTTGGTTTTTTGGTTTTGGTCTTTGGTTTTTGATCTTTGGTTTTTGGTTTTTGGTTTTTGGTCCTTGGTTTTTTGGTAGTTGGTTTTTGGTTTTTGGGTTTTAGTTTTTTGGTTTTTGGTTTTTGGTTTTGGTTCTTGGTTTTTGGTTTTTGCTTTTTGGGTTTTTGGTTTTTGGTTTTTGGTTTTTGGTATTTTGGTCTTTGGTTTTTGGTTTTTGGTTTGTGGTTTTTTGGTATTTGGTTTTTGGTTTTTGGGTTTTGGTTTTTGGTTTTTGGTTTTTGATTTTTGGTTTTTGATTTTTGGTTTTTGGTTTTTTGGGTTTTTGGTTTTTGGTTTTTGGTTTTTGGTATTTGGTTTTTGGTTTTTGGTTTTTGGTTTTTGTTTTTTGTTTTTTGGTTTTTGGTTTTTGGTTTTTGGTTTTTGGTTTTTGGTTTTTGGTTTTTGGGTTTTGGTTTTTGGTTTTTGGTTTTTGGTTTTTGGTTTTTGGTTTTTGGTTTTTGGTTTTTGGTTTTTGGTTTTTGGTTGTTGGTTTTTGGTTTTGCCTTTTTAGTTTTTGGTTTTTTGGTTTTTGGTTTTTGTTTTTGGTTTTTGGTTTTTCGTTTTTTGGTTTTTTGGTTTTTGGTTTTTGGTTTTTGGTTTTTGGTTTTTGGTTTTTGGTTTTTAGGTTTTGGTTTTTGATTTTTAGTTTTTAGTTTTTGGTTTTTGGTTTTCGGTTTATGTTTTTTGGTTTTTGGTTTTTTGGTTTTTGGTTTTTGATTTTTGGTTTTTGGTTTTTGGTTAGGTTTTTGGGTTTTGGTTTTTGGTTTTTTGTTTTTGGTTTTTGGTTTTTGGTTTTTGGTTTTTGGTTTTTGGTTTTTGGTTTTTGGTTTTTGGTTTTTGGTTTTTGTTTTTTGGTTTTTGGTTCTTGTTTTTGGTTTTTATTTTTTGTTTTTCGGTTTTTGGTTTTTTGGTTTTCGGTTTTTGGTTTTTGGTTTTTAATTTTTTGGTTTTTGGTTTTTGGTTTTTGGTTTTTGGTTTTTAGTTCTTGGTTTTTGGTTTTTTTGTTTTTGGTTTTTGGTTTTTGGTTTTTGGTTTTTGGTTTTTGGTTTTTGGTTTTTGGTTTTATGTTTTTGATTTCTGGTTTTTGGTTTTTGGGTTTTGGTTTTTAGGTTTTGGTATTTGATTTTTAGTTTTTGGTTTTTGGTTTTTTGCTTTTGGTTTTTGGATTTTGGTTTTTTGGTTTTTCGTTTTTGGTTTTGGGTTTAGGTTTTTGGATCTGGTTTTTGGTTTTTGGTTTTTGGTTTTAGTTTTTGGTTTTTGGTGTTTTGGTTTTTGGTTTTTGGTTTTTGTTTTTGGTTTTTATTTTTTGTTTTTCGGTTTTTGGTATTTTGGTTTTTGGTTTTTGGTTTTTGGTTTTTGGTTTTTAGTTTTTTGGTTTTTGGTTTTTGGTTTCGGTTTTTGGTTCTTGGTTTTTGGTTTTTTTGTTTTTGGTTTTTGGTTTTTGGTTTTTGGTTTTTGGTTTTTGGGTTTTTGGTCTTTGGATTTTGGTTTTTGGTTTTTGGTTTTTTGTTTTTTGTTTTTTGGTATTTGGTTTTTGGTTTTTGGTTTTTGGGTTTTTGGTTTTTAGTTTTTGGTTTTTGGTTTTTGGTTTTTGGTTTTTGGTTTTTGGGTTTTGGTTTTTTGGTTTTTGGTTTTTGGTTTTTGGTTTTCGGTTTTTGGTTTTTGGTTTTTTGGTTTTGTTTTTTGGTTTTTGGTTTTTGGTTTTTGGTTTTTGGTTTTAGTTTTTGTTTTTTGGTTTTTGGTTTCAGTTTTTGGTGTTGGGTTTTTGGTTTTTCGGTTTTTGGTTTTTGGTTTTTGTTTTTGGTTTTTGGTTTTTGGTTTTTGGTTTTTGGTTTTTAGTTTTTGGTTTTTTGGTTTTTGGTTTTTGGTTTTTGGCTTTTGGTTTTTGGTTTTTGGTTTTTGGTTTTTGGTTTGTGGTTTTTGGCTTTTGGTTTTTGGATTTTGGATTTTTGGTTTTTGGTTTTTGGTTTTGGGTTTTGGGTTTTGGTTTTTGGAACTGGTTTTTGGTTTTTGGATTTTGGTTTTTGATTTTTTGTTTTGGGTTTTTGGTTTTTGGTTTTTGGTTTTGGGTTTTTGGTTTTTGGTTTTTGGTTTTTTGGTATTTCGTTTTCGGTTTTTGGTTTTTGGGTTTTAGTTTTTATGTTTTTGGTTTTTGGTTTTTGGTTTTTGGCTTTTCGTTTTTGGTTTTTTATTTTTTGGTTTTTGGTTTTTGGTTTTTTGGTTTTGGTTTTTGGTTTTTGGTTTTTGGTTTTGGTTTTGGTTTTTGGTTTTTTGGTCTTTTGGTTTTTGGTTTTTGGTTTTTGGTTTTTGGTTTTTGGTTTTTGGTTTTTGTTTTTTGGTTTTTGGTTTTTGGTTTTTGGTTTTTTGGTTTTGGTTTTTGGTTTTTGGTTTTGGTTTTGGTTTTTGGTTTTTTGGTCTTTTGGTTTTTGGTTTTTGGTTTTTGGTTTTTGGGTTTTGGTTTTTGGTTTTTGGTTTTTGGTTTTTTGGTTTTTGGTTTTTGGTTTTTGTTTTTGGTTTTTGGTTTTTGGTTTTTGGTTTTGGTTTTTGGTTTTTGGTTTTTAGTTTTTGGTTTTCGGTTTTTGGTTATTGGTTTTTGGTATTTGGTCTTTCGTTTTTGGTTTTTGGTATTTTGGTTTTTGGTTTTTGGTTTTTTGTTTTTTGGTTCTTGGTTTTTGGTTTTTGGGTTTTGGTTTTTGATTTTTTGGTCTTTGGTTTTTGGTGTTTGGTTTTTGGTTTTTGGTTTTTGGTTTTTGGTTTTTGGTTTTTGGTTTTTTGGTATTTCGTTTTTGGTTATTAGTTTTTGGGTTTTAGTTTTTATGCTTTTGGTTTTTGGTTTTTGGTTTTTGGTTTTTGGTTTTTGGTTTTTTATTTTTTGGTTTTTGGTTTTTGGTTTTTGGTTTTTGGTTTTTGGTTTTTGGTTTTTGGTTTTTGGTTTTTGTTTTTTGGTTTTTGGTGTTTTGGTTTTTGGTTTTTGGTTTTTGGCTTTTGGCTTTTTGGGTTTTTGGTTTTTGGTTTTTGGTTTTTGGTTTTTGGTTCTTGGTATTTGGTTTTTGGTTTTTGGTTTTTCGTTTTTGGTTTTTGGTATTTTGGTTTTTGGTTTTTGGTTTTTTGTTTTTTGGTTCTTGGTTTTAGGTTTTTGTTTTTTGGTTTTTGGTTTTTGGTTTTTCGTTTTGGTCTTTGGTTTTTGATTTTTGGTTTTTGGATTTTGGTTTTTGGTTTTTGGTTTTTCGTTTTTGCTTTTTGGTTTTTAGTTTTTGGTTTTTTGGGTTTTGGTTTTTGTTTTTTGGTTTTTGGTTTTTGGCTTTTGGCTTTTGGCGTTTTGGTTTTTGGTTTTTGGTTTTTGGTTTTTGGTTGTTGGTTTTTGGTTTTTGGTTTTTGGTTTTTTGGATTTTGGTTTTTGTTTTTTGGTTTTTGGTTTTTGGTTTTTGGCTTTTGGCGTTTTGGTTTTTGGTTTTTGGTTTTTGGTTTTTGGTTTTTGGTTTTTGGTTCTTGGTATTTGGTTTTTGGTTTTTGGTTTTTGGTTTTTGGTTTTTGGTTTTTGTATTTTGGTTTTTTGGTTTTTGGTTTTTCGTTTTTGGTTTTTGGTATTTTGTTATTTGGTTCTTGGTTTTTGGTTTTTGGGTTTTGGTTTTTGGTTTTTGGCTTTTCGTTTTGGTCTTTGGTTTTTAGTTTTTGGTTTTTGGATTTTTGGTTTTTGGTTTTTGGTTTTTGCTTTTTGGTTTTTGGTTTTTGGTTTTTGGTTTTTGGTCTTTTGGTTTTTGGTTTTTGGTTTTTGGTTTTTGGTTTTTGGTTTTTGGTGTTTTGATTTTTGGTTTTTGGATTTTGTGTGTGGTTTTTGGTTTTTGGTTTTTGGTTTTTGGTTTTTGATTTTTGGTTTTTGGTTTTTGGTTTTTGGTTTTTGGTTTTTGCTTTTTGGTTTTTTGGTGTTTGGTTTTTGGTTTTTGGTTTTTCGGTTTTTGTTTTTTGGTTTTTGGTTTTTGGTTTTTGGTTTTTTGGTTTTTGGTTTTTTGGTTTTTGGTTTTTTGGTCTTTGGCTTTTGGTTTTTGGTTTTTGGTTTTTTGGTCTTTGGTTTTTGGTTTTTGGTTTTTGGTTTTTGGTTTTTGGTTTTTGGTTTTTTCGTATTTGGTTTTTGGTTTTTTGTTATTGGGTTTTAGTTTTCTGGTTTTTGGTTTTTGGTTTTTGGTTTTTGTTTTTTGGTTTTTTGATTTTGGTTTTTGGTTTTTGGTTTTTGGTTGGGGGTTTTGGTTTTTGGTTTTTTGGTTTTTGGTTTTTGGTTTTTGGTTTTTGGTCTTTGGTTTTTGGTTTTTGGTCTTTGGTTTTTTGGTTTTTGGTTTTTGGTTTTTGGTTTTTGGTTTTTTGGTTTTTGGTTTGTGGTTTTTGGTTTTTGGTTTTTTGATTTTGGTTTTTGGTTTTTGGTTTTTGGTTGGGGATTTTGGTTTTTGGTTTTTTGGTTTTTGGTTTTTGGTTTTTGGTTTTGGTCTTTGGTTTTTGGTTTTTGGTCTTTGGTTTTTTGGTATTTGGTTTTTGGTTTTTGGGTTTTAGTTTTTTGGTTTTTGGTTTTTGGTTTTTGGTTTTTGGTTTTTGGTTTTTGGTTTTTGGTTTTCGGTTTTTTGGTTTTTGGTTTTTGGTTTTTGGTTTTGGTTCTTGGTTTTTGGTTTTTGCTTTTTGGGTTTTTGGTTTTTGGTATTTTGGTCTTTGGTTTTTGGTTTTTGGTTTATGGTTTTTTGGTATTTGGTTTTTGGTTTTTGGGTTTTGGTTTTTTGTTAATGGTTTTTGGTTTTTGGTTTTTTGGTTTTTGGTTTTTGGTTTTTGGTTTTTGGTTTTTGATTTTTGGTTTTTGGTTTTTGGTTTTTGGTATTTTGGGTTTGTGTTTTTGGTTTTTGGTTTTTGGTTTTTTGGTTTTGGTTTTTGGTTTTTGGTTTTTGGTTTTGGTTTTTGGATTTCGGTCTGTGTTTGTGGTTTTTGGTTTTTTGGTTTTTGGTTTTGGTTTTTGGTTTTTGGTTTTTGGTTTTTGGTTTTTGGTTTTTGGTTTTTGGTTTCTGGTTTTTGGTTTTTGGTTTTTGGTTTTTGGTTTTTGGTTTTTGGTTTTTGGTTTTTGGTTTTTTTTGTTTTTTGGTTTTTGGTTTTTGGATTTTTGGCTTTTGGTTTTTGGTTTTTAGTTTTTGGTTTTTGGTTTTTGGTCTTTTGGTCTTTTGGTTTTGGGTTTTTGGTTTTTGGTTTTTGGTTTTTGGTTTTTGGTTTTTGGTTTTTGGTTTTTGGTGTTTTGGTTTTTGGTTTTTGGTTTGTGTTTGTGGTTTTTGGTTTTTGGTTTTTTGGTTTTGGTTTTTGGTTTTTGGTTTTTGGTTTTTCGTTTTGGTTTTTGGTTTTTGGTTTTTGGTTTTTGGTTTTTGGTTTACGGTTTTTGGTTTTTGGTTTTTGGTTTTTGGTCTTTTGGTTTTTGGTTTTTGGTTTTTGGTTTTTGGTTTTTGGTTTTTGGTTTTTGGTTTTTGGTTTTTGGGTTTTTGGTTTTTGGTTTTGGTTTGTGGTTTTTGGTTTTTGGTTTTTGGTTTTTAGTTTTGTGTTTTTTGGTTTTTGATCTTTTGGTTTTTGGTTTTTGGTTTTTGGTTTTTGGTTTATGGTTTCTTGATATCTGGTTTTTGGTTTGTGGGATTTGGTTTTTGGTTTTTGTTTTTGGTTTTTGGTTTTTTGGTTTTTGGTTTTTGGTTTTTGGTTTTTGGTTTTTGGTTTTTGGTTTTTGGTTTTTGGTATTTTGGGTTTGTGTTTTTGTTTTTGGTGTTTGGTTTTTTGTTTTTTTGTTTTGGTTTTTGGTTTTGGTTTTTGGTTTTTGGTTTTTGGTTTGTGTTAGTGTTTTTGGTTTTTGGTTTTTGGTTTTTGGTATTTTGGGTTTGTGTTTTTGGTTTTTGTTTTTTGGTTTTTTGGTTTTGGTTTTTGGTTTTTGGTTTTGGTTTTTGGTTTTTGGTTTTTGGTTTTTTGGTTTTTGGTTTTTGGTTTTGGTTTGTGGTTTTTGGTTTTTGGTTTTTGGTTTTTAGTTTTGTGTTTTTTGGTTTTTGATCTTTTGGTTTTTGGTTTTTGGTTTTTGGTTTTTGGTTTTTGGTTTTTGGTGTTTTGGTTTTTGGTTTTTGGTTTGTGTTTGTGGTTTTTGGTTTTTGGTTTTTGGTTTTTGGTTTTTGGTTTTTGGTTTTTCGTTTTTTGGTTTTTTGGTTTTGGTTTTTGGTTTTTGGTCTTTGGTTTTTGGTTTTTGGTTTTTGGTCTTTGGTTTTTTGGTAGTTGGTTTTTGGTATTTGGTCTTTTGGTTTTTGGTTTTTGGTATTTGGTCTTTTGGTTTTTGGGTCTTGGTTTTTGGTTTTTGGTTTTTGGTTTTTGTTTTTAGTTTTTGGTTTTTGGTTTTTGGTTTTTGGTTTTTGGTTTTTGGTTTTTGGTTTTTGGTTTTTGGTTTTTGGTTTTTGGTTTTTTGGTTTTAGGTTTTTGGTTTTTGGTTTTTGGTTTTTTGGTTTTCGGTTTTTGGTTTTCGTTTTTGGTTTTTGGTTTTTTGGTTTTTGGTTTTTGGTTTTTGGTTTTTTGGTCTTTGGTTTTTGGTTTTTGGTTTTTGGTTTTTGGTTTTTGGTTTTTGGTTTTTTGGTATTTCGTTTTTGGTTTTTGGTTTTTGGGTTTTAGTTTTTATGTTTTTGGTTTTTGGTTTTTGGTTTTTGGTTTTTCGTTTTTGGTTTTTTATTTTTTGGTTTTTGGTTTTTGGTTTTTGGTTTTTGGTTTTTTGGTTTTGGTTTTTGGTTTTTGGTTTTTGGTTTTGGTTTTGGTTTTTGGTTTTTTGGTCTTTTGGTTTTTTGGTTTTTGGTTTTTGGTGTTTGGTTTTTGTTTTTTTGGTTTTTGGTTTTTGGTTTTTGGTTTTTTGGTTTTGGTTTTTGGTTTTTGGTTTTTGGTTTTGGTTTTGGTTTTTGGGTTTTTTGGTCTTTTGGTTTTTGGTTTTTGGTTTTTGGTTTTTGGTTTTTGGTTTTTGGTTTTTGGTTTTTTGGTTTTTGGTTTTGGGTTTTTGTTTTTGGTTTTTGGTTTTTGGTTTTTGGTTTTGGTTTTTGGTTTTTGGTTTTTAGTTTTTGGTTTTCGGTTTTTGGTTATTGGTTTTTGGTATTTGGTCTTTCGTTTTTGGTTGTTGGTATTTTGGTTTTTGGTTTTTGGTTTTTTGTTTTTTGGTTCTTGGTTTTTGGTTTTTGGGTTTTGGTTTTTGGTTTTTTGGTCTTTGGTTTTTGGTTTTTAGTTTTTGGTTTTTGGTTTTTGGTTTTTGGTTTTTGGTTTTTTGGTATTTCGTTTTTGGTTTTTGGTTTTTGGGTTTTAGTTTTTATGTTTTTGGTTTTTGGTTTTTGGTTTTTGGTTTTTGGTTTTTTATTTTTTGGTTTTTGTTTTTTGGTTTTTGGTTTTTGGTTTCTGGTTTTTGGTTTTTGGTTTTTGGTTTTTGGTTTTTGGTTTTTGGTGTTTTGGTTTTTGGTTTTTGGCTTTTGGCTTTTTGGGTTTTTGGTGTTTGGTTTTTGGTATTTGGTTTTTGGTTTTTGGTTCTTGGTATTTGGTTTTTGGTTTTTGGTTTTTCGTTTTTGGTTTTTGGTATTTTGGTTTTTAGTTTTTGGTTTTTTGTTTTTTGGTTCTTGGTTTTTGGTTTTGGGGTTTGGTTTTTGGTTTTTGGTTTTTCGTTTTGGTCTTTGGTTTTTGATTTTTGGTTTTTGGATTTTGGTTTTTGGTTTTGGGTTTTTGGTTTTTGGTTTTTAGTTTTTGGTTTTTTGGGTTTTGGTTTTTGTTTTTTGGTTTTTGGTTTTTGGCTTTTGGCTTTGGGCTTTTTGGTTTTTGGTTTTTGGTTTTTGGTTTTTGGTTTGTGTTTGTGGTTTTTGGTTTTTGGTTTTTGGTTTTTGGTTTTTGGTTTTTGGTTTTTGTATTTTGGTTTTTTGGTTTTTGGTTTTTGGTATTTGGTATTTTGTTTTTTGGTTCTTGGTTTTTGGTTTTTGGGTTTTGGTTTTTGGTTTTTGGCTTTTCGTTTTGGTCTTTGGTTTTTAGTTTTTGGTTCTTGGATTTTTGGTTTTTGGTTTTTGGTTTTTGGTTTTTGGTTTTTGGTTTTTGGTTTTTGGTTGTTGGTTTTTGGTTTTTGGTCTTTTGGTTTTTGGTTTTTGGTTTTTGGTTTTTGGTTTTTGGTTTTTTGGTATTTAATTTTTGGTTTTTGGTTCTTCGGTTTTTGTTTTTTGGTTTTTGGTTTTTGGTTTTTTAGTTTTTTGTTTTTGGTTTTTGGTTTTTTGGTCTTTGGCTTTTGGTTTTTGGTTTTTGGTTTTTTGGTCTTTGGTTTTTGGTTTTTGGGTTTTTGGTTTTTGGTTTTTGGTTTTTGGTTTTTTCGTATTTGGTTTTTGGTTTTTTGTTATTGGGTTTTAGTTTTCTGGTTTTTGGTTTTTGGTTTTTGGTTTTTGGTTTTTGGTTTTTGGTTTTTGGTTTTTGGTTTTTTGATTTTGGTTTTTGGTTTTTGGTTTTTGGTTGGGGGTTTTGGTTTTTGGGTTTTTGGTTTTTGGTTTTTGGTTTTTGGTTTTTGGTCTTTGGTTTTTGGTTTTTGGTCATTGGTTTTTTGGTTTTTGGTTTTTGGTTTTTGATTTTTGGTTTTTGGTTTTTGGTTTTTGGTTTTTGGTTTTTGGTTTTTTGGTATTTAATTTTTGGTTTTTGGTTTTTGGTTTTTCGGTTTTTGTTTTTTGGTTTTTGGTTTTTGGTTTTTGGTTTTTTGGTTTTTGGTTTTTGGTTTTTGGTTTTTTGGTCTTTGGCTTTTGGTTTTTGGTTTTTGGTTTTTTGGTCTTTGATTTTTGGTTTTTGGTTTTTTGTTTTTGGTTTGTGGTTTTTTCGTATTTGGTTTTTGGTTTTTTGTTATTGGGTTTTAGTTTTTTGGTTTTTGGTTTTTGGTTTTTGGTTTTTGGTTTTTGGTTTTTGGTTTTTGGTTTTTGGTTTTTGGTTTTTGGTTTTTTGATTTTGGTTTTTGGTTTTTGGTTTTTGGTTGGGGGTTTTTGTTTTTGGTTTTTTGGTTTTTGGTTTTTGGTTTTTGGTTTTTGGTCTTTGGTTTTTGGTTTTTGGTCTTTGGTTTTTTGGTTTTTGGTTTTTGGTTTTTGGTTTTTGGTTTTTTGGTTTTTGGTTTATGGTTTTTGGTTTTTGGTTTTTTGCTTTTGGTTTTTGGTTTTTGGTTTTTGGTTGGGGGTTTTGGTTGTTGGTTTTTTGGTTTTTGGTTTTTGGTTTTTGGTTTTTGGTCTTTGGTTTTTGGTTTTTGGTCTTTGGTTTTTTGGTATTTGGTTTTTGGTTTTTGTTTTTGGTTTCTGGTTTCTGGTTTTTGGTTTTTGGTTTTTGGTTTTTGGTTTTTGGTATTTTTGTTTTTTGGTATTTGGTTTTTGGATTTTTGCTTTTGGTTTTTGGTTTTTAGTTTTTGGTTTTTGGTTTTTGGTCTTTTGGTTTTTGGTTTTGTGTTTTTGGTTTTTGGTTTTTGGTTTTTGGTTTTTGGTTTTTGGTTTTTGGTTTTTGGTTTTTGGTTTTTGGTTTTTGGTTTTTGGTTTTTGGTTTTTGGTTTTTGATTTTTGGTTTTCGGTTTTTTGGTTTTGGTTTTTGGTTTTTGGTTTTGGTTCTTGGTTTTTGGTTTTTGCTTTTTGGGTTTTTGGTTTTTGGTTTTTGTTATTTTGGTCTTTGGTTTTTGGTTTATGGTTTTTTGGTATTTGGTTTTTGGTTTTTGGGTTTTGGTTTTTTGTTTATGGTTTTTGGTTTTTGGTTTTTTGGTTTTTGGTTTTTGGTTTTTGGTTTTTGGTTTTTGATTTTTGGTTTTTGGTTTTTGGTTTTTGGTATTTTGGGTTTGTGTTTTTGGTTTTTGGTTTTTGGTTTTTTGGTTTTGGTTTTTGGTTTTTGGTTTTTGGTTTTTGGTTTTGGTTTATGGTTTCTGGTTTGTGTTTGTGGTTTTTGGTTTTTGGTTTTTGGTTTTTGGTTTTTGGTTTTTGGTTTTTGGTTTTTGTTTTTGGTTTCTGGTTTCTGGTTTTTGGTTTTTGGTTTTTGGTTTTTGGTTTTTGGTATTTTTGTTTTTTGGTATTTGGTTTTTGGATTTTTGCTTTTGGTTTTTGGTTTTTAGTTTTTGGTTTTTGGTTTTTGGTCTTTTGGTTTTTGGTTTTGTGTTTTTGGTTTTTGGTTTTTGGTTTTTGGTTTTTGGTTTTTGGTTTTTGGTTTTTGGTTTTTGGTGTTTTGGTTTTTGGTTTTTGGTGTTTTGGTTTTTGGTTTTTGGTTTGTGTTTTTGGTTTTTGGTTTTTGGTTTTTGGTTTTTGGTTTTTAGTTTTGTGTTATTGGTGGTTTTTGTTTTTGGTTTTTGGTTTCTGCGTTTTGGTTTTTGGTTTTTGGTTTTTTGTTTTTGGTTTTTGGTTTTTGGTTTTTGGTTTTTGGTTTTTTGGTTTTTGGTTTTTGGTTTTGGTTTTTGGTTTTTGGTCTTTGGTTTTTGGTTTTTGGTTTTTGGTCTTTGGTCTTTGGTTTTTTGGTATTTGGTTTTTGGTTTTCGGGTTTTAGTTTTTTGGTTTTTGTTTTTGGTTTTTGGTTTCTGCGTTTTGGTTTTTGGTTTTTGGTTTTTTGTTTTTGGTTTTTGGTTTTTGGTTTTTGGTTTTTTGGTTTTTGGTTTTTGGTTTTGGTTTTTGTTTTTTGGTTTTTAGTTTTTGGTTTTTGGTTTTTGTTTTTTGGTTTTTGGTTTTTGGTTTTTGGTTTGTGTTTGTGGTTTTTGGTTTTTGGTTTTTGGTTTTTGGTTTTTAGTTTTGTGTTATTTTTGGTTTTTGTTTTTGGTTTTTGGTTTCTGCGTTTTGGTTTTTGGTTTTTTGTTTTTGGTTTTTGGTTTTTGGTTTTTGGTTTTTTGGTTTTTGGTTTTTGGTTTTTGGTATTTTGGTCTTTTGGTCTTTGGTTTTTGGTTTTTGGTTTATGGTTTCTTGATATTTGGTTTTTGGTTTTTGGGTTTTGGTTTTTGGTTTTTGGTTTTTGTTTTTTGGTTTTTTGGTTTTTGGTTTTTGGTTTTTGGTTTTTGGTTTTTGGTTTTTGGTTTTTGGTTTTTGGTATTTTGGGTTTGTGATTTTGGTTTTTGGTTTTTTGTTTTTGGGTTTTGGTTTTTGGTTTTTGGTTCTGGTTTTTGGTTTTTGGTTTTTGGTTTTTGGTTTCTGGTTTTTGGTATTTTGGGTTTGTGTTTTTGGTTTTTGTTTTTTGGTTTTTTGGTTTTGGTTTTTGGTTTTTGGTTTTAAGTTTTGGTTTTTGGTTTTTGGTTTTTGGTTTTTGGTTTTTGGTTTGTGTTTGTGGTTTTTGGTTTCTTGTTTTTGGTTTTTGGTTTTTCGGTTTTTGGTTTTTAGTTTTTGGTTTTTGGTTTCTGGTTTTTGGTTTTTTGTTTTTGGTTTTTGGTTTTTGGTTTTTGGTTTTTGGTTTTTGGTTTTTTGGTTTTTGGTTTTTGGTTTTGGTTTGTGGTTTTTGGTTTTTGGTTTTTGGTTTTCAGTTTTGTGTTTTTTGGTTTTTGATCTTTTGGTTTTTGGTTTTTGGTTTTTGGTTTTTGGTTTTTGGTTTTTGGTTTTTGGTTTTTGGTTTTTGGTGTTTTTGTTTTTTTTTTTGGTTTGTGTTTGTGGTTTTTGGTTTTTGGTTTTTGGTTTTTGGTTTTTGGTTTTTAGTTTTGTGTTTTTTGGTTTTTGGTCTTTTGGTTTTTGGTGTTTGGTTTTTGGTTTTTGGTTTTTCGTTTTTTGGTTTTTTGGTTTTGGTTTTTGGTTTTTGGTTTTTGGTGTTTTGGTTTTTGGTTTTTGGTTTTTGGCTTTTGGCTTTTTGGGTTTTTGGTTTTTGGTTTTTGGGTTTTTGGTTTTTGGTTTTTGGTTCTTGGTATTTGGTTTTTGGTTTTTGGTTTTTCGTTTTTGGTTTTTGGTATTTTGGTTTTTGGTTTTTGGTTTTTTGTTTTTTGGTTCTTGGTTTTTGGTTTTTGGGTTTTGGTGTTTGGTTTTTGGTTTTTTGTTTTGGTCTTTGGTTTTTGATTTTTTGTTTTGGATTTTGGTTTTTGGTTTTTGGTTTTTGGTTTTTGGTTTTTAGTTTTTGGTTTTTTGGGTTTTGGATTTTGTTTTTTGGTTTTCGGTTTTTGGCTTTTGGCTTTTGGCTTTTTGGTTTTTGGTTTTTGGTTTTTGGTTTTTGGTTTGTGTTTGTGGTTTTTGGTTTTTGGTTTTTGGTTTTTGGTTTTTGGTTGTTGGTTTTTGGTTTTTGGTTTTTGGTTTTTTGGATTTTGGTTTTTGTTTTTTGGTTTTTCGTTTTTGGTTTTTGGCTTTTGGCGTTTTGGTTTTTGGTTTTTGGTTTTTGGTTTTTGGTTCTTGGTATTTGGTTTTTGGTTTCTTATTTTGGTTTTTTGGTTTTTGGTTTTTGGTATTTTGTTTTTTGGTTCTTGGTTTTTGGTTTTTGGGTTTTGGTTTTTGGTTTTTGGCTTTTCGTTTTGGTCTTTGGTTTTTAGTTTTTGGTTTTTGGATTTTTGGTTTTTGGTTTTTGGTTTTTGGTTTTTGGTTTTTGGTTTTTGGTTTTTGGTTTTTGGTTTTTGGTTTTTGGTTTTTGGTTTTTGGTCTTTTGGTTTTTGGTTTTTGGTTTTTGGTTTTCCGTTTTTGGTTTTTGGTGTTTTGATTTTTGGTTTTTGGATTTTGTGTGTGGTTTTTGGTTTTTGGTTTTTGGTTTTTGGTTTTTAGTTTTGTGTTTTTTGGTTTTTGATCTTTTGGTTTTTGGTTTTTAGTTTTTGGTTTTTGGTTTTTGGTTTTTGGTGTTTTGGTTTTTGGTTTTTGGTTTGTGTTTGTGGTTTTTGGTTTTTGGTTTTTGGTTTTTGGTTTTTAGTTTCGTGTTTTTTGGTTTTTGGTCTTTTGGTTTTTGGTTTTTTGTTTTTGGTTTTTGGTTTTTCGTTTTTTGGTTTTTTGGTTTTGGTTTTTGGTTTTTGGTTTTTGGTGTTTTGGTTTTTGGATTTTGGTTTTTGGTTTTTGGCTTTTGGCTTTTTGGGTTTTTGGTTTTTGGTTTTTGGTTTTTGGTTTTTGGTTTTTGGTTTTTGGTTTTTGGTTTTTGGTTTTTGGTTCTTGGTATTTGGTTTTTGGTTTTTGGTTTTTCGTTTTTGGTTTTTGGTATTTTGGTTTTTGGTTTTTGGTTTTTTGTTTTTTGGTTTTTGGTTTTTGGTTTTTGGGTTTTGGTTTTTGGTTTTTGGTTTTTCGTTTTGGTCTTTGGTTTTTGATTTTTGGTTTTTGGTTTTTGGTTTTTGGTTTTTGGTTTTTGGTTTTTGGTTTTTGGTTTTCAGTTTTAGGTTTTTTGGGTTTTGGTTTTTGTTTTTTGGTTTTTGGTTTTTGGCTTTTGGCTTTTGGCTTTTTGGTTTTTGGTTTTTGGTTTTTGGTTTTTGGTTTTTGGTTTTTGGTTTTTGGTTTTTGGTTTTTGGTTTTTGGTTTTTGGTGTTTTGATTTTTGGTTTTTGGATTTTGTGTGTGGTTTTTGGTTTTTGGTTTTTGGTTTTTGATTTTTGGTTTTTGGTTTTTGGTTTTTGGTTTTTGGTTTTTGGTTTTTGGTTTTTGGTTTTTGGTGTTTTGATTTTTGGTTTTTGGATTTTGTGTGTGGTTTTTGGTTTTTGGTTTTTGGTTTTTGATTTTTGGTTTTTGGTTTTTGGTTTTTGGTTTTTGGTTTTTGGTTTTTGGTTTTTTGGTATTTGGTTTTTGGTTTTTGGTTTTTCGGTTTTTGTTTTTTGGTTTTTGGTTTTTGGTTTTTTGGTTTTTGGTTTTTGGTTTTTGGTTTTTGGTCTTTGGTTTTTGGTTTTTGGTCTTTGGTTTTTTGGTTTTTGGTTTTTGGTTTTTGGTTTTTGGTTTTTTGGTTTTATGTTTGTGGTTTTTGGTTTTTGGTTTTTTGATTTTGGTTTTTGGTTTTTGGTTTTTGGTTGGGGGTTTTGGTTTTTGGTTTTTTGGTTTTTGGTTTTTGGTTTTTGGTTTTTGGTCTTTGGTTTTTGGTTTTTGGTCTTTGGTTTTTTGGTATTTGGTTTTTGGTTTTTGGGTTTTAGTTTTTTGGTTTTTGGTTTTTGGTTTTTGGTTTTTGGTTTTTGATATTTGGTCTTTGGTTTTTGGTTTTTGGTTTTTGTATTTTGGTTTTTTGGTTTTTGGTTTTTGGTGTTTTGTTTTTTGGTTCTTGGTTTTTGGTTTTTGGGTTTTGGTTTTTGGTTTTTGGCTTTTCGTTTTGGTCTTTGGTTTTTAGTTCTTGGTTTTTGGATTTTTGGTTTTTGGTTTTTGGTTTTTGGTTTTTGGTTTTTGGTTTTTTGTTTATGGTTTTTGGTTTTTGGTTTTTTGGTATTTGGTTTTTGGTTTTTGGTTTTTGATTTTTGGTTTTTGGTTTTTGGTATTTTGGGTTTGTGTTTTTGGTTTCTGGTTTTTGGTTTTTTGGTTTTGGTTTTTGTTTTTTGGTTTTTCGTTTTTGGTTTTGGTTTTTGGTTTTTGGTTTGTGTTTGCGGTTTTTGGTTTTTCGTTTTTGGGATTTTGGTTTTTGGTTTTTGGTTTTTGGTTTTTGGTTTTTGGTTTTTGCTTTTTGGGTTTTTGGTTTTTGGTATTTGGTTTTTGGTTTTTGGTTTTTGGTTTTTGTATTTTGGTTTTTTGGTTTTTGGTTTTTGGTATTTTGTTTTTTGGTTCTTGGTTTTTGGTTTTTGGGTTTTGGTTTTTGGTTTTTGGCTTTTCGTTTTGGTCTTTGGTTTTTAGTTCTTGGTTTTTGGATTTTTGGTTTTTGGTTTTTGGTTTTTGGTTTTTGGTTTTTTGTTTATGGTTTTTGGTTTTTGGTTTTTTGGTATTTGGTTTTTGGTTTTTGGTTTTTGATTTTTGGTTCTTGGTTTTTGGTTTTTGGTATTTTGGGTTTGTGTTTTTGGTTTCTGGTTTTTGGTTTTTTGGTTTTGGTTTTTGGTTTTTGGTTTTTGGTTTTTGGTTTTGGTTTTTGGTTTTTGGTTTGTGTTTGTGGTTTTTGGTTTTTGGTTTTTGGTTTTTGGTTTTTGGTTTGTGTTTGTGGTTTTTGGTTTTTGGTTTTTTGGTTTTGGTTTTTGGTTTTTGGTTTTTGGTTTTTGGTTTTTGGTTTTCGGTTTTTGGTTTTTGGTTTTTGGTTTTTGGTTTTTGGTCTTTGGTTTTCGGTTTTTGGTTTTTGGTTTTTGGTTTTTGGTTTTTGGTCTTTGGTTTTTTGGTATTTGGTTTTTGGTTTTTTGGTTTTTGGTTTTTGGTTTTGGTTTTTGGTTTTTGGTTCTTGGTTTTTGGTTTTTGGTTTTTGGTCTTTGGTTTTTTGGTATTTGGTTTTTGGTTTTTGGTTTTCGGGTTTGAGTTTTTTGGTTTTTGTTTTTGATTTTTGGTTTTTGGTTTTTGGTTTTTGGTTTTTTCCTTTTTGGTTTTTGGTTTTGATTCTTGGTTTTTTGTTTTTGGTTTTTGGGTGCTTGGTTTTTGATTTTTGGTATTTTGGTCTTTTGGTCTTTTGTTTTTGGTTTTTGGTTTATGGTTTCTTGATATCTGGTTTTTGGTTTGTGGGATTTGGTTTTTGGTTTTTGTTTTTGGTTTTTGGTTTTTTGGTTTTTGGTTTTTGGTTTTTGGTTTTTGGTTTTTGGTTTTTGGTTTTTGGTTTTTGGTATTTTGGGTTTGTGTTTTTGGTTTTTGGTTTTTGGTTTTTTGTTTTTGGTTTTTGGTTTTTGGTTTTTGGTTTTGGTTTTTGGTTTCTGGTTTTTGGTTTTTGGTTTGTGTTAGTGTTTTTGGTTTTTGGTTTTTGGTTTTTGGTTTTTGGTATTTTGGTTTGTGTTTTTGGTTTTTGTTTTTTGTTTTTTTGGTTTTGGTTTTTGGTTTTTGGTTTTTGGTTTTGGTTTTGGATTTTTGGTTTTTGGTTTTTGGTTTGTGTTTGTGGTTTTTGGTTTCTGGTTTTTGGTTTTTGGTTTTTCGGTTTTTGGTTTTTAGTTTTTGGTTTTTGGTTTCTGGTTTTTGGTTTTTTGTTTTTGGTTTTTGGTTTTTGGTTTTTCGTTTTTTGGTTTTTGGTTTTTGGTTTTGGTTTGTGGTTTTGATTCTTGGTTTTTTGTTTTTGGTTTTTGGGTTTTTGGTTTTTGGTTTTTGGTATTTTGGTCTTTTGGTCTTTGGTTTTTGGTTTTTGGTTAATGGTTTCTTGATATTTGGTTTTTGGTTTTTGGGTTTTGGTTTTTGGTTTTTGGTTTTTTGGTTTTTGGTTTTTGGTCTTTTGGTTTTTGGTTTTTGGTTTTTGGTTTTTGGTTTTTGGTTTTTGGTTTTTGGTTTTTGGTTTTTGGTTTTTGGTTTTTGGTTTTTGGTTTTTGGTTTTTGGTTTTTTGGTTTTTGGTTTTTGGTTTTGGTTTTTGGTTTTTGGTCTTTGGTTTTTGGTTTTTGGTTTTTGGTCTTTGGTTTTTTGGTATTTGGTTTTTGGTTTTTGGTTTTCGGGTTTTAGTTTTTTGGTTTTTGTTTTTGATTTTTGGTTTTTGGTTGTTGGTTTTTGGTTTTTTCCTTTTTGGTTTTTGGTTTTTGGTTTTGATTCTTGGTTTTTTGTTTTTGGTTTTTGGGTTTTTGGATTTTGGTTTTTGGTATTTTGGTCTTTTGGTCTTTGGTTTTTGGTTTTTGGTTTATGGTTTCTTGATATTTGGTTTTTGGTTTTTGGGTTTTGGTTTTTGGTTTTTGGTTTTTGGTTTTTGGTTTTTTGGTTTTTGGTTTTTGGTTTTTGGTTTTTGGTTTTTGGTTTTTGGTTTTTGGTTTTTGGTTTTTGGTTTTTGGTTTTTGGTTTTTGGTATTTTGGGTTTGTGTTTTTGGTTTTTGGTTTTTGGTTTTTGGTTTTTTGTATTTGGTTTTTGGTTTTTGATATATGGTTTTGGTTTTTGGTTTTTGGTTTTGGTTTGTGTTAGTGTTTTTGGTTTTTGGTTTTTGGTTTTTGGTTTTTGGTTTTTGGTTTTTTGGTTTTTGGTTTTTGGTTTTTGGTTTTTGGTTTTTGGTTTTTGGTTTTTGGTTGTTGGTTTTTGGTTTTGCGTTTTTGGTTTTTGGTTTTTTGGTTTTTGGTTTTTGTTTTTGGTTTTTGGTTTTTCGTTTTTTGGTTTTTTGGTTTTTGTTTTTGGTTTTTGGTTTTTGGTTTTTGGTTTTTGGTTTTTGGTTTTTAGGTTTTGGTTTTTGATTTTTAGTTTTTAGTTTTTGGTTTTTGGTTTTCGGTTTTTGTTTTTTGGTTTTTGGTTTTCTGGTCTTTGGTTTTTGATTTTTGGTTTTTGGTTTTTGGTTAGGTTTTTGGGTTTTGGTTTTTGGTTTTTGGTTTTTGGTTTTTGGTTTTTGGTTTTTGGTTTTTGGTTTTCGGTTTTTGGTTTTTGGTTTTTGGTTTTTGGTTTTTGGTTTTTGGTTTTTGGTTTTTGGTTATTAGTTTTTGGTTTTTGGTTTTGCGTTTTTGGTTTTTGGTTTTTTGGATTCTGGTTTTTGTTTTTGGTTTTTGGATTTTCGTTTTTTGGTTTTTTTGTTTTTGGTTTTTGGTTTTTGGTTTTTGGTTTTTAGGTTTTGGTTTTTGATTTTTAGTTTTTGGTTTTTGGTTTTTGGTTTTTGGTTTTCTGTTTTTGGTTTTTGGTTTTTTGGTTTTTGGTTTTTGGTTTTTGGTTTTTGGTTTTTTGGTTTTTGGTTTTTGGTTTTTGGTTTTTGGTTTTTTTGGTTTTTGGTTTTTGGTTTTAGGTTTTTGGTTTTTGGTTCATTTGGTCTTTGGTTTTTGGTTTTTGGTTGTTGGTTTTTGGATTTTTGGTATTTGGTTTTTGGTTTTTGGGTTTTAGTTTTGTGGTTTCTGGTTTTTGGTTTTTTTGGTTTTTGGTTTTTGGTTTTTGGTTTTTGGTTTTTGGTTTTTGGTTTTTGGTTTTTGGTTTTTTGGTCTTTGGTTTTGGTTTTTAGTTTTTGGTTTTTGGTTTTTGGTTTTTGGTTTTTGGTTTTTCGTTTTTGGTTTTTGGTTTTTGGTTTTTGGTTTTGGTTCTTGGTTTTTGGTTTTTGCTTTTTGGGTTTTTGGTTTTTGGTTTTTGGTATTTTGGTCTTTGGTTTTTGGATTTTGGTTTTTGGTTTTTGGTGTTTGATTTTTGGTTTTGTGTTTTTGGTTTTTGGTTTTTGGTTTTTGGTTTTTGGTTTTTGGTTTTTGGTTTTTTGGTTTTTGTTTTTTGGTTCTTGGTTTTTGGTCTTAAGTTTTTGGTTTTTGGTTTTTGGTTTTTCGTTTTTGGTTCTTTGGTTTTTAGTTTTTGCTTTTTGGTTTTTTGGTTCTTGGTTTTTGGTTTTTGGGTTTTGGTTTTTGGTTTTTAGGTTTTGGTTTTTGATTTTTAGTTTTTAGTTTTTGGTTTTTGGTTTTTGGTTTTCGGTTTTTGGTTTTTGGTTGTGGGTTTTGGTTTTGGTTTTTGGTTTTTGGTTTTTGATTTTCGGTTTTTTATTTTTGGTTTTTGGTTTTTGGTTTTTGGTCTTAAGTTTTTGGTTTTTGGTTTTTGGTTTTTCGTTTTTGGTTCTTTGGTTTTTGGTTTTTGGTTTTTGGTTTTTTGGTTCTTGGTTTTTGGTTTTTGGGTTTTGGTTTTTGGTTTTTGGTTTTGGGTTTTTGGTTTTTGGTTTTTGGTTTTTGGTTTTTGGTTTTTGGTTTTTGGTTTTCGGTTTTTCGTTCTGGTATTTGGTTCTTGGTCTTTGATTTTGTGTTTTTGGTTTTTGGTTTTTGGTTTTTGGTTTTTGGTTTTTGGGTTTTGGTTTTTGGTATTTTGGTCTTTGGTTTTACGTTTTTGGTTTATGGTTTTTTGGTATTTGGTTTTTGGTTTTTGGGTTTTGGTTTTTGGTTTTTGGTTTTTGGTTTTTTGGTTTTTGGTTTTTGGTTTTTGGTTTTTGGTTTTTGGATTTTGGTTTTTGGTATTTTGGGTTTGTGTTTTAGGTTTTTTTGGTTTTTGGTTTTATGTTTTGGTTTTTGGCTTTTGGTTTTGGTTTTTGGTTTTTGGTTTTGGTTTTTGGTTTTTGGTCTTTTGGTCTTTTGGTTTTTGGTTTTTGGTTTTTGGTTTTTCGGTTTTTGGAGTTTAGTTTTTGGTTTTTGGTTTTTGGTTTTTGGTTTTTGGTTGTTGGTTTTTGGTTTTGCGTTTTTGGTTTTTGGTTTTTTGGTTTTTGGTTTTTGTTTTTGGTTTTTGGTTTTTCGTTCTGTGGTTTTTTGGTTTTTGGTTTTTGGTTTTTGGTTTTTGGTTTTTGGTTTTTGGTTTTTGGTTTTTGGTTTTTGGTTTTTGGTTTGGTTTTTAGGTTTTGGTTTTTGATTTTTAGTTTTTAGTTTTTGGTTTTTGGTTTTCGGTTTTTGTTTTTTGGTTTTTGGTTTTTTGGTCTTTGGTTTTTGATTTTTGGTTTTTGGTTTTTGGTTAGGTTTTTGGGTTTTGGTTTTTGGTTTTTGGTTTTTGGTTTTTGGGTTTTGGTTTTTGGTTTTTGGTTTTTGGTTTTTGGTTTTTGGTTTTTGGTTTTTGGTTTTTGGTTTTGCGTTTTTGGTTTTTGGTTTTTTGGATTCTGGTTTTTGTTTTTGGTTTTTGGTTTTTCGTTTTTTGGTTTTTTTGTTTTTGGTTTTTGGTTTTTGGTTTTTAGGTTTTGGTTTTTGATTTGTAGTTTTTGGGTTTTGGTTTTTGGTTTTCTGTTTTTGGTTTTTGGTTTTTTGGTTTTTGGTTTTTGGTTTTTGGTTTTTGGTTTTTTGGTTTTTGGTTTTTGGTTTTTGGTTTTTGGTTTTTGGTTTTTGGTTTTTTTGGTTTTTGGTTTTTGGTTTTAGGTTTTTGGTTTTTGGTTTATTTGGTCTTTGGTTTTTGGTTTTTGGTTGTTGGTTTTTGGTTTCTGGGATTTGGTTTTTGGTTTTTGGTTTTTGGGTTTTAGTTTTCTGGTTGCTGGTTTTTGGTTTTTTTGGTTTTTGGTTTTTGGTTTTTGGTTTTTGGTTTTTGGTTTTTTGGTCTTTGGTTTTGGTTTTTAGTTTTTGGTTTTTGGTTTTTGGTTTTTGGTTTTTGGTTTTGGTTTTTAGTTTTTGGTTTTTGGATTTTGGTTTTTGGTTTTTGGTTTCTGATTTTTGGTTTTTGGTTGATGGTTTTTCGTTTTTGGTTTTTAGTTTTTGGTTTTTCGTTTTTGGTTTTTGGTTTTAGCTTTTGGTTTTTGGTTTTGTTTTTTTGGTTTTTGGTTTTTGTTTTTGGTTTTTGGTTTTTGGTTTTTGGTTTTTGGTTTTTGGTTTTTGGTTTTTGGTTTTTGTTTCGTTTTTGATTTTTGGTTTTTGGTTTTTTGGTTTTTGGTTTTTGGTTTTTAGGTTTTGGTATTTGATTTTTAGTTTTTGGTTTCTGGTTTTCGGCTTTTGATTTTTGGTTTTTGGTTTTTTGGTATTTGGTTTTTGGGTTTTAGTTTTTTGGTTTTTGGTTTTTGGTTTTTGGTTTTTGGTTTTTGGTTTTTGGTTTTTGGTTTTGGTTCTTGGTTTTTGGTTTTTGCTTTTTGGGTTTTTGGTTTTTGGTTTTTGGTATTTTGGTTTTTGGTTTTTGATTTTTGGTTTTTGGTTTTTGGTTTTTGATTTTTGGTTTTGTGTTTTTGGTTTTTGGTTTTTGGTTTTTGGTTTTTGGTTTTTTGGTTTTTGTTTTTTGGTTCTTGGTTTTGGTCTTTGGTTTTTGGTTTTCGGTTTTTGGTTTTTGGTTGTGGGTTTTGGTTTTGGTTTTTGGTTTTTGGTTTTTGATTTTTGGTTTTTTATTTTATGTTTTTGGTTTTTGGTTTTTGGTTTTTGGTCTTAAGTTTTTGGTTTTTGGTTTTTGGTTTTTGGTTTTTGGTTTTTGGTGTTTTGGTTTTTGGTTTTTGGTTTTTGGTTTTTGGTTTTTGGTTTTTGTTTTTGGTTTTTGGTTTTTGTTTCGTTTTTGATTTTTAGTTTTTGGTTTTTTGGTTTTTGGTTTTTGGTTTTTGATTTTTAGGTTTTGGTATTTGATTTTTAGTTTTTGGTTTCTGGTTTTCGGCTTTTGGTTTTTGGTTTTTGGTTTTTTGGTTTTTGTTTTTGGTTTTGGGTTTTGGTTTTTGGATCCGGTTTTTGGTTTTTGGTTTATTGTTTTGGGTTTTTGGTTTTTGGGTTTTCGTTTTTGGTTTTTGAGAATTGGTTTTTGATTTTTAGTTTTTGGTTTTTCGTTTTTGGTTTGTGGTTTTTGGTTTTTGGTTTTTGGTTTTTCGTTTTTGGTTTTTGGTTTTGGTTTTTGGATCTGGTCTTTGGTTTTTTGGTATTTGGTTTTTGGGTTTTAGTTTTTTGGTTTTTGGGTTTTGGTTTTTGGTTTTTGGTTTTTGGTTTTTGGTTTTTGGTTTTGATTCTTGGTTTTTGGTTTTTGCTTTTTGGGTTTTTGGTTTTTGGTTTTTGGTATTTTGGTCTTTGGTTTTTGGTTTTTGGTTTATGGTTTTTTGGTATTTGGTTTTTGGGTTTTGGTTTTTGGTTTATGGTTTTTGGTTTTTGGTTTTTTGGTTTTTGGTTTTTGGTTTTTGGTTTTTGGTTTTTGGTTTTTGGTTTTTGGTATTTTGGGTTTGTGGTTTTGGTTTTGGGTCTTTTGGTCATTTGGTTTTTGGTTTTTGGTTTTTGGTTTTTTGGTTTTTGGTTTTTGGGTTTTGGTTTTTGGTTTTTGTTTTTGGTTTTTTGGTATTTGGTTTTTGTTTTTGGTTTTTGGTTTTTGGTTTTCTGTTTTTGGTTTTTGGTTTTTGGTTTTTGGTTTTTTGGTTTTTGATTTTTGTTTTTTGGTTTTTGGTTTTTGGTTTTTGGTTTTTGGTTTTTGGTTTTTGGTTTTTGGTTTTTGGTTTTTGGTTTTTGGTTTTTGGTTTTTTGGTTCTTGGTTTTTGGTTTTTGGGTTTTGGTTTTTGGTTTTCGGTTTTGGGTTTTTGGTTTTTGGTTTTTGGTTTTTGGTTTTTGGTTTTTGGTTTTTGGTTTTTGGTTTTTGGTTTTTGGTTTTCGGTTTTTGGTTTGGTTTTTGGTTTTTGGTTTTTGTTTTTGGTTTTTGGTTTTTGGTTTTTGGTTTTTGGTTTTTGATTTTTGGTTTTGTGTTTTTGGTTTTTGGTTTTTGGTTTTTGGTTTTTGGTTTTTTGGTTTTTGTTTTTTGTTCTTGGTTTTTGGTTTTTGGTTTTTTGGTTTTTTTGTTTTTGGTTTTTGGTTTTTGGTTTTTCGGTTTTGGTTTTTGATTTTTAGTTTTTGGGTTTTGGTTTTTGGTTTTCTGTTTTTGGTTTTTGGTTTTTTGGTTTTTGGTTTTTGGTTTTTGGTTTTTGGTTTTTTGGTTTTTGGTTTTTGGTTTTTGGTTTTTGGTTTTTGGTTTTTCGTTTTTTGGTTTTTGGTTTTTGGTTTTTGGTTTTTGGTTTTTGGTTTTTGGTTTTTGGTTTTTGGTTTTTGGTTTTTGGTTTTTGGTTTTTTGTATTTTGTATTTTGTTTTTGGTTTTTGGTTTTTAGTTTTTGGTTTTTTGGTTCTGGTTTTTGGTTTATGGTTTTTGGTTTTTGGTTTTTGGTTTTTTGTTTTTGGTTTTTGATTTTTGTTTTTGGTTTTTTGGTTTTTGGATTTGGTTTTTGGTTTTTGGTTTTTGGTTTTTGGTTGTTGGTTTTTGGTTTTTAATTTGTGGTTTTTGGATTTTGGTTTTTGGTTTCTGGTTTTTGGTTTGTGGTTTTTGGTTTTTGGTTTTTGGTTTTTGGTTTTTGGTTTATTGGTTTTTGGTTTTTGGGTTTTTGGTTTTTGGTTTTTTTGTTTTTGGTTTTTATTTTTTGGGTTTTTGGTTTTTGGTTCTTGGTCTTTGGTTTTGTGTTTTTGGTTTTTGGTTTTTGGTTTTTGGTTTTTGGGTTTTGGTTTTTGGTATTTGGGTCTTTGGTTTTTGGTTTTTGGTTTATGGTTTTTTGGTATTTGGTTTTTGGTTTTTGGGTTTTGGTTTTTGGTTTTTGGTTTTTGGTTTTTGGTTTTTTGGTTTTTGGTTTTTGGTTTTTGGTTTTTGGTTTTTGGTTTTTGGTTTTTGGTTTTTGGTTTTTGGTATTTTGGGTTTGTGTTTTTGGTTTTTTTGGTTTTTGGTTTTATGTTTTGGTTTTTGGTTTTTGGTTTTGGTTTTTGGTTTTGGTTTTTGGTTTTTGGTCTTTTGGTCTTTTGGTTTTTGGTTTTTGGTTTTTGGTTTTTTGGTTTTTGGTTTTTGGTTTTTGGTTTTTGGTTTTTGGTTTTTGGTTTTTGGTTTTTGGTTTTTGGTATTTTGGGTTTGTGTTTTTGGTTTTTTTGGTTTTTGGTTTTATGTTTTGGTTTTTGGTTTTTGGTTTTGGTTTTTGGTTTTTGGTTTTGGTTTTTGGTTTTTGGTCTTTTGGTCTTTTGGTTTTTGGTTTTTGGTTTTTGGTTTTTTGGTTTTTGGTTTTTGGTTTTTGGTTTTTGGTTTTTGGTTTTTGGTTTTTGGTTGTTGGTTTTTGGTTTTGCGTTTTTGGTTTTTGGTTTTTTGGTTTTTGGTTTTTGTTTTTGGTTTTTGGTTTTTCGTTTTGTGGTTTTTTGGTTTTTGGTTTTTGGTTTTTGGTTTTTGGTTTTTGGTTTTTGTTTTTTAGTTTTTGGTTTTTGGTTTTTGGTTTTTAGGTTTTGGTTTTTGATTTTTAGTTTTTAGTTTTTGGTTTTTGGTTTTTGGTTTTTGGTTTTCGGTTTTTATTTTTTGGTTTTTGGTTTTTTGGTCTTTGGTTTTTGATTTTTGGTTTTTGGTTTTTGGTTAGGTTTTTGGGTTTTGTTTTTTGGTTTTTGGTTTTTGGTTTTTGGTTTTTGGGTTTTGGTTTTTGGTTTTTGGTTTTTGGTTTTTGGTTTTTGGTTTTTGGTTTTTGGTTTTTGGTTTTTGGTTTTGCGTTTTTGGTTTTTGGTTTTTTGGATTCTGGTTTTTGTTTTTGGTTTTTGGTTTTTCGTTTTTTGGTTTTTTTGTTTTTGGTTTTTCGTTTTTGGTTTTTAGGTTTTGGTTTTTGATTTTTAGTTTTTGGGTTTTGGTTTTTGGTTTTCTGTTTTTGGTTTTTGGTTTTTTGGTTTTTGGTTTTTGGTTTTTGGTTTTTGGTTTTTGGGTTTTTGGTTTTTGGTTTTTGGTTTTTGGTTTTTGGTTTTTTTGGTTTTTGGTTTTAGGTTTTTGGTTTTTGGTTTATTTGGTCTTTGGTTTTTGGTTTTTGGTTGTTGGTTTTTGGTTTTTTGGTATTTGGTTTTTGGTTTTTGGTTTTTGGGTTTTAGTTTTCTGGTTGCTGGTTTTTGGTTTTTTTGGTTTTTGGTTTTTGGTTTTTGGTTTTTGGTTTTTGGTTTTTTGGTCTTTGGTTTTGGTTTTTAGTTTTTGGTTTTTGGTTTTTGGTTTTTGGTTTTTGGTTTTGGTTTTTAGTTTTTGGTTTTTGGTTTTTGGATTTTGGTTTTTGGTTTCTGCTTTTTGGTTTTTGGTTTTTGTTTTTTGATTTTTGGTTTTGTGTTTTTGGTTTTTGGTTTTTGGTTTTTGGTTTTTGGTTTTTGGTTTTTGGTTTTTGGTTTTTGGTTTTTGGTTTTTGGTTTTTTGGTTTTTGGTTTTTGGTTTTTGGTTTTTGGTTTTTGGTTTTTGGTTTTTGGTATTTTGGGTTTGTGTTTTTGGTTTTTGGTTTTATGTTTTGGTTTTTGGTTTTGGTTTTTGGTTTTTTGGTTTTTGGTTTTTGGTTTTTGGTTTTTGGTTTTTAGGTTTTGGTTTTTGATTTTTAGTTTTTGGGTTTTGGTTTTTGGTTTTCTGTTTTTGGTTTTTGGTTTTTTGGTTTTTGGTTTTTGGTTTTTGGTTTTTGGTTTTTTGGTTTTCTGTTTTTGGTTTTTGGTTTTTTGGTTTTTGGTTTTTGGTTTTTGGTTCTTGGTCTTTGGTTTTGTGTTTTTGGTTTTTGGTTTTTGGTTTTTGGTTTTTGGTTTTTGGGTTTTGGTTTTTGGTATTTTGGTCTTTGGTTTTTGGTTTTTGGTTTATGGTTTTTTGGTATTTGGTTTTTGGTTTTTGGGTTTTGGTTTTTGGTTTTTGGTTTTTGGTTTTTGGTTTTTTGGTTTTTGGTTTTTGTTTTTTGGTTTTTGGTTTTTGGTTTTTGGTTTTTGGTATTTTGGGTTTGTGTTTTTGGTTTTTTTGGTTTTTGGTTTTATGTTTTGGTTTTTGGTTTTTGGTTTTGGTTTTTGGTTTTTGGTTTTGGTTTTTGGTTTTTGGTCTTTTGGTCTTTTGGTTTTTGGTTTTTGGTTTTTGGTTTTTTGGTTTTTGGTTTTTGGTTTTTGGTTTTTGGTTTTTGGTTTTTGGTTTTTGGTTTTTGGTTTTTGGTTGTTGGTTTTCTGTTTTGCGTTTTTGGTTTTTGGTTTTTTGGTTTTTGGTTTTTGTTTTTGGTTTTTGGTTTTTCGTTTTGTGGTTTTTTGGTTTTTGGTTTTTGGTTTTTGGTTTTTGGTTTTTGGTTTTTGGTTTTTGGTTTTTGGTTTTTGGTTTTTGGTTTTTGGTTTTTGGTTTTTAGGTTTAGGTTTTTGATTTTTAGTTTTTAGTTTTTGGTTTTTGGTTTTCGGTTTTTGTTTTTTGGTTTTTGGTTTTTTGGTCTTTGGTTTTTGATTTTTGGTTGTTGGTTTTTGGTTAGGTTTTTGGGTTTTGGTTTTTGGTTTTTGGTTTTTGGTTTTTGGGTTTTGGTTTTTGGTTTTTGGTTTTTGGTTTTTGGTTTTGCGTTTTTGGTTTTTGGTTTTTGGTTTTGCGTTTTTGGTTTTTGGTTTTTTGGATTCTGGTTTTTGTTTTTGGTTTTTGGTTTTTCGTTTTTTGGTTTTTTTGTTTTTGGTTTTTGGTTTTTGGTTTTTAGGTTTTGGTTTTTGATTTTTAGTTTTTGGGTTTTGGTTTTTGGTTTTCTGTTTTTGGGTTTTTGGTTTTTTGGTTTTTGGTTTTTGGTTTTTGGTTTTTGGTTTTTTGGTTTTTGGTTTTTGGTTTTTGGTTTTTGGTTTTTGGTTTTTTTGGTTTTTGGTTTTTGGTTTTTGGTTTTTGGTTTTAGGTTTTTGGTTTTTGGTTTATTTGGTCTTTGGTTTTTGGTTTTTGGTTGTTGGTTTTTGGTTTTTTGGCATTTGGTTTTTGGTTTTTGGTTTTTGGGTTTTAGTTTTCTGGTTGCTGGTTTTTGGTTTTTTTGGTTTTTGGTTTTTGGTTTTTGGTTTTTGGTTTTTTGGTCTTTGGTTTTGGTTTTTAGTTTTTGGTTTTTGGTTTTTGGTTTTTGGTTTTTGGTTTTGGTTTTTAGTTTTTGGTTTTTGGTTTTTGGATTTTGGTTTTTGGTTTTTGGTTTCTGCTTTTTGGTTTTTGGTTTTTGGTTTTTGATTTTTGGTTTTGTGTTTTTGGTTTTTGGTTTTTGGTTTTTGGTTTTTGGTTTTTTGGTTTTTGTTTTTTGTTTTTTGTTCTTGGTTTTTGGTTTTTGGTTTTTGGTTTTCGGTTTTTGGTTTTTGCTTTTTGGGTTTTTGGTTTTTGGTTTTTGGTATTTTGGTCTTTGGTTTTTGATTTTTGGTTTTTGGTTTTTGGTTTTTGAATTTGGTTTTGTGTTTTTGGTTTTTGGTTTTTGGTTTTTGGTTTTTGGTTTTTGGTTTTTTGGTTTTTGTTTTTTGGTTCTTGGTTTTGGTCTTTGGTTTTTGGTTTTCGGTTTTTGGTTTTTGGTTGTGGGTTTTGGTTTTGGTTTTTGGTTTTTGGTTTTTGATTTTTGGTTTTTTATTTTTGGTTTTTGGTTTTTGGTTTTTGGTTTTTGGTCTTAAGTTTTTGGTTTTTGGTTTTTGGTTTGTGGTTTTTGGTTTTTGTTTTGTGGTTTTTGGTTCTGGTTTTTGGTTTTTGGTTCTTGGTCTTTGGTTTTGTGTTTTTGGTTTTTGGTTTTTGGTTTTTGGTTTTTGGTTTTTGGTTTTTGGTTTTTTGGTTTTTGGTTTTTGGTTTTTGGTTTTTGGTTTTGGTTTTTGGTTTTTGGTTTTTGGTTTTTGGTTTTTGGTTTTTGGTTTTTTGTATTTTGTATTTTGTTTTTGGTTTTTGGTTTTTAGTTTTTGGTTTTTTGGTTCTGGTTTTTGGTTTATGGTTTTTGGTTTTTGGTTTTTGGTTTTTGGTTTTTGGTTTTTGATTTTTGGTTTTTGGTTTTTTGGTTTTTGGATTTGGTTTTTGGTTTTTGGTTTTTGGTTTTTGGTTGTTGGTTTTTGGTTTTTAGTTTGTGGTTTTTGGATTTTGGTTTTTGGTTTCTGGTTTTTGGTTTGTGGTTTTTGGTTTTTGGTTTTTTGTTTTTAGTTTGTTGTGTTTGGATTTTGGTTTTTGGGTTTTGGTTTTTGGTTTGTGGTTTTTGGCTTTTGTTTTTTGGTTTTTGGTGTTTGGTTTTTTGGTTTTTGGTTTTTGGCTTTTGGTTTTTGGTTTTTGGTTTTTAGTTTGTGTTTTTTAGGATTTTGGTTTTTGGTTTTTGTTTGTGGTTTTTGGTTTTTGTTTTTTGGTTTTTGGTTTTTGGTTTATTGGTTTTTGGTTTTTGGGTTTTTGGTTTTTGGTTTTTTTGTTTTTGGTTTTTATTTTTTGGGTTTTTGGTTTTTTGTTCTTGGTCTTGTGTTTTTGGTTTTTGGTTTTTGGTTTTTGGTTTTTAGTTTTTGGTTTTTGGTTATTGGTTTTTGGTTTTTGGTTTTTGGGTTTATGTTTTTGGTTTTTGGTTTTTGGTTTTTGGTTTTTGGTTTTTTGTATTTTGTTTTTGGCTCTTGGTCTTTGGTTTTTGGTTTTTGGTTTTTGGTTTTTGGTTTTGGTTTTTTGGTTTTTGGTTCTGGTTCTGGTTTTTGGTTTTTTGGTTTTTGGTTTTTGGTTTTAGGTTTTTGGTTTTTGGTTTTTGATTTTTGGTTTTTGGTTTTTGGTTTTTGGTTCTTGGTTTTTGATTTTTGGTTTTTGGTTTTTTGTTCTGGTTTTTCGTTTTTTGGATTTTGGTTTTTGGTTTTTGGTTTTTGGTTTTTGGTTGTTTGTATTTTGTTTTTGGTTTTTGGTTCTTGGTTTTTGGTTTTTGGTTTTTGGTTTTTCGTTTTTTGGTTCTGGTTTTTTGTTTTATGGTTTTTGGTTTTGGTTTTTGGTTTTTGGTTTTTGGTTTTTAGTTTGTGGTTTTTGGATTTTGGTTTTTGGTTTTTGGTTTTTGGTTTGTGGTTTTTGGTTTTTGTTTTTTGGTTCTGGTTTTTGGTTTTTTGGTTTTTGGTTTTTGGTTTTTGGTTTTTGGTTTTTGGTTTTTGGTTTTTGGTTTTTGGTTGTTTGTATTTTGTTTTTGGTTCTTGGTTTTTGGTTTTGTGTTTTTGGTTTTTGGTTTTTCGTTTTTTGGTTCTGGTTTTTTGTTTTATGGTTTTTGGTTTTTGGTTTTTGGTTTTTGTATTTGGTTTTTGGTTTTTGGTTGTGGGTTTTGGTTTTGGTTTTTGGTTTTTGGTTTTTGATTTTTGGTTTTTTATTTTTGGTTTTTGGTTTTTGGTTTTTGGTTTTTGGTCTTAAGTTTTTGGTTTTTGGTTTTTGGTTTGTGGTTTTTGGTTTTTGTTTTTTGGTTTTTGTTTCTTGGTTTTTAGGTCTTTGTATAAAATTTTTTTACAAAGACCTACTAGTTTCGCGACCTGTCTGTCCGTCTGTCCGTCCGTCTGTCCGTCCGTCCGTCTGTCCGTCTGTCCCTCTGTCCGTCTGTCCGTCTGTCCGTCTGTCCGTGCGTCACAGCTGATTTCCTCAGAAACTATAGAAGCTAGAATGCTCAAACTTTGTGAAAAGGTCAAAAGTGATGGTCTCTCAAAATTTAAGGCCTCAACAAAAATTTTAAAAATGTTTAAGGTGGGTCCCCCCTATTAACGAATTGGCCCTTAAAAATTTTTTTTCATTAAAGGTAGTCAAATGGGGCATCAAATCAAAGGTCTTGACAGGAACTTTTAGAATCTGAAATAAAAAAATCATTTCCTGAATTAGGGGGTCCAGGGGAAGGCAAAACATACCCAAAATTTGTGTCCCCCCTCGCGATTGGACACCTTTCAGCCGTAAAATCTGAAAATTATCACGAACGTGGATCTTAATGAGTACAAGGGCAATATAGACTAACATAAGATATATATGTTCACAAAATTTAATTGCGATCGAATCATAATCAAGTGAGTTATAGCCATTTCAATTATATGGAATTACAACAACGATAACACGTGTTTATGGTTGATATAGGGTTTTCCAATAAGAGGTGTTATTTTGATATTAAAAGAAAAATGCCATATTTTTAAAATAAATGATCGGATGTTTAGTTCATTATAAAGAAGAAGATATGCCGTTAATAGCAATAATTAACATTGGGCAAATAATCACTACGACACGCTTACAGGACCATATCCTCTTCATGAAATTTTCCATAACCAAATCGCAAAGTGGCTGCCCTATGTCCTCGATAGCCTCACGAATTTCATCTTTGAGATCTTGAATTGACACTGGGCTATCGGCACAGGCCTTCTCTATCATGTGGCTCCAAAGGAAGAAGTCGCAAGGTATTAAATCAGAAGATCTATTCAAAATAACACCTCTTATTGGAAAACCCTATATATATTTAAAATTGACTTAGGCACTTTTATTTTTTTTCAATTTTCATGAAAATTTAAGGAATAGTGTTTAACTTGAACATGTTCATCGGCCGAGCATTCAGAAAAATCATTTAAGCTAGATTGAAATGGCGGCTGCACTGTGCTTATGAAAGAAACTGTGCATCTTTTGTATAAATTTGAACGATTTCATATCTAAGTATTGGATGAATAATTCAAGTTATCGATTCACGCCATTAGAAAACTTGCTTTTAACTCTAGGATGTTTACAAAGACCTTCTGGTAGTAGCACTCTCCTGCTTACTCAACTTGTTGGTTTTTGGTTTTTTGGTTTTTGGTTTTTTGTTTTTTGTTTTTGGGCTTTTGGTTTTTGGTTCTTGGTCTTTGGTTTTTGGTTTTGTGTTTTTGGCTTTTGGTTTTTGGTTTTTGGTTTGTGGTTTTTGATTTTTGGTTATAGGTTTTTCGTTTTAGTTTTTCGTTTTAGGTTTTCGGTTTTTTTTTTTGGTTTTTGGTTTTTGGTTTTTGGTTTTTGGTTCCTCGTATTTAGGTCTTTGTAAAAAATTTTTTTACAAAGACCTACTAGTTTTGCGACCTGTCTGTCCGTCTGTCCGTCCGTCTGTCCGTCCGTCCGTCTGTCCGTCTGTCCGTCTGTCCGTGCGTCACAGCTGATTTCCCCAGAAACTATAGAAGCTAAAATGCTCAAACTTTGTGAAAAGGTCAGAAGTGATGGTCTCTCAAAAGTAAAGGACTTAACAAAAATTTAAAAATTTTTTAAGGGGGGTCCCCCTAATAACGAATTGGCCCTTAAAAATTTTTTTAGTCAAAGGTAGTCGAGTGGGGTATCAAATGAAAGGTCTTGATTAGAACTCTTATAATCTGAAATAAAAAAATCATTTTATGAATTAGGGGGTCCAGGGGAAGGCAAAATGTAGGCAAAATTTGTGTCCGCCCCCTCGCGATTGGACACCTTTCAGCCGAAAAATCTGAAAATTATCACGAACGTAGGTCTTTATGAGTACAAGGGCAACAAATACCTTAGAAATCGAAATTAGTTCAACTTTGTTAATAATAGTATGATTTGTAGATTTTACATTTTTGCCCATAAAACCAAAACGGTACCTTTAAACTGCTTGAAATTTTGCAATTATATAGACACTAACATAAGATATATATGTTCACAAAATTTAATTGAGATCGAATCATAATCAAGTGAGTTATAGCCATTTCAATTATATGGAATTACAACGACAATAACACGCGTTTATGGTTGATATAGGGTTTTCCAATAAGAGGTGTTATTTTAATATTAAAAGAAAAGTACCATTTTTAGGTCTTTGTAAAAAAATTTTTTACAAAGACCTACTAGTTTCGCGACCTGTCTGTCCACCTGTCCGTCCGTCCGTCCGTCCGTCCGTCTGTCCGTCTGTCCATCTGTCCGTGCGTCACAGCTGATTTTCTCAGAAACCATACAAGCTAGAACGCTCAAACTTTGTGAAAAGGTCAGAAGTGATGGTCTCTCAAAATTTAAGGACTTGACAAAAATTTAAAAAATGTTTAAAGGGGGTCCCCTCTAATAACGAGTTGGCCCTTAAAAATTTTTTTTTAATCAAAGGTAGTCGAGTGGGGTATCTAATGAAAGGTCTTGATTAGAACTTTTAAAATCTGAAATAAAAAAATCATTTCATGAATTAGGGGGTCCACGGGAAGGCAAAATGTACCCAAAATTGTCTCCCCCCCCCCCTCTCGCGATTGGACACCTTTCAGCCGAAAAATCTGAAAATTATCAAGAACGTGGGCCTTTATGAGTACAAGGGCAACAAATACCTTAGAAATCGAAATTCGCTCAACTTTGTTAATAATAGTATGATTTGTAGATTTTACATTTTCGCCCATAAAATCGAAACGGTACCTTTAAACTTCTTGAAATTTTGCAATTATATAGACTGACATAAGGTATATGTGTTCGAAAAATTTAATTGAAATCGAATCATAATCAAGTGAGTTATAGCCATTTCAATTATATGGAATTCCAACAACGATAACACGTGTTTATGGTTCATATAGGGTTTTCCAATAAGAGGTGTTATTTTGATATTAAAAGAAAAATGCCATTTTTTAAAATAAATGATCGAATGTTTAGTTCATTATAAAGAAGAAGATAAGCCGTTAATAGCAATAACTAATATTGGGCAAATAACCACTACGACACGCTTACAGGACCATATCCTCTTCATGAAATTTTCCATAACCAAATCGCAAAGCGGCTGCCCTATGTCCTCGATAGCCTCACGAATTTCATCTTTGAGATCTTGAATTGACGCTGGGCTATTGGCATAGGCCTTCTCTATCACGTGGCTCCAAAGGAAGAAGTCGCAAGGTGTTAAATCAGAAGATCTATTCAAAATAACACCTCTTATTGGAAAACCCTATATATATTTAAAATTGACTTAGGCACTTTTATTTTCTTTCAATTTTCATGAAAATTTAAGGAATAGTGTTTAATTTGAACATGCTCAATCGGCCGAGCATTCAGAAAAATTATTTAAGCTAGATTAAAATGGCGGCTGCACTGTGCTTATGAAAGAAACTGTGTATCTTTTGTATAAATGAACGATTTCATATCTAAGCATTGGATGAATAATTCAAGTTATCGATTCACGCCATTAGAAAACTTGCTTCTAATCCTAGAATGTTTACAAAGACCTTCTGGTAGGAGCACTCTCCTGCTTACTCAACTTGTTGGTTTTTGGTTTTTGGTTATTATGTTTCTGGTTTTTGGAATATAGTTTTTGCTTTTTGGTTTTGGTGTTTGGTTTTTGGTTTTTGGTTTTTTGGTTTTGGTTTTTAGTTTTTGGCTTTTGGGTTTGGTTTCCGGTTTTTGGTTTTTGTTTTTGGTTTTTGGTGTTTGGTTTTTGTTTTTAGTCTTAGGTTTTTGGTTTTTTGGATTTTGGTTTTTGGTTTTTGGGTTATGGTTTTTGGTTTTTGGTTTTCGGTTTTTGGTTTTTGGTATTTGGTTTTTGGTTTTTGGTTTTACGTTTTTGGTTTTTGGTTTTTGGTTTTTGGTTTTTGGTTTTTGGTTTTTGGTATTTGGTTTTTGGTTTTTGGTTTTACGTTTTTGGTTTTTGGTTTTTGGTTTTTTGGTTTTTGGTTTTTGGTTTTTGGGTTTTTGGTTTTTGGTTTTTTGGTTTTTGGCTTTTGGTTTTTGGTTTTTGGTTTTTGGTTTTTTGGTTTTTGGTTTTTGGGTTTTGGTTTTTGGTTTTTGGTTTTTGGTTTTTGGTTTTTGGTTTTTTGGTCTTTGGTTTTTGGTTTTTGGTTTTTGGTTTTTTGGTTATTGGTTTTTGGTTTTTGGATTTTTATTTTTGGTTTTTTGGTTTTTGGTTTTCCGGTTTTCGGTTTTTGTTTTTTGGTTTTTGGTTTATGGTTTTTGGTTTGGTTTTTGGTTTTTGGATTTTCGGTTTTTGGTTTTTGGTTTTTGGTTTTTGGTTTTGGTTTTTGGTTTTTGGTTTTTGGTTTTTGGTTTTTGGTTTTTGGTTTTTGGTTTTTGGTTTCTTTATCTTTGGTTTTTGGTTTTTGGTTTTTGGTTTTTTGGTTTTTGGTATTTGGTTTTTGGTTTTTGGGTTTTAGTTTTTTGGTTTTTGGTTTTTGGTTTGGTTTTGGTTTTTGGTCTTTGGTTTTTGGTTTTTGGTTTTCGGGTTTTGGTTTTTGGTTTTTGGTTTTTGGTTTTTGGTTTTTGGTTTTTGGTTTTTGGTCTTTGGTTTTTGGTTTTTGGTTTTTGGTTTTTGGTTTTTGTTTTCTGGTTTTTGGTTTTTGGTTTTTGGTTTTTGGTTTTTGGTTTTTGGTTTTTGGGTTTTGGTTTTTGGTTTTTGGTTTTTGGTTTTTGGTTTTTGGTTTTTGGTTTTTGGTTTTTGGTTTTTGGTTTTTGGTTTTTGGTTTTTGGTTTTTGGTTTTTGGTTTTTGGTTTTTGGTTTTTGGTTTTTGGTTTTTGGTTTTTGGTTTTTGGTTTTTGGTTTTTCGTTTTGGGTTTTTGGTTTTTGGTTTTTGGTTTTTGGTTTTTGGTTTTTGGTTTTTGGGTTTTGGTTTTTGATTTTTGGCTTTTGGTTTTTGGTTTTTGGTTTTTGGTTTTTGGTTTTCCGGTTTTTGGTTTTTGGTTTTTGGTTTTTGGTTTATGGTTTTTGGTTTGGTTTTTGGATTTTGGTTTTTGGATTTTTGGTTTTTGGTTTTTGGTTTTTGGTTTGGTTTTTGGTTTTGGGCTTTGGTTTTGGTTTTTGGTTTTTGGTTTTTGGTTTTTGGTTTTTTGGTTTTTGGCTTTTGGTTTTTGGTTTTTGGTTTTGGTTTTTGGTTTTTGGTTTTTGGTTTTTGGTGTTTGGTTTTTGGTTTTTGGTTTTTGGTTTTTGGTTTTTGGTTTTTCATTTTTGGTTTTTGGGTTTTGGTTTTTGGTTTTTGGTTTTTGGTTTTTGGTTTTTGATTTTTGGTTTTTGGGTTTTGGTTTTTGGTTTTTGGTTTTTGGTTTTTGGTTTTTGGTTTTTGGTTTTTGGTTTTTGGTTTTTGGTTTTTGGTTTTTGGTTTTTGGTTTTTGGTTTTTGGTTTTTGGTTTTTGGTTTTTGGTTTTTGGTTTTTGGTTTTTGGTTTTTGGTTTTTGGTTTTTGGTTTTTGGTTTTTGGTTTTTGGTTTTTGGTTTTTGGTTTTTGGTTTTTGGTTTTTGGTTTTTGGTTTTTGGTTTTTGGTTTCTGGTTTTTGGTTTTTGGTTTTCGGTTTTTCGTTTTTGGTTTTTAGTTTTTGGATTTTGGTTTTTTGTTTTTGGTTTGAGTTGTTGTTTTTGGTTCTTCGTTTTAGTTCTTCGTTTTAGGTTTTCGGTTTTTTGTTTTTGGTTTTTGGTTTCTCGTTTTTGGTTTTTGTTTTTTGGTTATTTTGTTTTTGGTTTTTGGATTTTGGTTTTTGCTTTTTGGTTTTGGTGTTTGGTTTTTGGTTTTTGGTTTTTTGGTTTTTGGTTTTTGGGTTTTAGGTTTTTGGTTTTTGGTTTTTGGTTTTTGGTTTTTGGTTTGGTTTTGGTTTTTGGTTTTTGGTCTTTGGTTTTTGGTTTTTGGTTTTTGGGTTTTGGTTTTTGGTTTTTGGTTTTTGGTTTTTGGTTTTTGGTTTTTGGTTTTTGGTTTTTGGTCTTTGGTTTTTGGTTTTTGGTTTTTGGTTTTTGGTTTTTGGTTTTTGGTGTTTGGTTTTTGGTTTTTGGTTTTTGGTTTTTGGCTTTTGGTTTTTGGTTTTTGGTTTTTGGTTTTTGGTTTTCCGGTTTTTGGTTTTTGGTTTTTGGTTTTTGGTTTATGGTTTTTGGTTTGGTTTTTGGATTTTGGTTTTTGGATTTTCGGTTTCTGGTTTTTGGTTTTTGGTTTGGTTTTTGGTTTGGTTTTTGGTTTTGGGTTTTGGTGTTTGGTTTTTGGGTTTTGGTTTTTGGTTTTTGGTTTTTTGGTTTTTGGCTTTTGGTTTTTGGTTTTTGGTTTTGGTTTTTGGTTTTTGGTTTTTGGTTTTTGGTTTTTGGTTTTTGGTTTTTGGGTTTTGGTTTTTTGGTTTTTGGTTTTTCGTTTTTGGTTTTTGGTTAATGGTTTTTGGTTTTTGGTTTTTGGTTTTTGGTTTGTGGTTTTTGGTTTTTGGTTTTTGGTGTTTGGTTTTTGGTTTTTGGTTTTTGGTTTTTGGTTTTTGGTTTTTGGTTTTTGGTTTTTGGGTTTTGTTTTTGGTTTTTGGTTTTTGGTTTTTGGTTTTTGGTTTTTGGTTTTTGGTTTTTGGTTTTTGGTTTATGGTTTTTGGTTTTTGGTTTTTGGTTTTTGGATTTTCGGTTTTTGGTTTTTGGTTTTTGGTTTGGTTTTTGGTTTTTGGTTTTTGGTTTTTGGTTTTTGGTTTTTGGTTTCTTTATCTTTGGTTTTTGGTTTTTGGTTTTTGGTTTTTGGTTTTTTGGTTTTTGGTATTTGGTTTTTGGTTTTTGGGTTTTGGTTTTTTGGTTTTTGGTTTTTGGTTTTTGGTTTGGTTTTGGTTTTTGGTCTTTGGTTTTTGGTTTTTGGTTTTTGGGTTTTGGTTTTTGGTTTTTGGTTTTTGATTTTTGGTTTTTGGTTTTTGGTTTTTGGTCTTTGGTTTTTGGTTTTTGGTTTTTGGTTTTTGGTTTTTAGTTTTTGGTTTTTGGTTTTTGGTTTGGTTTTTGGTTTTGGGTTTTGGTTTTTGGTTTTTGGTTTTTGGTTTTTGGTTTTTTGGTTTTTGGCTTTTGGTTTTTGGTTTTTGGTTTTCGTTTTTGGTTTTTGGTTTTTGGTTTTTGGGTTTTGGTTTTTTGGTTTTTGGTTTTTCGTTTTTGGTTTTTGGTTAATGGTGTTTGGTTTTTGGTTTTTGGTTTGTGGTTTTTGGTTTTTGGTTTTTGGTGTTTGGTTTTTGGTTTTTGGTTTTTGGTTTTTGGTTTTTGGTTTTTGGTTTTTGGTTTTTGGGTTTTGGTTTTTGGTTTTTGGTTTTTGGTTTTTGGTTTTTGGTTTTTGGTTTTTGGTTTTTGGTTTTCCGTTTTTGGTTTTTGGTTTTTGGTTTTTGGTTTTTTGATTTTTGATTTTTGGTTTTTGGTTTTTTGGTTCTTGGTTTTTGGTTTTTGGTTTTTGGGTTCTGGTTTTTGGTTTTTGGCTTTGGGTTTTTGGTTTTTGGTTTTTGGTTTTTGGTTTTTGGGTTTTTGGTTTTTGGTTTTTGGTTTTAGGTTTTTGGTTTTTGGTTTTTGGTTTTTGGTTTTTGGTTTTTGGGTTTTTGGTTTTTGGTTTTTGGTTTTAGGTTTTTGGTTTTTGGTTTTTGGGTTTTGGTTTTTGGTTTTTGGTTTGGTTCTTGGTTTTTCGTTTTGGTTTTTGGTTTTTGGCTTTTGGTTTTTTGGGTTTTTGGTTTTTGGTTTTTGGTTTTTGGTTTTTGGTTTTTGGATTTTGGTTTTTGGTTTTTTGGTTTTTGGTTTTTGGTTTTTGGTTTTTGGTTTTTGGTTTTTGGTTTTTGGTTTTTGGTTTTGGTTTTTGGTTTTTGGTTTTTGGTTTTTGGTTTTTGGTTTTTGGTTTTTGGTTTTTTGGGTGTTGGGTTTTGGTTTTTGGTTTTTGGTTTTTGGTTTTTGGTTTTTGGTTTTTGGTTTTTGGTTTTGGGTTTTTGGTTATTGGTTTTTTGGTGTTTGGCTTTTGGTTTTTGGTTTTTGGTTTTTGGTTTTTGGTTTTTGGTTTTTGGTTTTTGGTTTTTGGTTTTTGGTTTTTGGTTTTGGGTTTTTGGTTTTTGGTTTTTGGTTTTTGGTTTTTGGTTTTTGGTTTTTGGTTTTTGGTTTTTGGGTTTTGGTTTTTGGTTTTTGGTTTTTGGTTTTTGGTTTTTGGTTTTTGGTTTTTGGTTTTTGGTTTTTGGTTTTTGGTTTTTGGTTTTTGGTTTTTGGTTTTTGGTTTTTGGTTTTTGGTTTTTGGTTTTTGGTTCTTGGTTTTTGGTTTTTGGTTTTTTGGTTTTTGGTTTTTGGTTTTTGGTTTTTGGATTTTGGTTCTTGGTTTTTGATTTTTGGTGTTTGTTTGTGGTTTTTGGTTTTTTGGTTCTGGTTTTTGGTTTTTTGGCCTTTGGTTTTTGGTTTTTGGTTTTTGGTTTTTGGTTTTTGGTTTTTGGTTTTTGGTTTTTGGTTTTTTGTTCTTGGTTTTTGGTTTTATGTATTTGGTTTTTGGTTTTTAGTTTTTGGTTTTTGGCTTTTGGTTTTTGGCTTTTGGGTTTTTGGTTTTTGGTTTTGGATTTTGGGGTCTTCGTTTATGGTTTTTTGGTTTTTCGTTTTTAACTTTTTGGTTTTAGGTTGTTGGTTTCTGGTTTTTCGTTTATGTTTTTGGTTTTTGTTTTTTTTGTTTTTGGTTTTTGGTTTTTGGTTTTTGTTTTGGTTTTTTGGTTTTTGGTTTTTGGTTTTTGGATTTCGGTTTTAGGTTTTTGGGTTTTGGTTTTTGGTTTTTGGATTTTGTTTTTTTGGTTTTGGTTTTTGGTTTTTGGTTTTTGGTTTTGGTTTTTGGTTCTTGGTCTTTTGGTTTTTGGTTCTTGGTTTTTGGTTTTTGGTTTTTGGTTTTTGATTTTTGGTTTTTGGTTTTTGTTTTTTGGTTTTTGGTTTTTGGTTTTTTGGTTTTTGGTTTTCGGTTTTTGTATTTCGGTTTTTGGTTTTTGGTTTTTTGGTTTTTGGTTTTTGGTTTTTGGTTTTTGGTTTTTGGTTTTTGGTTTTTGGTTTTTGGTTTTTGGTTTTTGGTTTTGTGTTTTTGGTTTTTGGTTTTTTGGTTTTTGCCTTTTGGTTTTTGGTTTTTGGTTTTTGGTTTTTGGTTTTTAGTTTTTGGTTTTTGGTTTTTGGTTTTTGGTTTTGGGTTTTTGGTTTTTGGTTTTTGGGTTTTGGTTTTTGGTTTTTGGTTTTTGGGTTTTGGTTTTTGGTTTTTGGTTTTTGGTTTTTGGTTTTTGGTTTTTGTTTTTTGGTTTTTGGTTTTTGGTTTTTGGTTTTTGGTTTTTGGTTTTTGGTTTTTGGTTTTTGGTTTTTGGTTTTTGGTTTTTGGTTATTGGTTTTTGGTTATTGGTTTTTTGGTTTTTGGTTTTTGCTTTTTGGGTTTTGGTTTTTGGTTGTTGGTTTTTGATTTTTGGTGTTTGTTTGTCGTTTTTGGTTTTTTGGTTCTGGTTTTTGGTTTTTTGACCTTTGGTTTTTGGTTTTTGGTTTTTGGTTTTTGCTTTTGGTTTTTGGTTTTTGGTTTTTGGTTTTTGGTTCTTGGTTTTTGGTTTTTGGTTTTTGGTTTTGGTTTTTTGGTTCTGGTTTTTGGTTTTATGATTTTTTGTTTTTGCTTTTTAGTTTTTGGTTTTTGGTTTTTGGTTTTTGGTTTTTGGTTTTTGGTTTTTTGGTTTTTGGTTTTTGGTTTTTGGTTTTTGGTTTTTGGTTGGTTTTTGGTTTTTGGTTTTTAATTTGTGGTTTTTGGATTTTGGTTTTTGTTTTTTGGTTTTTGGTTTGTGGTTTTGGGTTTTTGTTTTTTGGTTTTTGGTTTTTGGTTTTTGGTTTTTGGTTTTGGGATTTTGGTTTTTGGTTTTTGGTTTTTGGTTTTTGGTTTTTGGGTTTTGGTTTTTGGTTTTTGGTTTTTGGTTTTTGGTTTTTGGTTTTTGGTTTTTGGTTTTTGGTTTTTGGTTGTTGGTTTTTGGTTTTTGGTTATTTGTTTTTGGTTTTTGGTTTTTGGTTTTTGGTTTTTGGTTTTTGGTTTTTGGTTTTTGGTTCCTGGTTTTTGGTTTCTGGTTTTTGGTTTTTGGTTTTTGGTTTTTGGTTTTTGGTTTTTGGTTTTTGGTTTTTGGTTTTTGGTTTTTGGTTTTTGGTTTTTGGTTTTTGGTTTTCGGTTTTTCGTTTTTGGTTTTTAGTTTTTGGTTTTTGGTTTTTGGTTTTTGGTTTTTGGTTGTTGTTTTTGGTTCTTCGTTTTAGTTCTTCGTTTTAGGTTTTTGGTTTTTGGTTTTGGTTTTTCGTTTTTCGTTTTTGTTTTTTGGTTTTTGGTTTTGGAATCTGGTTTTGGGATATGGGTTTTTAGTTTTTGGTTTCTGGTGTTGGGTTTTGGGTTTTTGGTTTTTGGTTTTTCAATTTTCGTGTTTGGTTTTTCGTTTTTGGTTTTCGTTTTTGACTTTGTTTTGTTTTTCGTTTTGATTTGTTAATTCTTTCGTTTTGTTTTGTTGTGTTTGGTTTTTGGTTTTTGGTTTTTGGTTATTGGTTTTTGGTTTTTGATTTTTGGTTTTTGGTTTTATGTATTTGGTTTTTGGTTTTTAGTTTTTGGTTTTTGGCTTTTGGTTTTTGGCTTTTGCGTTTTTGGTTTTTGGTTTTGGATTTTGGGGTCTTGGTTTTTGGTTTTTTGGTTTTTCGTGTTTAACTTTTTGGTTTTAGGTTTTTGGTTTCTGGTTTTTCGTTTATGTTTTTGGTTTTTGTCTTGGTTTTTGGTTTTTGGTTTTTGGATTTTGTTTTAGTTTTTTGGTTTTTGGTTTTTGGTTTTTGGTTTTTGGATTTCGGTTTTAGGTTTTTGGGTTTTGGTTTTGGTTTTTGGTTTTTGGTTTTTGGTTTTTGGTGTTTGGTTTTTGGTGTTTGGTTTTTGGTTTTTGTTGTTTTGGTTTTGGTTTTTGGTTTTTGGTTTTTGGTTCTTGGTCTTTTGGTTTTTGGTTCTTGGTTTTTGGTTTTTGGTTTTTGATTTTTGGTTTTTGGTTTTTGTTTTTTGGTTTTTGGTTTTTGGTTTTTTGGTTTTTGGTTTTTGGTTTTTGGTTTATGGTTTTTGGTTTTTGGTTTTTGGTTTTTGGTTTTTGGTTTTTGGTTTTTGGTTTTTGGTTTTTGGTTTTTGGTTTTTGGTTTTTGGTTTTTGGTTTTTGGTTTTTGGTTTTTGGTTTTTGGTTTTTGGTTTTTGGTTTTTGGTTTTTGGTTTTTGGTTTTTGGTTTTTGGTTTTTGGTTTTTGGTTTTTGGTTTTTGGTTTTTGGTTTTTGGTTTTTGGTTTTTGGTTTTTGGTTTTTGGTTTTTGGTTTTTGGTTTTTGGTTTTTGGTTTTTGGTTTTTGGTTTTTGGTTTTTGGTTTTTGGTTTTTGGTTTTTGGTTTTTGGTTTTTGGTTTTTGGTTTTTGGTTTTTGGTTTTTGGTTTTTGGTTTTTGGCTTTTGGTTTTTGGTTTTTGGTTTTTGGTTTTTGGTTTTTGGTTTTTGGTTTTTGGTTTTTGGTTTTTGGTTTTTGGTTTTTGGTTTTTGGTTTTTGGTTTTTGGTTTTTGGTTTTTGGTTTTTGGTTTTTGGTTTTTGGTTTTTGGTTTTTGGTTTTTGGTTTTTGGTTTTTGGTTTTTGGTTTTTGGTTTTTGGTTTTTGGTTTTTGGTTTTTGGTTTTTGGTTTTTGGTTTTTGGTTTTTGGTTTTCGGTTTTTCGTTTTTGGTTTTTAGTTTTTGGTTTTTGGTTTTTGGTTTTTGGTTTTTGGTTGTTGTTTTTGGTTCTTCGTTTTAGTTCTTCGTTTTAGGTTTTTGGTTTTTGGTTTTGGTTTTTCGTTTTTCGTTTTTGTTTTTTGGTTTTTGGTTTTGGAATCTGGTTTTGGGATATGGGTTTTTGGTTTTTGGTTTCTGGTGTTGGGTTTTTGGTTTTTGGTTTTTCAATTTTCGTTTTTGGTTTTTCGTTTTTGGTTTTCGTTTTTGACTTTGTTTTGTTTTTCGTTTTGATTTGTTAATTCTTTCGTTTTGTTTTGTTGTGTTTGGTTTTTGGTTTTTGGTTTTTGGTTTTTGGTTATTGGTTTTTGGTTTTTGATTTTTGGTTTTTGGTTTTATGTATTTGGTTTTTGGTTTTTGGTTTTTGGTTTTTGGTTTTTGGTTTTTGGTTTTTGGTTTTTGGTTTTTGGTTTTTGGTTTTTGGTTTTTGGTTTTTGGTTTTTGGTTTTTGGTTTTTGGTTTTTGGTTTTTGGTTTTTGGTTTTTGGTTTTTGGTTTTTGGTTTTTGGTTTTTGGTTTTTGGTTTTTGGTTTTTGGTTTTTGGTTTTTGGTTTTTGGTTTTTGGTTTTTGGTTTTTGGTTCTTGGTTTTTGGTTTTTGGTTGTTGTTTTTGGTTCTTCGTTTTAGTTCTTCGTTTTAGGTTTTCGGTTTTTGTTTTTGGTTTTTGGTTTCTCGTTTTTGGATTTTGTTTTTTGGTTATTTTGTTTTTGGTTTTTGGGTTTTGGTTTTTGCTTTTTGGTTTTGGTGTTTGGTTTTTGGTTTTTGGTTTTTTGGTTTTGGTTTTTAGTTTTTGGTTTTTGGCTTTTGGTTTTTCGTTTTTGTTTTTGGTTTTTTGTTATTTTTGTTTTTGGTTTTTGGTTTTTGGTTTTTGGTTTTTGGTTTTTGGTTTTTGATTTTTGGTTTTTGGTTTTTGGTTTTTGGTTTTTGGTTTTTGATTTTTGGTTTTTGGTTTTTGGTTTTGGTTTTTCGTTTTTCGTTTTTGTTTTTTGGTTTTTGGTTTTGGAATCTGGTTTTGGGATATGGGTTTTTGGTTTTTGGTTTTTGGTTTTTGGTGTTGGGTTTTGGGTTTTTGGTTTTTGGTTTTTCAATTTTCGTTTTCGGTTTTTCGTTTTTCGTTTTTGGTTTTGTTTTGTTTTTCGTTTTGTTTTGTTAATTTTTTCGTTTTGTTTTGTTGTGTTTTGTTTTTGGTTTTTGGTTTTTGGTTTTTGGTTTTTGGGTTTTTGGTTTTTGGTTTTTGGTTTTTGGTTTTTGGTTTTTGGTTTTTGGTTTTTGGTTTTTGGTTCTTGGTTTTTGATTTTTGGTGTTTGTTTGTGGTTTTTGGTTTTTTGGTTCTGGTTTTTGGTTTTTTGGCCTTTGGTTTTTGGTTTTTGGTTTTTGGTTTTTGGTTTTTGGTTTTTGGTTTTTGGTTCTTGGTTTTTGGTTTTTGGTTTTTGGTTTTTGGTTTTTTGGTTCTGGTTTTTGGTTTTATGATTTTTTGTTTTTGGTTTTTAGTTTTTCGTTTTTGGTTTTTGGTTTTTGGTTTTTGGTTTTTTGGTTTTTGGTTTTTGGTTTTTGGTTTTTGGTTGGTTTTTGGTTTTTGGTTTTTAATTTGTGGTTTTTGGATTTTGGTTGTTGTTTTTTGGTTTGTGGTTTTTGGTTTTTGTTTTTTGGTTTTTGGTTTTTGGTTTTTTGGTTTTTGGTTTTTGGTTTTTGGTTTTTGGTTTTTTGGTTTTTGATTTTGGTTTTTGGTTTTTGGTTTGTGGTTTTTTCGTTTTTGGTTATAGGTTTTTGGTTTTTGGTTTTTGGTTTTGGGTTATTTTGTTTTTGGTTTTTGGATTTTAGTTTTTGCTTTTTGGCTTTGGTGTTTGATTTTTGGTTTTTGGTTTTTGGTTTTTTGGTTTTGGTTTTTAGTTTTTGGTTTTTGGCTTTTGGTTTTTCGTTTTTGGGTATTTGGTTTTTGGTTTTCGCTTTTTGGGGGTCTTGGTTTTTGGTTTTTTGGTTTTTCGTTTTTACTTTTTGGTTTTAGGTTTTTGGTTTGTGGTTTTTGGTTTTTGGTTTTTGGTTTTGGTTTTTGGTTTTTGGTTTTTGGTTTTTGGTTTTTGGTTTTTGGTTTTTGGTTTTTAGTTTTTGGCTTTTGGTTTTAAGTTTTTGGTTTTTGGTTGTTGGTTTTTGGTTTTTGATTTTTGGTTTTTGGTTTTTGGTTTTTGGTTTTTGGTTTTTGGTTTTTGTTTTTGGTTTTTGGTTTTTGGTGTTTGATTTTTGGTTTTTGGTTTTTGGTTTTTGGTTTTAGGTTTTTGGTTTTTTGGATTTTGGTTTTTGGTTTTTGGTTTTTGGTTTTTGGTTTTTGGTTTTAGGCTTCTGGTTTTCGGTTTTTGGTTTTTGGTATTTGGTTTTTTGTTTTTGGTTTTTGGTTTTTGGTTTTTGGTTTTTGGTTTTTGTTTTTTGGTTTTTGGTTATTGGTTTTTGGTTTTCGGTTTTTGGTTTTTGGTTTTTGTTATTTGGTTTTTGGTTTGGTTTTTGGTTTTTGGATTTTCGGTTTTTGGTTTTTGGTTTTTGGTTTTTGGTTTTTTGGTTTTTGGTTTTTGGTTTTTGGTTTTTTGGTTTTTGGCTCTTGGTTTCTGGTTTTTGGTTTTTTGGTTTTTGGTTCTTGGTTTTTGGTTTTTTGGCCTTTGGTTTTTGGTTTTTGGTTTTTGGGCTTTGGTTTTATGGTTTTTGGTTTTTGGTTTTTGGTTTTTGGTTTTCCGGTTTTTGGTTTTTGGTTTTTGGTTTTTGGTTTTTGGTATTTGGTTTTTGGATTTTCGGTTTTTGGTTTTTGGTTTTTGGTTTGGTTTTTGGTTTTTGGTTTTTGGTTTTCGGTTTTTGGTTTTTGGTTTTTGGTTTTTGGTTTCTGGTTTATGGTTTTTGGTTTTTTGGGCTTTGGTTTTTGGTTTTTGGTTTTTGGTTTTTGGTTTTTGGTTTTTGGTTTGTTGGTTTTTGGTTTTTGGTTTTTGGTTTTTGGGTTTTAGTTTTTTGGTTTTTGGTTTTTGGTTTTTGGTTTTTGGTTTTCTATTTTTGGTTTGGTTTTGGTTTTTTGGTTTTCGGTTTTTGGTTTTTGGTCCTTGGTTTTTGGTTCTTGGTTTTTGGTTTTTGGTTTTTTGGTTTTTGGTTTTTGGTTTTTGGTGTTTTTTTTGGTTTTTGGTTCTTGGTTTATGGTTTTTGGTTTTTTGGTTTTTGGTTTTTGGTTTTTGGTTTTTTGGTTTTTGGCTCTTGGTTTCTGGTTTTTGGTTTTTTGGTTTTTGGTTCTTGGTTTTTGGTTTTTTGGCCTTTGGTTTTTGGTTTTTGGTTTTTGGGCTTTGGTTTTATGGTTTTTGGTTTTTGGTTTTTGGTTTTTGGTTTTCCGGTTTTTGGTTTTTGGTTTTTGGTTTTTGGTTTTTGGTATTTGGTTTTTGGATTTTCGGTTTTTGGTTTTTGGTTTTTGGTTTGGTTTTTGGTTTTTGGTTTTTGGTTTTTGGTTTTTGGTTTTTGGTTTTTGGTTTTTGGTTTCTGGTTTATGGTTTTTGGTTTTTTGGGCTTTGGTTTTTGGTTTTTGGTTTTTGGTTTTTGGTTTTTGGTTTGTTGGTTTTTGGTTTTTGGTTTTTGGTTTTTGGGTTTTAGTTTTTTGGTTTTTGGTTTTTGGTTTTTGGTTTTTGGTTTTCTATTTTTGGTTTGGTTTTGGTTTTTTGGTTTTCGGTTTTTGGTTTTTGGTCCTTGGTTTTTGGTTCTTGGTTTTTGGTTTTAAGTTTTTTGGTTTTTGGTTTTTGGTTTGTGGTTTTTGGTTTTTGGTTTTTGGTTTTTGGTTTTTGGTTATTGATTTTTGGTTTTTTGGTTTTTGGTTTTTGGTTTTTGGTTTTTGGTTTTTGGTTTTTGGTTTTTGGTTTTTGGTTTTTGGTTTTTGGTTTTTGGTTTTTGGTTTTTGGTTTTTGGTTTTTGGTTTTTGGTTTTTGGTTTTTGGTTTTTGGTTTTTGGTTTTTGGTTTCTTGTTTTTGGTTTTTGGTTTTTGGTTTTTGGTTCTTGGTGTTTGGGTTTTGGTTTTTGGTTTTTTGGTTCTGGTTTTTGGTTTTTTGGATTTTGGTTTTTGGTTTTTGGTTTTTGGTTTTTGGTTTTTGGTTTTTGGTTTGTGGTTTTTGGTTTTTAATTTTTGGTTTTTTGGTTTTTGGTTTTTGGTTTTTGGTTTTTGGTTTTTGGTTTTTGGTTTTTGGTTTTTGGTTTTTGGTTTTTGGTATTTGGTTTTTTGTTTTTGGTTTTTGGTTTTTGGTTTTTGGTTTTTGGTTTTTGGTTTTTGGTTTTTGGTTTTTGGTTTTTGGTTTTTGGTTTTTGTTTTTTCGTTTTTGGTTTTTGGTTTTTCGTTTTTGGTTTTTGGTTTTTGGTTTTTGGTTTTTGGTTTTTGGTTTTTGGTTTTTGGTTTTTGGTTTTTGGTTTCTGTTTTTTCGTTTTTGGTTTTTGGTTTTTGGTTTTTGGGTTTTGGTTTTTGGTTTTTGTTTTTGGTTTTTGGTTTTTGGTGTTTGTTTTTTGGTTTTTGGTTTTTGGTTTTAGGTTTTTGGTTTTTTGGATTTTGGTTTTTGGTTTTTGGTTTTTGGTTTTTGGTTTTCGGTTTTTGGTTTTTGGTATTTGGGTTTGGTTTTTGGTTTTTGGTTTTGGTTTTGGTTTTTGGTTTTGGTTTTTGGTTTTTGGTTTTTGGTTTTTGGTTTTTGGTTTTTGGTTTTTGGTTTTTGGTTTTTGGTTTTTGGTTTTTGGTTTTTGGTTTTTGGTTTTTGGTTTTTGGTTTTTGGTTTTTGGTATTTGGTTTTTGGTTTTTGGTTTTTGGTTTTTGGTTTTCTATTTTTGGTTTGGTTTTGGTTTTTTGGTTTTCGGTTTTTGGTTTTTGGTCCTTGGTTTTTGGTTCTTGGTTTTTGGTTTTTGGTTTTTTGGTTTTTGGTTTTTGGTTTTTGGTGTTTTTTTTGGTTTTTGGTTCTTGGTTTATGGTTTTTGGTTTGTGGTTTTTTGGTTCTGGTTTTAAGTTTTTTGGTTTTTGGTTTTTGGTTTGTGGTTTTTGGTTTTTGGTTTTTGGTTTTTGGTTTTTGGTTATTGATTTTTGGTTTTTTGGTTTTTGGTTTTTGGTTTTTGGTTTTTGGTTTTTGGTTTTTGGTTTTTGGTTTTTGGTTTTTGGTTTTTGGTTTTTGGTTTTTGGTTTTTGGTTTTTGGTTTTTGGTTTTTGGTTTTTGGTTTTTGGTTTCTTGTTTTTGGTTTTTGGTTTTTGGTTTTTGGTTCTTGGTGTTTGGTTTTTGGTTTTTGGTTTTTTGGTTCTGGTTTTTGGTTTTTTGGATTTTGGTTTTTGGTTTTTGGTTTTTGGTTTTTGGTTTTTGGTTTTTGGTTTGTGGTTTTTGGTTTTTAATTTTTGGTTTTTTGGTTTTTGGTTTTTGGTTTTTGGTTTTTGGTTTTTGGTTTTTGGTTTTTGGTTTTTGGTTTTTGGTTTTTGGTATTTGGTTTTTTGTTTTTGGTTTTTGGTTTTTGGTTTTTGGTTTTTGGTTTTTGGTTTTTGGTTTTTGGTTTTTGGTTTTTGGTTTTTGGTTTTTGGTTTTTGTTTTTTCGTTTTTGGTTTTTGGTTTTTCGTTTTTGGTTTTTGGTTTTTGGTTTTTGGTTTTTGGTTTTTGGTTTTTGGTTTTTGGTTTTTGGTTTTTGGTTTTTGGTTTCTGTTTTTTCGTTTTTGGTTTTTGGTTTTTGGTTTTTGGGTTTTGGTTTTTGGTTTTTGTTTTTGGTTTTTGGTTTTTGGTGTTTGTTTTTTGGTTTTTGGTTTTTGGTTTTAGGTTTTTGGTTTTTTGGATTTTGGTTTTTGGTTTTTGGTTTTTGGTTTTTGGTTTTCGGTTTTTGGTTTTTGGTATTTGGGTTTGGTTTTTGGTTTTTGGTTTTGGTTTTGGTTTTTGGTTTTGGTTTTTGGTTTTTGGTTTTTGGTTTTTGGTTTTTGGTTTTTGGTTTTTGGTTTTTGGTTTTTGGTTTTTGGTTTTTGGTTTTTGGTTTTTGGTTTTTGGTTTTTGGTATTTGGTTTTTTGTTTTTGGTTTTTGGTTTTTGGTTTTTGGTTTTTGGTTTTTGGTTTTTGGTTTTTGGTTTTTGGTTTTTGGTTTTTGGTTTTTGTTTTTTCGTTTTTGGTTTTTGGTTTTTCGTTTTTGGTTTTTGGTTTTTGGTTTTTGGTTTTTGGTTTTTGGCTTTTGGTTTTTGGTTTTTTGGTTTTTGGTTTTTGGTTCTTGGTTTTTGATTTTTGGTTTTTAGGTTTTTGGTTTTTGGTTTTTGGTATTTGGTTGTTGGTTTTTGGTTCTTCGTTTTAGTTCTTCGTTTTAGGTTTTCGGTTTGTTTGGTTTTGGTTTTTGGTTTTTGGTTTTTGGTTATTTTGTTTTTGGGATTTGGATTTTGGTTTTTGCTTTCTGGTTTTGGTGTTTGGTTTTTGGTTTTTTTTTTGGTTTTGGTTTTTATTTTTTGGTTTTTGGCTTTTGGTTTTTGGTTTTTGGGTTTTTGGTTTTGGGTTTTTGGGGTCTTGGTTTTTGGTTTTTTGGTTTTTCGCTTTTATTTTTTGGTTTTAGGTTTTTGGTTTTTGGTTATTCCTTTTTGTTTTTGGTTTTTGGTTTTTTTGTTTTTGGTTTTTGGTTTTTGGTTTTGGGTTTTTAGTTTTTGGTTTTTTGTTTTTGGTTTTGGTTTTTCGTTATTCGTTTTTGTTTTTGGTTTTTGGTTTTGGAATTTGGTTTTGGGATATGGGTTTTTGGTTTTTGATTTTTGGTTTTTGGTTTTTGGTGTTGGGTTTTGGGTTTTTGGTTTTTGGTTTTTCGTTTTTCGTTTTTGGTTTTTCGTTTTTGGTTTTCGTTTCTGGTTTTGTTGTGTTTTTCGTTTTGTTTTGTTAATTTTATCGTTTTTTTTTGTTGTGTTTGTCGTTTTGTTGTGTTATTTCGTTTTGTTTTGTTGTTTTTTTCGTTTTGTTTTGTTGTGTTTTTCGTTTTGTTCTGTTGTGTTTTTCGTTTTGTTTTGTTAATTTTTTCGTTATGTTTTGTTGTGTTTTTCGTTTTTTTATGTTGTGTTTTTCGTTTTGTTTTGTTGTGTTTTTCGTTTTACTTTGTTGTGTTTTTCGTTTTGTTTTGTTGTGTTTTCGTTTTTGGTTTTTCGTTTTTCGTTTTTGGATTTCGTTTTTGGTTTTCGTTTTTGGTTTTATGGTGTTTTTCGTTTTGTTTTGTTAATTTTTTCGTTTTGTTTTGTTGTGTTTATCGTTTTGTTGTGTTATTCCGTTTTGCTTTGTTATTTTTTTCGTTTTGCTTTGTTGTGTTTTGCGTTTTGTTTTGTTGTGTTTCGCGTTTTGTTTTGTTGTGTTTTTCGTTTTGTTTTGTTGTGTTTTTCGACTCACTCGGGACTCGGGACTCGGGACTCAGAACTCGGGGGTTGGGACTTGGGACTTGGGACTTGTGACTTGGGACTTGGGACTTGGGATTTGGGACTTAGGACTTGGGACTTGGGACGTGGGACTTGAGACTTGGGACTGGGGACTTGGGACCTGGGATTCGGGACTTGGGACTTGGGACACCAAAACTTTAAATCGCTTTTTCTCCCCTTGAACGCCCGAATTCGGCGTTTTTACGATTTAGTTCAAAGGCTTGGCAGATCTCTACCTTTGATCGTTCACTGTGATTTACTACCCGCGCTGCAATGGAGTATAAATACGCAGAGGAATAATGCTACTGGATTCAGTCCAAACGAAACCATATTCGAATTTACACTTAGAGATGTGACAAATAATAATCTTATCTCAGTTCTGCAACACGAGTTTATTAACAAAAACGATTCAGAACCAGCACTTGTGGACCCAGCAACTAAACGAAATACAGCTTTGGAGAATATTGAAGATCAGCGGCTGCGTTAGAAAGAACGTTTCGACAAAAAGCATTCTTCGCCCAAAGAATATATGATTAACGATATTGTACTCATTGAGAACGAAGCTGTTTCGACTGGGGAGAGTCGGAAGTTGGAACCCAAATTTAAGGGACCCTATATAATCGCCCGCATTCTTGGCAAGGACCGGTGCCTTTTCGATGACATACCAGGCTTACGAATTTCACAAAAGCCGTTTTGTTCAGTTTAAGCCGTTGACAAGATCCGACCGTGGTGCTCAAAACCACCGGAAATCGAAACCGACGAAGAAACCAATGATGGAGACAGCAGTGACGAAATCAAGGACGATTCCGATGCAGGAATGGCCGATTTGTCAGTTAAAGCACACCAAACATCACAGACACGACGATACTGTCATTCGACATGAGGCAGTCAAGGTCCACCATCCGCCGTGAATTGATTGCCCAATAAATTTTTTAATTGATATTTTCGTTCTTTTTGTTATTATTCACATCCATTGTTCCTCCCCACCGAATCATCCTGACACCAGTCTATTCTTTACGGCAAGTACGAATTTGTAATATTATTTACAAATACACTATTCTTTATGAATGTTGAAATAGGAAAAAAACACTAAAACTTTAAATCGCTTTTTCTCCCCTTAAACGTGTGAATTCGGCGTTTTTACGATTCAATTAAAAGGCTTGGCAGATCTCTAGCTTTGATCGTTCACTGTTCCCACAATTTCTATCCGATTGTCAAAATTTTGGTCTCATTTTGTAGCTGCCAGTCTATTCTTTACGACAAGTACAGATTTGTAATAGTATTTTCGAATGCACTATTTTTCATGAAGATTGAAATAGGAAAAAAAAACACCAAGACTTTAAATCGCTTTTTCTCCCCTTAAACGTTTGAATTCGGCGTTATATCCGTTAAGTTTAAAGGCTTGGCAAATCTCTAGCTTTGATCGTTCACTGTGCCCACAATTTCTATCCGATTGTCAAAACTTTGGTCTCATTTTGTAGCTGCCAGTCTATTCTTTGCGACATGTACAAATTTGTTATATTATTTACAAATACACTATTTTTTATGAAGGTTGAAATAGAAAAAAAAACACGAAAACTTTAAATCGCATTTTCTCCCCTTAAACGTGCGAATTCGGCGTTTTTAACGATTTAATTTAAAGATTTGGCAGATCTCTAGCATTGGTCTTTCACTGTGCCCACAATTTCTGTCCGATCGTCAATATTTTAGTCGCATTTTGTAGCTGCCAGTTTATTCTTTACGATAAATACAAGTTTGTAATATTTTTTACAATCTGAATATTTTTTGTGAAGGTTGAAATAAGAAAAAAAACACCAAAACTTTAAATCGCTTTTTCTCCCCTTAAACGCGCGAAATCGGCGTTTTCACGATTTAGTTTAAAGGCTTGGCAGATCTCTAGCTTTGATCGTTCACTGTGCCCACAATTTTTATCTGATTGTCAAAATATTGGTCTCATTTTGTAGCTGCCAGTCTATTCTTTACGACAAATACAAATTTTTAATATTATTTACAAATACACTATTTTTTTATGAAGGTTGAAATAGGATAAAAAATACCAAAACTTTAAATCGCTTTTTCTCCCCTTAAACGTGCAAATTCGGCGTTTTTACGATTTAATTTTAAAAGCTTGACAGATCTCTAGTTTTGATCGTTCACTGTGCCCACAATTTCAATGCGATTGTCAAAGTTTTGGTCTCATTTTGTAGCTGCCAGTCTATTCTGTACGACAAATACAAATTTGTAATATTATTTACAAATACACTTTTTCTTATGAAGGTTGAAATAGGAAAAAAAAACACCAAAACTTTGAATCGCTTTTTCTCCCCTTTAACGTGCGGATTCGGCGTTTCTACGATTTAGTTTAAAGGCTTGGCAGATCTCTAGCTTTGATCGTTCACTGTGCCCAAATTTTTTATCGTGTCTGTGATGTTTGATTGTCAGTTAAAGCACACCAAACATCACAGACACGACGATACTGTCATTCAACATGAGGCAGCCAAGGTCCGCCATCCGCCGTGAATTGATTGCCCAATAAATTGTTTAATTATTATTTTCGTTCTTTTTGTTATTATTCACATCCATTGTTCCTCCCCACTGAATCATCCTGACACCAGTCTATTCTTTACGGCAAGTACGAATTTGTAATATTATTCACAAATACACTATTCTTTATGAATGTTGAAATAGGAAAAATAACACTAAAACTTTAAATCGCTTTTTCTCCCCTTAAACGTGTGAATTCGGCGTTTTTACGATTCAATTAAAAGGCTTGACAGATCTCTAGCTTTGATCGTTCACTGTGCCCGCAATTTCCATGCGATTGAAAAAAGTTTTGGTCTCATTTTGCAGCTGCCAGTCTATTCTTTACGACAAGTACAAATTTGTGATATTATTTACAAATACACTATTTTTTATGAAGGTTGAAATAGGAAAAAAAGTACCAAAACTATAATCGCTTTTTCTCCCCTTAAACTTTTGAATTCGGCGTTTTATCCGTTAAGTTTAAAGGCTTGGCAAATCTCTAGCTTTGATCGTTCACTGTGCCCACAATTTCTATCCGATTGTCAAAATGTTGATCTCATTTTGTAGCTGCTAGTCTATTCTTTACGACAAGTACAAATTTGTAGTATTATTTACAAATACACTATTTTTTATGAAGGTTGAAATAGGAAAAAAACACGAAAACTTTAGATCGCATTTTCTCCCCTTAAACGTGCGAATTTGGTGTTTTTACGATTTAATTTAAAGGGTTGGCAGATCTCTAGCATTGGTCTTTCACTGTGCCCACAATTTCTGTCCGATCGTCAATATTTTAGTCGCATTTTGTAGCTGCCAGTTTATTCTTTACGATAAATACAAGTTTGTAATATTATTTACAATTTTAATATTTTTTATGAAGGTTGAAATAGGAAAAAAAATACCAAAACTTTAAATCGCTTTTTCTCCCCTTAAACGTGCAAATTCGGCGTTGTTACGATTTAGTGTAAAGGCTTGGCAGATTTCTAGCTTTGATCATTCACTGTGCCCACAATTTTTATCTGATTGTCAAAATGTTGGTCTCATTTTGTAGCTGCCAGTCTATTTTTTACGACAAATACAAATTTGTATAATATTATTTACAAATACACTATTTGTTTTATGAAGGTTGAAATAGGAAAAAAAATACCAAAACTTTAAATCGCTTTTCCTCCCCTTAAACGTGCAAATTCGGCGTTTTCACGATTTAATTTTAAAGGCTTGGCAGATCTCTAGTTTTGATCGTTCACTGTGCCCACAATTTCTATGCGATTGTCAAGGCTTTGGTCTCATTTTGTAGCTGTCAGTCTATTCTTCACGACAAATACAAATTTGTTACATTATTTACAAATACACTTTTTCTTTTGAAGGTTGAAATAGGAAAAAAAAACACCAAAACTTTGAATTGCTTTTTCTCCCCTGAAACGTGCAAATTCGGCGTTTTTACGATTTAGTTTAAAGGGTTGGCAGATCTCTAGCTTTGATCGTTCACTGTGCCCACAATTTTTATGCGATTGTCAAAGCTTTGGTCTCATTTTGTAGCTGCCAGTCTATTCTTTACGACAAGTACAAATTTGTAGTATTATTTTCAAATACACTATTTTTTATGAAGGTTGAAATAGGAAAAAAAACACCAAAACTTTAAATCGCTTTTTCTCCCCTTAAATGTGTGAATTCGGCGTTTTCACGATTTAATTTAAAGGCTTAGCAGATCTCTAGTTATGGTCGTTCACTGTCATAGAGATACAGGACTTTAGAGAGGAGAACAAACAACTTTCCCTTAATTCACTAATACTTATATAAATTTACAACGACCAAACAAATTTGTTCAGAGATGACGAAAAGTAGGGGCAATAATTCATGCATTTTCATTGCAGTAACACATAATAAATTTAATGTGGACTGTTTCATTAAAATCAATATTTTAAAATTTATTTTGCTGAGGCTAAATAATTTAACAAGTTTTTAATGTTATAAAATTTCAGACTAAAATAAAAGCATCCAATTTCTATACATTAGTTTTTTTTGCATTACTGATATTGATGATCAATCATTTCACAAAAAATTACTAGCAAAAAAACAAATCCAAGCGAAAAATTATTTGCTGCATCCGAAACTTAATAACGTACAGAAAAATTAAAAATTAAAATAACTTGCGGCGTCCAGAACTTCGAAAATTAGCAAGCAAAATATTTTATACAATATCAAATAACAAAATTTTAAAATTTCAATTGCCCCCATTAATATTTCCATTTGACTATTTCACTGACTCTTGGGGAACAAACTAAACAAGAATGTAAGCTGAGCACGAAGAAAACAGCACGAAGAATTAAGCCACGCCCACGTAAACAAACAGATGAAGCACTGACTGATTATCAAGGAAACGTACGTAATTAACACTAACTAAATCAAAATGTTCAAAAAATAGACGCACACTCAAAAAATAAAGCCGCAATTGCCAACTTACCTGTGAAACGATGTTCCTGGCAACCGGCATTTCGTATCATTTCCGCACGTAAACACTATGCACTTCATTATTAGTTTTCTATGTTTGTAACTAGTGTCACTATCACTTAATCACTTCACTTTGTTCTTTAAACCTCCCCTCACGTATTACACGATATTAAAATCAAATCAACACTTTCGATTTGAAATTATTTGATCAAATTCGACGGAAATCCCGACGCATAAAATTTTTACTCACGTCTATCAGTCGATTTGACAGAAGTGCAACTGCGGGTTCAATTTAAGTGACACGAATTAGCTCAGTTGCTACGGATGGGGAAAACGAATTTTTAAGTAATGACTTGTTCACGCTAAGTGAGTGATCTCATACCATCAAAGGTTGGTTAATGAGTTGCGTCCTTACTGGTTAAATATGAATTGAATGAATCAGAGTTAACGGTATCTATAATATGCGGCAATTTTCGTTTGCAGTTAATGTACTTTTATCAGTTTTGTCGTAAAACTGTAATGAAAGTTAATTAAACTGAGCAAAAGCGTGACCATAACTTAACACCAAATACCTTCCTAACGGCAATGTAAGCTGAATGACAGTTTCTAGCCCGAGTGTGCCCGAAAATGTGCACAAATGTAAATATTAATTTGAATCTGATATTTATGAATTAAAAAATTGATTTTCATCCGAGAATATGAATTTGTAACTTGTCAAATATGTGCATGAAGCTGTAATGAGTCATTAGAATTTTGAACGCTATAAGTGCTGTCCGCACTCATAAATCTACAAAAAGTCATAAATGACCAGGCTGGTTTAGTATATACCAATCTACAATACCCACGAAAAGAGCCGAAGGTGGCAACTGCCAATGAGGGGAAAAACTGGTCAAATCAAATTGTTGGGACGCTCACGGACAGGAATTTATACGATTACAGCCCCTCTAATATCTTGTTCCTCTAAGGTTACCACAAACAAACAGCAACCACATAAAGTCTGGGCGCCCACAGTGATTTTTAGTGAAGATGAAAGAAAATCGCTATTTGCAGTTGTATTTGTTTATATGTAAGTGCGCCCAACAGATTTTTACGATTTTTTTTGCCACAGAAGTCGCAAAACATTTGCGATTGATTCCGTCAGTCCATATGAGAAGAAGATGCATAAGTTCTGATAATTTCCTTACGAGCTGGCCGCGCCACGCATTGTAACAAATGCATTCCCATATATTTGCCTCAGCAATTTTCCTATATCTCAAAGCAATCATTCATCTACATACGTTGAAGTGCACGATTTTGAAATCAAAATGAAGAAAGAGAAAAATCTTGGCGATCATTCCTTCACCTCACAGTAACACTGAAAATCATTAGCTGTTGTTAAAGGCCTGTATCATCTGTTCTCTCTCTAGAGAATCCAAGAAGACACGTAGCAACAGTTACCAGGTATATCCTTCGAAATTAACTGCTTTACGATAGCTTCGTCTGGATGAAATAACATCAAGCCAAATCCGTCACAAAATTTAGTGGAGAAAGTCCAAAAATGGGACATAACACAATACTACAGATCTCAGCAATTTCGACACGTAGCCTTAATTATGTAACCTAGGGAAAATCTGAAAAAAGTAGTAACTCATTTCTCTCGCAATTCCGCTAGCTGCTTTATACCATATGACCAATTCGAATTCAAATAAAAAACAAGTTGAGTAGACAGACCTGCGCTCATGTCAAAAGGGTTTTGTATCCAACTTCTCAGAAATGCAGTCACCAGCAACGAATAAAGTCAAGAAACATGTCACAGAGATGTGCAAGTTTGAAAGAAAATCCATTGTTTTTCTAATTTCAACGGTCGCCATTTTGTTGCAAACCAACAAAAATCACTCAAAACATGAATTCCCGAAAATATTTATGTTGTTAACCTTATTTGAAAATTTCAGGAAGATCAAATCAAAACTGCAATGACTGATTTGATGGCCATAAAATATCAAAATCATGTGTTATTGTTGTTGTACATTATTCGTGAAATTTCAAATGGCTATAACTTCCGTGTATATGGTTCGATTCTCATCAAACTTACAAAGTTTAAGAAGTTTTGTTCAGCTTAAGGGTAGGGAGAGCTCACCCCGGATAAAATAGTTGGGGTGATGCTCGAATCGGTTGACAAATGGAACCACGTGCCACGTTATGCTCGGGCATTCCTAAAATATAAAAGGGACTCACAGCAGCCGGGGGCACTGGGGCTGGGGGATCGCTTTTCTAGCACTTCCTCTTCCCGTCTTCCCTCCCGCTAGGAAAGGGATGCCCAGCTTGAAGGCGCCTCACGGCGTAACAAAACGAGACCTGGCCCGAAGTAATGTGCCAAACGGTTCCAGGCTGGGCTCTCAGGTTGACAGGGGAGGTGTTCAGTGGGTAGTTCAGTCGCGCATGGGAGTCCCACATTCTGTGAATAAATGGCATTCACCTCCTACCACAAAAAAAAGGGTACTTATAAGATTTTATTGGGAAAATGTGAAATTCGAATTTCATACTATTACTAACAAAGTTCAGCGAATTTTGACTTCTAAGGTATTTGCTGTTGTTGTACTCATACACACCTACCTTCGTTATTTTGTTCAGATTTTTCAGATCACAGGTGTCCAATCGCGAGGGGGGACACTAATTTTTCGTGTATTTTCCCTCCCTGTGGGCCTCTCGAAGCAAAAAGGGTCAAATTAAGACCTGTTTTGAAAAGCTCTCATCAAGAACCATTTGATACCCATATTGGCTAGCTCTTCTTTTTTAAAAGCCACTCCCCTATACGAAGAGACCCCGCATAAATACTTTATTAAATTATTTTGTAGTTGAACTTTGAAGAGAGCACCAGGTTACAACTGCATACAAAATTTGATGTTTCTAGCTTAAGTAGTTTGAGAGAAAAAGTGCTGTGACATACGGATGAACGGACAGACAGGACGCGATTTTAGTAGGGTTTAGTAAATTATTTTAGAAAACCCTTAAAATAAAAATATGTCAACGGAATAAGCAATACTCTTTTTTCACGAATCTCTTAGAGAAAATAGCCACTGTTACCTACACAAAAAGACAGATAAAATAATGGACGCGAACTGAGCTTATTTTTGTCCATACGTAAGTGAAGGCTTTTTAATACATAGATGCCTTCCTCTCCCATGTGAATTGAAAACCCTTCACCTTCCACGATGCTAACACATCCACACACTTAAGTGACTCTCTAGTTGCTCTCACGAAAATACCACTCCTCTTAAACTCTAACCCCCAAATTGTGAACCAAAAATCAACCATATGTTTGAAAACATATGATTCGTGTAAATTCAACAGATGAAACGATTAGTCAAGTTGAATTTGAAATTGTAAACAGGAAAATTTTTGTAGATGCAAAAATGATAATAATTAAACTGAAAAGTTTGCCAGGCATCGCGAGTGTTGCTGTGCCGGGAAAAGGAAAATGTAGTGATGTGTGTGGGATTGAAAAAAAGCTATAGGAAGCATGTCAGGGACGTATCCTTCGTAGGGTAAGTCATATTGAATCTTTTATTTCGTTTAAGTTAGAACACCCCCACGAAAAATTGATTTTGTTCAAGATCCGAAAATTTATGGGAGACGTCACGTCAAATTTATTTGAAATTCGAATCAACAGCTGATAGCGCGCCAACTTCACGCCACATCATAACGTGCTTCAACCTTCACGATGTATTTCGCATCCATTCTCTCTGACATCTATCCTGCACAATAGATAAGAACAAGTTGCGCTTATCTCAAAAGGGTTTTGTACTTAACCTACAATATGAGGATAAATAGAACGATTCAATTCCAGAAAAATTTTTATGGTATGCACAACAAATATATTCTTGCTTGAAAAAAACTTCATCCAAACCAGTCAAAATTTTGTTCCAATATTGCTAAAATCATTGACTGACCCGAATCTTAAATGTTATTTTGTTATTCATTTTATCTGAAAATTTGGAGAAAATTGAATCAAAATTGTAGTGTCTGGTTCGATGGAAAGCCCATTTAGTATAATAATCGCATACTCGTATACTGGAGGAAATTCAAATGGCTATAAAGTCGGTAAATTTTATTGAAACTTATAGAATAAGATGATATTTTAAAGAACTTCTTATCGTACATGGTTGATTTCATCAAATTTAATGATACTGATACAATTTTACTGACGAAAATGTTAGATCCTATAACTATTAGGAAAGTTCAATGAATTTCGGCCTCTAAGTGATTTGTTACTGGATGTACCTTCATGATTTTTAAGGCTTTCTGATAGAAATTTAGCGAAAACTTACTAGTTTTGCGTCCTATCTGCCTGGCTATTTGTCTGTTCATCCGTTCGTCTATCTATCGTCCATCTATCCGTGAGTCACAAGAAATTTCTTCCAAAACTATAAAAACTACAAAGCTCAAACTTTGTGAAAAGGTCAGAAGTGGTGGTCCCTCAAAAGTTTAGGTCTTATCAACTATATCTAAATTTTGTAAGTGGGTCCCTCCGCATAACGAAATGACCCTAAATAAATTTTTTCATTAAATGTAGCCGAGTAGGGTATCAAATGAAAGGTCTTAGCACTTCAGAATCATTTTTTGCATTAAAAGTCCAGGGGGAGGCAAAATGCACGAACGATATTTGTGTCCCCTCCCCTCACGATTTGGACACCCTTGAGCCGAAAATCTGAAAAAATCACGAAGGTAGGTCTTTATGAGTCCAAAGGCAACAAATACCTCAGCAATCAAAATTCACTCAACTCTGTTAATAATTGTATGATTTGTGAATTTTACATTTTCCCCCAAAACCGAAACGGTACCCTTAAACTGCTTAAAGTTTTACATTTATGTAGATTGATATAACACCCAAATGCCTACAAAATTTCATGGAAACGAAAATTACAAACACAATAACACTTCTTGATAGTTAATATATATTTCAAATCGATCAAGGGACTCTTATTTCCTTTGGGTTTTCATGAAAATTGAAGGAATAGTGATTTACCAGAATGTGTTCAATGAGCCGCGCATTCTGAAAAATTATTTAGCATGTAACAAAATCGCGGCTGTTATGTGCTTATGAACGAGACTGCATCTTTTGGATGAATTAGAACGATTTCTTAAACAAGTATTGGGTAAATAATTCAAATAATCAATTTATGGCATCAGAAATTTTTTTCGAACCTTAGAGTGGTTACAAAGCTCTTCTGTTAGGAACACTATCCTGTATCCTCTATTTGTTTCATAAATGATTATAATTGTAGGTTCTCATCTTCAGTCATTCATTAAATTGAATCAAGTGTTAAAAGCATGTACCCTAAACGTTGAAATTCGGGCAAAATAATAAAATCTACCCATTCAAAACAGCCACCATTTGATTTTACGATTACTTATACTACTAGATGAACCAATTCTCAAAGATATTCATGATCCGTATCATTCCTGAAACTTTCATGCAAATCCCAGCAAACATGTAGTATCTGAGATGGTAAAAAGCGCATATTGTTCCACAGCCATATGTTTCCATACTAATATAGCGCATATTGTTCCATAGTGAAACAGGAAAATTCAAACTCCTATAACTTCGTTAAATACCATTTGATCTTTGTGAAACTTTATGGAGAAGTTAAACTTATAAATAGTCATTTTTGTGCTGAATTTTATTGAATTTAGAGGTACCGTTAAGATTTAATTCAAATCAACGCCTTCTCATGTATTTCTCATTCTTGTACGCATAAAGACCTACATTTATGATTTTTTCAGATTTTTTGGATAAAAGGTGTCCAATCACGAGGGGGTACGCAAAAAAATCGTACAGTTTTCCTTCCCCTGCCCCGCACGGTATCGATAAGGCATTTTTAAGACTTGTTTTGAAAATAACTCCCTGAAACCTTTACAATGATACCGTGCTTGACTACTAATGGTGAACATTTTTTTTGAAGCGTCGTACCCTTATATGGGGAGACCCCCCTTAAAATTCTTCGAGAAAAATGTTCACCCTTGAACTTTCATAAAGTCACCACTTCCGGCCTTTCCAGAAAGATTCATGGCTATAGATTCTATAGTTTCGGTTTTACTGCTGTGACATACAGACGGACGGGCACAGGTCGTGATTTGAATAGGGTTTTGTATTTTAGTACAAACCCCTAAAAAGGCGTTCAATACCGTTTGGGTTAAAGGACTTCTTTTAAAATTCTCTCTCACTGAGTTGCATAATAGAAAGTTTCTTAACAGGGAGATATCTAGAAATTAAAGTAGCTAACTAAACATTGGTCACTGTTCAAGTGCACTCTGAAGTTCCACGGGGATCCATACTTGGCCCAACACTTTCCAACCTATATATTTATGATATTACATCGGCTATCAATATCGCTAGAAATTTTAACCCAGATTGCAGTCCAAATCCAACCCCATACTCGGGCAGTTTTGAAGAAAGCCACAGCGGTAACAGCACCTTTATTCTCGGAGTTGACCATTAACGATTTATTGAAAGCACCATAAACGTGCGCTGGAATATGCTCGAAAAGGCTTGGGATTATTAACCACCCCGGGCGCTACGGTACGACTTTTAATGTCGTGATTTTTTATTCGCTGTGCGTACCCGGCCATTTAGGCCGGGCAATGAACTGAAAATCAAAACAGAGAAATGGACAGGTTAAAGTAGCAGAAGGGTGCTCTTGCTAAAAGGATATTGTAAAATAGTTCATAGCTTGAACAACGTCTTTTGAATATCAAGACGTCACTCATACACATTCTTTAAAATAAGCTCGGTAAACTAATATACGGTCATTATGTATGTTATTTCACCGCTATCTTATTTTCAGTATGCTGACCTCATTGTTTGAGTAATCATAAGAACCTTTCAATGCTACAAAACATTTCTAAAATTTCATCTAAATTCCTACATATCTTTAGTGTCTGCGCCCTTTGACAACCCATATGTCCATAATGTCACGCGTTATTGTTTTTGCAATTGATAAACTTAGAATCTTGGCTATTTATTGCTAAAATTTTATTTAATTTTCAAAAAACATAAATTTAATATCGAATAATTTACCTGTAAATACATGTTTTTCGCAAATTTAAAGGTCACCTTTTGATTTCATAGACGAAAACGTAAAATTCAAAAAATGTACAATTATCAACAAAGTTGATAGAATTTCGACTTCTGAGGTATTTGGTGGCCTTAAACCTGTAAAGATCTACTCCCTTGATTTTTTTTTTGAGATTTTTCGAATCAATCGCGAGGGGGATACAAATTTGTCAAACATTTACCCTCTGCCTGCATCCCTTGAAGCAAGAAGTGTTAGCTCAAGACATATTTCATCAAGGGCTTTCATTTGATACCCATATTAGCTACCTTTGGTGATTTTTTTTTTCAAGGGCCTCTCCCCAAAATGGGGGAGACCCTCCCCCTTAAACACCTCATAAAAATTATTTTATACTGAAAACTTTAAAGGGTCACCACTTAACATCTACTCACCAAATTTCATGTTTCTAGCATGGGTAATTTGCAAGAAAACTAGTTGTGACACATGGACGAACGGATGGACAGACAGGACGTGATTTCGTTAAGGCAATGTAAAATTATTTTACAATACCCTTAAAAAATTAATTTCTAAAAACATACCGAACCATGTCCACACACAAATGTCAGTGGTGAGACAAGACTCAATGCTACCTTCAGTAGGATAGAACAGCTGCAAAATACAGAGATTTTTCGTTCACAATGACAGACTTTGCGACATTATTTGAGGATGGTTTGTATATGTTAAAAGAAAAGTTCCCTGGCAAGTAATGACTTTTACTTTTCTTTACAGTAAAACTCGAAAAAAGCGAAAAGTGATGAATTTAGATCAAAGTTTACTAGTCAGAGTCGACTTTACTTGAGGGAAGGTATACTCTTACTAATTTAATTTAGTAAAAGTTGATTTTTGCAAAGAAACAGTCTAATATCTAAAGAAAAACAAATAAAAAGGTAAATTTTTATCATACAAAGAGAGATCGAAACATTTTTTATTTATTGCAGTATATTTTGAATTAAAATAGATGAAATTTCAAGGAACAGCATTCTATCGAAGATTTAACAAAATAGTTTTGTTCTCAAATAATAGTTGCCTACATCACAGTTGTAAAGCTGCTATTGGCAAGTTTCTTTAGTAATGCTCTGCATCGTTAATAGATTTTGCTTTTGAAGATATGGTCAGAAAGAGTCGTTTCTCCCAAAACCTTCTTGTTCAAATTGCTTTTGCTATATTTGATGTGATCAAAGTGGTATTTATCACTTTACCTTAATTAGGTCTAGAATCTGTGCTTAGAAATATCAGCCTGGACATTAATGATTGCAGTCGCTATTTTGCCGCATTTGTTGATGTGAATCCCACTGTACAGCCAACGTCAATAAGCTTAGCATATTGGCAATAGAACCATCTCGTTTAAGTGAAACAATAATACCGCCACAGTTAATCTGTTTTCATATAATATTTTCACCATACCCATGCCTTTCAATGCATACATAAATTTCTAATACTATTTAAAGTAAATTTATTTCACGTTCATCGCATTCATATTTTTTTACCTGTTCTGTTGCGTTGAAATCTTTTAGAGAACTCCTAAACGCGAGATATCTAATAAAAGTTGTTGCTTGTTAATAATAAATAAAAGCATTACCGAAAAACAAAAACCTTTAACGTTTTTATGAAATTTTAATCACACTTATCAGTACAGAATCAGCCATGTTCAATTATGCTGACGAATAAAGTTAACAACTTTATCGTGTACAAGAGAGCGGCTATCGATACCCCAAGTAAAGTCAAAGTGGTTGAATTGTTTGTAAGGAACTAAATATTTCGCTTTAGCATTACCCAAGTTGTTGAAGAGCCTTTCTGCATCGTATGGAGGAGCTAGCCAATCATTTTGTGAATAATGTAAAGCAACTGGTGCAGTTACTCTTTTCAAATTGTAGCATGGGGGCGTTAATGTTCCATATTTCCAGAAGTTAAGTGATCCCCAGTCGTACTGACAGAAGTTCTTCCAGCGAGCCATTTGTCCAAAGTGCAACATTTGTCTAACAGATGCTCCTGCTGGCGAGTGACCATTGATGACGGGAAGCATTGTCTGAATTCAGAATAATTTAATGGACATCTAGTTCACGCTCTTACACTTACATAATTTAGTTGAGCTGGATCAAATCCACCAATAAGGAATAAGTCATTAGCGCACGCTGCTTGGTAGAGGGAGTTATCACTGCAAAGAATAATCTTTGATTCAGCTTTGACAGCATCATTTGCGGCAAATTCATTGATACCAAACATATTAGCCCATAACTACCACAAAAGTATATTTTAGTTCATGAAAATAACTGAATCTACATACTTACATCTACTGATTCCAAGTTCAAGGCAATATATAAAATGTAGGGACTTTTAATATCAATGAATGAGGCAACTGGAGCCATTGCTTGCATAGAGTAAATTTTGCTGTTATACTCTGGACGCTCCGAACCCATAACGAAGAAGGTTGTTGTTCCCTAAAAAACGATATTTTACATTTCCGCTGTTGTCAATTGGATACCTTACTTGAGAGTGACCAATGTAATGAGTTTTAGGGAAACCTGTTTTACTCAAAATGTAATCAATGGTTGCTGGTAGGTCATATATAGCAATCTCATGCCAAGAAAAGTTCCAAAAATCACTGCTGCTAACAGAAAACTTTTTATGTCTCCTCGAATAACGGTTCCCGCGGTTATTGCCCATCCAAACATCATAGCCAAGTTCCCATAGATAATAGCCTTTTAGTGGAAGGAATGATTTTAGAAAATTTCTAGAAGGTACATTAATACGAAGAATTGTCTCATTCATATAGAACAATTATACAACATAAGAAACAAACGTAGGTTGTCTAAATACTGAACAGTATACGCGTGTTCTCCCAAATAAGCCTGGACTGACATTTCTTACCTAATCCAATGTTTGGTCCCATCAAAACCCACGTTCCGGAGCTGTCCATGTTTCCATGCTGTAAATATACTGGTTTCCCTCCAGGACGAGCAATGCGATGTACTTCCAAAAGATATCCATCAGCTGTTTCTACAGTGTGAGTCTCGGATGGATATCCGTACTTTTTCACTAGTTGAGGCTAAAATGAATGTTTGTTTGATTTCTTGATTTTAGTAATCCACTAGTAATATTGATGGTTTTGACCTACCGTGGTCAAGCGAGCATCTTCAGCAATATTTGGATCAACTGCTGACGTATAGCTGGCTATGACAAATAGGACTCCAGCAAAGGCTTTCAACATTATCTTAGAGAATATGATTGCTACTGCTAGTAGATTGGACCCTGAGCTGAAAATTTATACTTAAAGACTTATCAACGTATGAACAACGATAATTACTGTTAATTAAATATGAATTTTTTACTAATACCTGGAATTTAGATATGAGTACAATAGATTTATAATTCTCAACCAAAAATGCTTTGATCAATTAGATAACAAAAGCTCTATGACATTATATCAATAATACAAGGCATCAATTTTTATTTTCGGAACTCTACGAGTATATCTTAGTGCTTTTTAGTTAGTTGTCGTTAAAGTTTGTCACCATGGGCAACCTAAAGAACCTGTGGATGGTATAAACATTTGTGACAATTATTTGAGAAATAGAACCAAATGTTTGCATCGATAAAACGAATAACTATTATAGCTACAACAGAAGCTTTTAGAATAAATAAGTAAACCAGTTTTAAAGTACCGTGAAAAGGATGGGATATATTTCCTGGAAGTTAGTTAGTAGATTGAAATACCATTATTCCTAGAGAAACTGGGAGTATTAAGCAACTTTGGTGATTCTCACTTCTATGGTGGTGGTGGCATGGATGTATGCGGATTTTCATGGGAATACCGGCAAGTTACGGAGTCCAGCGAAATCTTTGCTATATGGTTTATCTGCATTATTTGACAGTAATAGAGATTCTCATGAAAAAAGCAAAGGCTAATCAATTTTTAACTTACTTCCAAAAGAAAGAATGTTATCATTTGCTGCATATATTTATTTTGTTGTTGCTTTTTAAGGTTTTGTACTGAAAGGTCACCACACATTATATGCTGATGATACTGTGCTTCTTTATTCAGGACATGATAAAGCTGCCATGGAAAATATCGTCAACGAGGATCTAGATAAATATCGTTCATGGCTTATAGAAAACAAGCTAGCATTGAATACTGCAAAGACAAAATACATTATTTTTAAACAAAGAATAAGGAAGACATAGAAGTTGACCTAAAAATAAGCGGCAAAATATTACAAAGAATGTTTAAAATATATATATCGGTCTTACCAATGCTAGGAACATTGAGAAGGTATAGAGATTTTCCAATGCATATAAAAAAACTTTTATATAATACATTTGTACTGACAAAGCTACATTATGCGGTGGTCATTTGGAGTTAATCGTCAAAGCAAAACTTTCATATTATATTCAGAATACTAGCTAAAGCCTATAAAAATGTTCTAAACCTTCCAATTCTCACTCCAACAAGACTAGTGTATCACGGACCAATGCACTCACCTTCAGTCAAATCATTAATATGGATAAAGCTAAGTTTATCTTCAAATGTCAAAAATCCAGTGAATTGGAGCAAAACTCGTTTATAAAAGTATTACAAATAAATCCATATAATCAAGTAATGCGAACAATTTTGTAATACCTTGCGCCAAAACTGATCAACTGAAGAACAATGCAACGAATGATGCTCTGCGTAAATACAACAATCTATAAGAAACAATGAAAAACGCAAACTCATTAGTGGTTTTTAAGAAAAGGCTTAAGGAACATCTAATAAATTAAAATGAATGATAAGTCCAAAGGATTAAAAATGCAGTATCTTAGGGCATTTTATTTTATTTTAGTTTTATTTCATTTTAGTTTTTATAAAGTCAGAGTCGTATTATAATATTTATTTTTTTTCATCTCTGAGAACTTTTCACGAATCGAAATAGACTAGCAAGGAAGGAGTACTTCACAGCATTTTGTGTTCCCCCTTATACCGATGTTTTAGCAAGCCTGGAGGCACACATTGGAATCGACGACGTGTGAAGTGCAGATCGCGCGAGCGTTGTGCGGCGATGTAAGAGTGATGGAGAGAGTGGAAGGGAATGGACGTATGAAAACTTAAAAAAAATATTCATCTCTTACGCCCGAGACATCAGAGGTGAATATGTTGAAAAGAAATGGGCCTAATATAGAGACCTGTGGGACATCCGAGTCAATACAAAATAGGTACGACCTAGCTCCAAAGGCAGCTCGTCCCCTCATGAAGCTACCTATAATTTCTACAATATGGGCCGAAAAGCCAAAATATATCATTTTGTAGAGAAGCCCATTGATCCATACAGAGTCTAAGGCTTTCTCCAATTCGATCAGGCAAGCTACAACAAGTCGTTATATCGGCTACGAATACGGGCATAGCATAAACCGTCGACTGAGCTTTTTTGAAGCCAAATTGTCTTTCCGGCACAATTCTTGCCCTGGTAGAGAATTGTATGATGCGTTCAATTATTACACTTTCAAGCAGCTTACCAATATTTGCAAGCAGCAAACTGGAACGATTATTGACTTCGCCAGTACTGTCCGAATTTTTGGCTATTGCAAATATTTTTGCACTAGTCCATTACTGAAGGAAGTAGCAAATGTTAATGCAGTTATCCAGAATGATCGCGAGGGGAACAAAGAAAATATGGGGAAGCCTTTTGAGCATATGATTGGAGATTCCATCAGCCCCTATTGATTTTTTGGAATCTTGCTCCAGTACCAACAAAGTGATTCGCTCAGGACTGACCACGGCCAGTAGTTACGTCAGAGAGATTTGAACCTGGTCAAGCACAATTGGCTATTGTCACCAGACAACCAAGCCGAATGAAGTGAAGTGATTACTCGCGAGTTATGAAAACCCAAACAGCTTTTGAGATATACTCACCTGTATGTTTCTTTTCTTCCTCAAAAGTCAACACTCCGGGAAATACGATGTGTGACAGTTAAATAATGAAATTAATTCCATGAAAACCGTATATTTAAAAATTATTCTACAACTCTGCCAGCCTCTTCAAATTAGTCCCCTTGGCAGCTATACAACGATTCCAGCGCGTTTTTTATGCTTCGTAACATTTCTAGAACGCTTCGACTGAAATATCCGCGCGTTTCCTCGTCACGGCCTCCTGGATGTCCGTAATCGACTCAAAATGGGTACTTTTGACTTTTTTACGGAACAAAAAAAGACACAGGGTGATATATTGGGCAAATAGGGTGGCTGTTGCAACACGGCGATCCCTTCTGAGGCCAAATACTGGAATATGCTGAGGGCGGTATGGTATGGCGCGTTGTCGTGATCTTCGCGCACAACTTTTTCATCCCAAAATCGTCAGTTAAAATTTGTGTGACTGTTTCACGGTTCGTACCCAGCTCCAAGGCCAACATTCGAACTGTTAAATGCCAATCTATATGGATTAGGGCGCGCACATCCTGTGGATTCGCGTCAGTCCGCACCTAGACTGGTCTTCCGCTCCACGCCTCATCTTCTACGCTTTCACGCCCCTCCTTAAACGCTCCAATGAAACACCTGGGCATGACTAAGAACACTATTACCATGCACTTTTACAATTTTAGAGTACATTTCCAAAGCTGTTTCGCCCAATCTGATGCAAAGTTTTATCGTGACGCGTTGCTCTTGATTTCATTTCTCCATTTTCGTGACGAGCACCACCTACACACGTCTACCGAACACGATACAGCAGGCGAAACAAGCTAGAGCGATGGTAAATATATCAGTGGACAGGAAAAGGTATCGGGGAAGGAGAAGGGAATTTCAAGGTCGCAGGTTTACCACAAGCGCGGCAGTAAAATCAGTCTCATTACTCGTAGATCCGGAATTATCAGTGAAAATTCATTTTGATTTTTTTTAAATGTTTCTTTGGTACTAATTTCATGTTTTCTTTTAGGTTTTCATTTCGTGTATCGTATATTCATTATTTTTGCTTTTTCTAAGTTTTATTATACACAAAATTGTTTAATATGTATTTGTGTAGTTTTCGTTCCTCTATATTAAGCTATTTTTATTGTTTTTCATCGTAATGATTTTATAAATACACTTGAATGATAGCAAATTGTTTAATATGATCATGTTTTCTTCATTATTATTATTTTCAATGCTTGATTTAATTATTTGCTTCTCAACTTTGTGTTTTTCATTTGTATTACATTTAAAGACTTAAACAACTTGTGCCAATACTTGAAATTTATTTTGATTAGTAAAGATGATTCAAAGAAATGAGAAACATTCGAATGAATATCAATAAAAACAGAATGTTATTCGTCATCGCTTCCAGTTGTTATGGCCCATCGGTCACGCCGTCCAATTTTCAAAACCGGCAGTTAGACGCCATCTTTATCAATAGACTAGGACTAGTGTTTCCTTGGTTTTCCCATTGGTCTCCACTCCGCAGTTTTTTCATCGAATTGCTTTTTCGGTACATGTTGTTCATCCATACATATCACGTTGTTATAAGTTCAAAGTGTTTTACGCGAACAATTGCCGTGAATAGGGCTAACCTCACGGTCTCCATAGATGGAGTTGAATTTAGCGTCAACCAGCACCCCTCACCCAGGCCCGGCTTGGGCTGCCAGGTTATAAATGATGATGAATGCCCCTCGCCTAGATGATGAGATAGCAGTTACCCCAGTTAAGAACCCGCCACATACTTGTTGGCGCACAAATCTCCTATCAAGCCTCAGAATGAAAACCAAAAACCACCATGTTTCAGCGAAGATAAGCTTCTTACCGTATAGGGGGTGACGGCAACCTGTCATGCCAGCCCATTGGAGTTTTCGTAATTTTATTATTGTGGAGATTCTAGGCTCGTCAAATTTTTTATACAACTTAAAATTGTAACTCGTTTGCCATCAATCTCAGTGTTTTTTCAGTTCCGTTATTCGCCTAAGCTCACTTTTCAAATGCAGATAATATGTTTGTTAAAGCTTGGATGAATGCCCATATCTCACATCTGTAATTACAGAATTGTATACTCGCAATTTTGTTCTCCTGTGTATAAAGTTTCCTTTAGGATCATCAAAACATAGTGAAAAGGCTTCCATGCAAGCTTAACTCGTTTTCGTATCTCTGCTGTTTCATTGGCATTTCTCGTCAATTTAGCACCTATTTATAAAAATTCACCTATATTTTCAATTATGTCCTGGCTGAGCATTAATTTTTGTGAGCTTTAAGAATGATTCTTATAGCACCATGCATTTTGTTTTTGCTAGATTAATTTGTAGCCCCATTTGTATGCGCATGGCCTAAGCGGTCATAAATGATCTTGATAAGATGCCAATCTCATCCACTTTGGCTACAATTTGACATGACTTATTCAGTAATGTACCATTTTTAAGAGTTTTGAGTTAAAAAACAAAATCTTATTGATATCACGACCTGTGCCTGTCTATCCGTCCGTCTTTATGCCACAGCAGTTTTTCTCCGAAACTATTGAAGCTACATAGAGAGGTGACCCCTCAAAATAAATTCGCTATTGGTGATCAAGTAGGGTGTCATTTGGGAAGGTTTCAATAAAGCCTTTTCAAAATAGGTCTTATAATTACCTTATCAGTACCGAGGGTGATGAAGGAAGGGGAGCTGTACAACATTTTCGCATACCCCCCTCGCGATTGGACACCTTTCATTCGAAAAATCTAAAAAAAAAATCAAGAATGTAGTCCAACAACAAATACTGAGAAGCCAACATTCACTCAACTTTATTAATAAAAGTATGGTTTATCAATTTTACATTTTCTTGAATAAAACTGTAACCCTACCCTTAAATTCAACAAAATTGGGTGGGCAATGGTTACGTTGACCGTTCGTGAGAAGTTTCAAAAAGATCAAATGGTATTTAACGAAGTTATGGGAACAATATGCGTTGTATTACCTTGGAACCATATGGCTATGAAACAATATACGCAAACAAAATGGTAGCTGTTTTAAATGAGAAAGTTGAGTAGATTTAAGCTATTTTTCGCCAATTTCAACATTTAAGGTACATGCTATTGACGCCTGATTGAATTTAATGAATGGCTGAAGATGAGAGGTGAAACAAGTCGATTGAGTAGGAGAGTGCTCCTACCAGAAGGGCTTCGTAACCATTCTAGGGTTCAAAACAAGTTTTCTGATGGCATGAATCGATGGCTTGAATTATTCATCCAATATTCGCATAAGAAATCATTCAAATTTAGCTTTAAGTTGCAGAGTCTCTTTCATAAGCACATGTCAGATGCCATTTCGTTGCAGCTTAAATAATTTTTATTGATGCTAGACCAATTGCATAGGTTCAAATTAAGTGCTATTACTTCTATTTTCATGAAACCCCGAAAAAAACAAGAGTACCTAGGTAGATTGGAATTATGGATCAACCATCAACACCTGTAATTGTTGTTATAATTATATACAATTGAAATGCTGATAAGTCACTTAATTATGATTTGATTTCCATGAAATTTCGTAGGCATAAGGGTCTTATATCAACATACATAGCTGTAAAATTTTAAGAACTTTAAGGGAACCATTTCAATTTTTGGGCGAAACTGTGTGATTTACAAATCATACTATTATATATTAACATAGTTGAGTGAATTTTGATTTCAGAGGTATCTTTTGCCCCTGTACCCATAATTACTACCTTTGTGAGTCTTTTCAGATTTTCGGCTCAAAGGTGTCCGATCGAGATTTTGTTCGGGCATTTTGCATCCCCCCTGGACCCCTCTTTTAGGTCTTTGTAAAAAATTTTTATACAAAGACCTACTAGTTTCGCGACCTGTCTGTCCGTCCGTCCGTGCGTCACAGCTGATTTCCTCAGAAACTATGGAAGCTAGAATGCTCAAACTTTGTGAAAAGGTCAAAAGTGATAGTCTCTCAAAAGTCAAGGCCCTAACAAAAATTTAAAAGGTAGTCAACTGGGGAATCAAATGAAAGGTCTTGATTAGAACTTTTAGAATCTGAAATAAAAAAATAATTTTATGACTTAGGGGGTTCAGGGGTAGGCAAAATGTACCATAAATTTGTATCCCCCCTCGCGATTGGACACCTTTGAGCCTTAAAATCTGAAAATTGTCACGGAAGTGGAACTTTTTGAGTACAAGGGCAACAAATACCTCAGAAATCGAAATTCACTCAACTTTGTTAATAATAGTATGATTTGTAGATTTCACATTTTCGCCCATGAAATCAAAACGGTATCTTTAAACTTTTTGAAATTTTGCAATTATATAGACTGATATAAGGATTGTATGTTCACAAAATTTAATAGAGATCGAATCATGATCAAGTAAGTTATAGCGATTTCAATTGTACGGAATTACAACAACAATAACACGTGTATATGGTTGATACATATTTCAAATTGATCTAGGCCCTTTTATTTTCTTTCAATTTTCATGAAAATTTAAGGAATGATGTTTAACTTGAATATGTTCGATTGGCCGAACATTCAGAACAATCATTTAAGCTAGATCAAAATAGCGGCTACACTGTGCTTATGAAAGAAACTGTGCATTTTTAGCATAAATTTGAACGATATCCAAGTATTGGATAAATAATTCAAGTCATCGATTCAAGCTATTAGACAACTTGTTTCTAACCCCAGAGTGTTTACAAAGACCTTCTGGTAGGAGCACTCCCCTGCTTACTCAACTTGTTTAGATTTTGAATGTGCTAAGGACTTTCATCTGATATCCTACTCGACTATATTTGATGAAAACAAATGTTTTCTTCAAATATAGTTGTTGTCGTTGTAAAAACTCTTGAAATATTTGATAACACTTAAACTTTTGGAAGAGCACCACTTCTGACCTTGTCACAAAGTGTGAGCTTTGTAGCTTCTACAGTTTCTTGTGACACACGGATAGACAGACAGATGGACAGACAGACGGGTGGACGGACAGACAGATAGACAGATGGGTAGACATACGAACATACAAGATATGAAACTAGTAGGCTTTTGTAAAATTTCATTGACCCAGCCGCAAAATAATGGAGGTACATCAAATAACAAATAACTTAGAGGTTAAAATTCGTTGAACTTTGCTAATAATTATAAGATTTAGCCATTTTGTCAGTAAAACAGTATTAGCATCATCAAATTGGATGCAACCAGCCATTCAAGTAGTTTTTTAAAAGAACATTATATCCTATGTTTCAATAAAATTTAAAGAATTTGTAGCTATTTGTATTTCCTCCGGTTTCATCAAGCATACGAGTATACGTTTTTTCTACTACATGGGGTTTCCATCGAACTACAAGTAGAAACTACACTTTTGATTGGATCTGCTTCAAATTTTTAGATAAGATAAATAACAGAAATACATTTCAGATTCATGTCAGTACGAAATGTATGCCTGTTGAAATGGAGTTGTTTGAAAGCAAGTATTTATTTGTTGTGCATGTTATAAAAATTACTCATGAATTAAATCATTCTACATATCCGCATATTGTAGGTTAAGTACAGAACCCTCCTGACATGAGCGTAGTTCTGTCTATCCAATTTGTTATCAGCGGGCAGCTATCTAATGACATACTTTAGGGCAATGTTAAAATGAGCAGGCTAGCCTATTTCCTTGCTTCTGCATCTGTTATTTAATTATTGATTCATACAAGCGCTGTGGTCAATGTCATTGTCATTTTTGCTAGATGAATTAGCTTGGCTAGGTAACTGAGATTCAGTTTTATTATATACAGTACATTACAGTCTATACTGTCATATGCTTTCTTAGAGTCCACAAAAATTTGGTAGAAATCAATATTGAATTTCTGCCTGCTTAAGCATAAAAAATTTGTCCATTGTTGACTTTCCAGCTCTGAAGCCAACTTGATACTCCCCAATAACGTTGTCGGCGTATGTTTTACCCACCTTTCCTTAACCTTATTTTCATCTTTGATTATATTCCCGATTTCATCGCCACAATGCATGGTTTTGGGGCAGTCAACTTGTCTTAAAATGTTCACTACACTTTAAACTTGTCTTTCCATTTGGTATAGTGATTAGGGCGCCCACCGCTTGCGCAGCAGTTCTCAAGTTCAAAGTTTGTTGGTGGCAACGAGTTTGTGCTTGTGGTACTGCTGTCGGACTATCAATCTAACTAGCTGTGATGAGTACTGATTGAAAAATCAGGTAATAATCCCTTGATTGCGCGTGATACTGACGATATCACCTCGATTACCATTATGGTTATGGAATAAGATTCTCTGGCTAATGTCAAAGCTAAGACTCGAACTGGACTAGTGCACAATTATTATTATTATGATTCTTAAAAACTTGCTTTGTATTGATGCTCACTAAACTATTATCTATATTTTTTAATTGCTTACCATAGTATAGTATGTTTCATAGCAATGAGTCAAAAAGTCCCTCTAGGGGACCAGTGAATGATTCCTTAGTTTCGTAGTCTTTTTCATCAGTTCGGGTGTAGACATTTATCGATCTAATTTTACTATAAGGACTTCGTTTTGATGTGGATCACGCATATTTTGTCTCCACACTTTTGTCTTTCACTAGACTACCCACTTTTAAATATAGTGTGTGATCTCATGTCTTGAATACTATTACCAATCCATTTTGTTTCCTGTAACGCCAGTACATTTTATTTATTTCAACTGGTCTGTTGCAATACATCCTTAACAGTGCCAGCTCTGTTCAACGATCTGACATTCTAGGATCCAACACCGTAGTCTTTTTTGCAATTGCAGGTCATTTGTGCTGATGTAATCCATTCCAATCAACTCCAAGATGAATTTTCCTGAACAAATCTGGGCAACAGCTGTTGAATCTGCTTCAGGCTTATCGACTCTGAGTCTATTTATGGCCAATGTAGAGGAACCCAACCCATCAAGAAGCGACTTTTAATGAGATCCGTAGAGTTAGTGCTACTGTAAGGAGCAGAAATATAGGGTAACGATTGCAGCAAGGAGCTGTACCAAAAACGCTTGGTACAGGTACAGAGAAGAAGAGCACTGAGAATTACATCTCCGTATCCGGCAGTCTTTAATTCGGTGGTGCTAGTAACTATCGCCTTCCTTGTTAGAGAGCGCCGTACTATCTACACACATCGAAATGGAGACAAAAGTTGCCCACAAGGAGGAACAATACTCACTCACTGATTAGCAGTAGTCCTGGGTGAATGGCATGAAAAAAAAGTGTACTGTGCGCCTCGTCCTTTATTTGAGGCTATTGCTTAATCGAACGCATGGTGAGACTGACTTCTACTTGACCCAGCTCTTGAGCAGGCATGGGTGTTTTTAGTCAGTCGTAAAGGCAAATTTCTCGTAGGTAAATTTACTTTTAAAAGCATGTAATCATTTTACTGGCCCCCACTTTGAAAATCAGATACTTTTTAAGGACAAATAAAAGTAGAAAGAGAGTCCCCGTACCAGAAGTGTATTGTAAAATAATTAGTAATTCAAACAACGTCCTCTGAATATCAAAGCTTTACTCACACATGTATTTCATGAATTGAGCTCGAAAAGCGAATACATGGTTATTATGTACTATATATTAATTTGCTGCCATTTTTTTATTCTTGTTGACCTCAATGTTTAAGTTATCATGATAATATATCAAAGTTTTAAAATAATTCTAGATTTTTTATAAAAACCCTTAGACATGTGTAGTCTTTGGGTCCATTTTGAACGTGTATTTACACAGTATCACGTGTAATTGTGTTGTAATCGATGAATTTCAATCGTCTATAACATCTGTTTATGGCTTGATTTATATGAAACTTTCATAAAACATGCGTTCTACGTTATGTAATTCAGATGTAAATTTTTGACAAATTTAAGGATCATCTTTCGATATTGAAAGATGAAGGCGGAAAATTCATAAAATGTACTATTTTTAATAAAGTTGATCTAATTTTAACTCTTGAGGTATTTGTTGGCCCTGTATTCATAAAGACTTACTTTCGTGATTTTTCCAGATTTTTCTATTCAAAGAAATTGTTATCAAATTGATAAACTTCCTCCTGTAAGTACTTGTCTTCGCTAAGCTTTAAATTGATCATTTCACCCTTTTCACATCAACTTATTGTAAATCTATACGATAATTTTTTTCTGTACAGTGAGCTTTTATTGCTTCATGCGGATATCGATCTCGTTTTTGGATTGCTCCGATAACTTTGAAATAACGTATGAAAATTCTTTATTTGTAGCTACTTTATTGAGTTGCTTATTTTAATAATTTTTTCTGAAAAATTATTAGAGAAGAAAAAATCCCCGTTAGCAGCACCAACCGGAAAGGTAAATTTCTCTAATATAGCGTAAAGTTTCGAAAAAGAACTTGGCTTGCCTACTACTAGACTTCTTACTGCAATTACCTTATGGGTATTTATCAACTTAAAAAGAATATGCCGACGTTTGTATTTAGAGGCCCTTTATTGAGGCGCAAATATTTTGCTCATTAAATTGAGTTGCACATGTATGGATCACACATTGAAAAACAGCGAATAATAAATTGTTATAAACATAAAAATACAGTTTCGTCCTTCTCACATTTGATGTTTGCACATTTCACAGCAGTTACCACACAGAGGTGATAACTTGTCGGATTAAATAGCTCAAGTAGATAATTTCAAAAGATTTCCATAAAAGTTTAGTCAACACTTGCGTTGCTATTAATATATACATTTTCAATTCTTTTCTGAACTATCAGGGGCCGTCCTTTTTGAATTTTTATTGAAAACGGTTGTTAAAAATATTAAGCTGTAAATTTTCGACTTTTTCATTTATCATTAGGTTTGAATAATTTTTGCAGGTTAAATTAACTTGCCTTAATAACTTATAGTTTCAAGTTTCATCAGAATCTGTTGAGAAACTTAGCTGCTAGAGGGCTACAGAAGTAAAAAAAAATTTTAAGTCACCTCCCTGTATGGGGAGACCCCTTTTTTTTTCTTGCACTGCAAATTTTGAGAGGCACCACTTTTGATCTACGTAGAAAATTTCCTCATTCTAGCTCATGTGGTTTAAGAGAAAACTAGTTGTGATGCACGAACAAACTTACGGACGGACAGACAGATAAGTCGCGATTTTATAATTTTTTAAGGGTATTGTTAAAATACTAAAATAGCGAATCGCGCTTGACTTCTGACAAATGTGGGCCGCCATTTTTAATGCATGCATTTGATTTTGGATTATTTTAAATCTTTATCTGCTGTGACTTCATCAATTAATGTGCCCAATCTCGTTAAAATCGGAGTTTCACTCTAGACAGGGCAAAATTATTCAATTTTCAGTGAAAATGGCAGTTAAAAATATTAGGTTTTAAACTTTCAGCTCTTTTATCTTTCATTCGATTTTAATAGTTGTATAGTACAAAAACTTAATAAACAGATCCATAATCTCAAATTTCATCAAAACCCGTTGGAAAATGTGAACACTAGAGGGCCATAAGAACGTGAAAAACGCATATCTAAACCACCCCCATTTTGAAATTTGGACATGCATGATCATCAAAATGTCAAACCCTCTAGATCTAAACAATTTCTATCTTGAAATCAAGTTTCATATACATCGGATCAAAATTGCGACTTTAAGAAGCCTTTGAAGTTTTGAGCTTCAACTAGCCGCCATTTTGTTTTTTGTATCTATACCTCCAGTTCTTTAGGCACATACATTTTATATCAAACTACCGAACTTCATTAACATCGTTTGAAAGCTTTGGTCACAACTACAACAAATGTTTTGTACGTTTTTCGACCTCTGAGTGGCCGCTATTTTATTTCATACGAGCCGACTTTGGGTATTTTATTGCGAGATTCATCACATGCATCATTGAATCTTTGTACCAAATTTCATCTAAATCCAAGCTTTACTTTAGTCAGAAGACACGATTTTTCGTCCAAAATGGCCGCCATTTTGTTTCCGATTGGTCGATATAGCTGACTCACGAAGTTAACCGAGATATTTACCCAAAACACTTTTTTGAAAATATGTATATATATATATATATATATATATATATATATATATATATATATATATATATATATATATATATATATATATGTATATAATGTACTCTCCGCAATAGGTAAATTTCTCTAGAAGAAGGTGGTTTCGACGTGTGTACTAATTCTCTTTGGGCGACCACCATGCCCACCGGCGATTATATAGTAAGATTGATGTCTCGAAGAGAATTAATACACATGTTGTAACCAGCTTCTGTTAACATTTTTCTTCTCTAATAATTTTTCGGAAAAAAATGTTAAAATAAGCAACCCAATAAAGTAGCTACGAATAAAGAATTTTCATAAGTAATTTCAAAGCTATCAGAGCAATCCGAAAACGAGATCGATATCCGCACGAAGCAATAAAAGCTCACTGTAGAGCAAAAAATTATCGTATGGATTTATATTAAATTGATGTAAAAAGGGGAAATGATCAATTTAAAATCAGCGAAACCCAAAAATAATTTTTTGAGTGGGCAGCACATTTGATCTACGTGGAAAATTACATCACTCTTGCTCATGTGGCTTGCGACAAAACTTGCTGCGACACAGGGACGAACGGATGGATAGACGGATGAACGGAAAGAAGGACGGGTAGGTTGTGATTTAAGTAGGAAATTGTGAAAATATTTCACAATATCCTAAAAACAGTCTATTATAAAAATATTTCTAAGTCAAGCCACTAAAAACGATTCCATAAAAAACATTCATTACTGCAGTTTGCTACTAAAACAGCGAATTGCGCTTATTTTCTGACCTTTGGGGGCCACCATTTTGAATGCATGCACTTGATTGTGGATTTTGTTGTTTACGTCCCAGTGTTTCATCAATCGATGTGCCAAGTCTCGTTAAAATCGGAGTTTCACATTAGACAGGGTAAAAGTATTAAATGCTTAGTAAAAATGGCAGTTAAAAATATTATTTTTTTTACCACTACTTTAAAATTGACTGAAACTTGTCGACTTTTATCACTAGACATCACCAACTTCTATACGTCTATACCCGTCGATGAAACACTGGCCATACTAAAAGAAAAATTTTCATTCAAAACAGCCAACGATTCACAGATCAGCTGCTCGATTTCATAAAGACCATAATCAAGCAGAACTATTTTAAGTTCAATAGCAAAACATACATTGCCAAAGACGGTCTAGGTATGGGACATTCAATGTTCTCAATAATGTCAGAAATATTCTTCCAATCTTTGGAAGAAGTCTTTATACCCTAAGTTGTTAAAAGATTCAATGTAATATTTTACAGACGATATGTGGATGACTGTTTCATTGTTATTGACTCACAAGAAAATAAACAAGACGAACTATTTACCCATATGAATGAAATTTATCCGAATATAAATTCCACTATGGAAAAAAACAAATGGACAACTCAACTATATGGACCTAACCGTGAACGTGAACAAACACGATTGGACTACAAAATATAAAGAAAACCAACCACGACTGATCATACCATACATAAAACATCTAACCACCCCGCACAACATAGCAGCGTACAGATCAATGGTGCAGAGGCTTCACTCCATCCCCATGACTCCTACTAACTACTTCAACGAACTAAACAACATTTACAGAATAGCTAATAATAACGGATACAAACAATGCGACATTGACTAACTTGTCACACAGTACAAATAAAAACAGGAACGCCAACCGGTAATTGGGTAATTATCCGCTTAACCCATCCTACGACTATATAAAGTCATTCTCTTCAACACATCCTTTAGACAATAAAGATGACTCGACGTAGTCGAAACGCGTCTGCTAACACCACGAAGCAAGGCCAGATGGCTTTTAAAGAAAAAAGAAAATTGTCTGCGGATATCAAATACACAAAATTATTGACTATAAAATAAGTTTTTCATCCGATTTCGATACTTTTTGGCGCAGTATAAGGACTTATCCAGATCCAAGATTCATCACAGTCTGTTGGAGAACATGGCCACTAGATGGCTACAAAGTCTGAAAAAAATCGCATATTTAAGCCCGCACCGTTTTGAAACTTACGCATGTACCAAGATAATCCTTAGGTCTAACTATTTACTATCTTCAAACCGTATTTCATATGCAACGATTCAAAATTGCGATATGTATATATACATATATATATATATATATATATATATATATATATATATATATATATATATATATATATATATATATATATATATATATATATAAATACAGGGTGCGTACGGTATTTGAGGACAACTTGAAAGTAAAATTAATTAGCTTGTATTTTTTTTAAATTTTATGTAATTTAATGAATTTTTTATACAACGTTAAATTAATATATGGCTATAAAGTTATTTAATAAAATTGGAATTAGCAGCAATAATCTCTTCGATCCGGCTGCGGAAACGATTACATACGTATCAATCCAAAGGATTAAGGTCTAGGGAGTTAGGTGGCCATAGGTTCGGTGTTATGTGGTCATGAAAATTTACGGCCATCCAATCTTGTGTCGCCATCGCTTTATGTGAAGGTGCAGAGTCTTGTTGAAAAAGGTATGGTCTGCCTCCACTTACATTGTCTATCCCGGGTTTACTGCCGTCTCCAAAGCCTCGATGTATGCAGCAAAGTTCACTCGAAGTCTTTGAGTAAAAAAGTGTGGTGGCTTAACATGTCCATCGTTACTGATAACACCTAAAACCATAACAGTGGCTGGCAATTTTGTGTGCATAACACCAGAAACCTCCGTAGGACTTGAACATAACCATCTGTCATTTCTGCGATTGGTCTTTTGATCTTGGTCAAAAAATTTTTTCGTCGGAAAAAAACCATAACATTTTGGGCGCCTCAGGGTGTTTGATTTTGTTTAAAAGACATTTTGATTGGATAACTCTCTGTTCTCTCGCATCACGTAAGACTCATACCGAAGGTCTTTGTGGACAACTCTACGAATAAGTTACTCAGAAACATGAAACTCACTCGCAAGGACCTTCATTGACTTTAAAGGGTCCACGTCTATGATCGCTTGCACTTGCTCTAAAAATTCTGCAGATCGGACAGTAACAGAACGTTGTTCGTGCTTTTTGCGTTTTGCAACCGATTCTGTATCGTCTCCTAATGCTTCCAATTCACGGCGAACCTTATGCACGAATGAACGAGCGCAATTAAGAAAATTAGAGATATCTTAATCGGTATGGTTCGCACATATAGCGGCGATGACCGCATGTCTCTTCATTTCTTGAGTGATGTTGTAGCCCGTCATTTCTTATCTGAAAAGGAAAAAACAATAAAAAAAAATTCACGAAGTTATAGTCACATTTATGCATGTCCTCAAATACCGTATGCGCCCTATATATATATATATATATATATATATATATATATATATACATATATATATATATATATATATATATATATATATATATATATATATATATATATATATATATATACATATATATATATATATATATATATATAAATATATATATATATATATATATATATATATATATATATATATACATATATATATATATATATATATATATATATATATATATATATATATATATATATATATACATATATATATATATATATATATATGATGATGGCAAACATGATTCAAACCATGTTCGCTGCATCTCAAAATGTCATCAACACTAAACACTAATGAGTTTAATGAATCACGTTTCAATTCTGACGTGGAATGCGAATTCCTTGCTTCAGCATACTGGTGAATTACAACAGTTTATTTTCGATCATAAATATGATATAATCATGATCCAAGAAACCTTTCTGAAGCCTGGAAGACGATTCAGCATCCCCAACTACATCATGTACAGAAATGATAGAATGACGGGTAGGGGAGGCGGAACGGCCATTCTCGTGAGACGAAACGTGAATCATTATCCCATCAATACACCCACACTTGAAAAACTAGAGGCCACAGTAATCAAAGTGCAAACTGATTTTCTGGAGTTCATTGTGATTTCTGTTTACAATCCTCCCTCAAATAGAAATCTTCCAGATGATCTCAGAGTACTTACTGCATTTGATGGCCCTATATTCGTTGCAGGAGACCTAAATGCCACACACCGCCTTTGGGGAGCTGTGAGAAGCAATAAAGCTGGGACCGAGCTCAATACATTCATCACAGCCAACCACTTTAGCCTGCATATCCCCAATGAGCCAACACATTACGGAACAAGACATGGCTTTGCACTGGATATCGGAATATCGCGAGATTTCACACAAAATGTTCGATTAAATGTCCTCGACGAACTGTCTTCCGACCACAAACCAGTCCTTTTCCTCATAGAAAACATCTTTATTGATGTTCCTATGCAGGAAAGGAAAACTACAAACTGGAAAGCGTTTAAAGTCGCATTGGCCAATGAAACTAATTTTCAATCACCTGAAACGGCCGACGACCTCGACAACATCATTGAGAACGTAACTCAGAGAATTATACAGGCAAAAGAGGACCACACGGTCATAACTCCGAGAAGGGAAACGAATCCCTATGAACTCCCTCAGAATATCAAACAACTGATCAGGAGAAGGAATCAAGTTCGGAGGAGAGCTAGGTTTACAGGTGACCCTACGCTACGTATAAACGCTACTCGGATGACAAATGAAATCCGTGATAAAATAAGGGTATTCCGAAACGAGCAATGGGAGAGCTTTTTGCAGAGTCTCGAGCCTGGGTGTGGCAGTTTCTGGAGAATGACCAAATACTTTCGGAAAAACAGTAAAATTGTGGTACCACCTATTCATGGTCCGAATGGAATACAATACTACAATGCGGGTAAGGCGGAGGCATTTGCAGATTCATTAGAAACACAATTCCGCGAGAATTCTTCGGATGAGGAGGACTTTGGAAATGAGGAAATAATTCAATCTTCTGTCAACAGACTACTGATGGACAACATTCAACACGAAGACAGAATAAAACCCACGGACTTGGACGAAATCAAAAACATTATACAGACACTCGACAAACATAAAGCACCCGGATATGACACTATTACAAACACTATGATTTCTTGGCTACCAGATAATATATTACAAACACTCACTGACATTATTAATACGATTTTTCGTTTGCGAAGGTATCCCAAAATATGGAAATCAGCGGTTATTATTGTCTTCCCGAAACCTCAAAAGGACCCACAATTTCCACAAAACTGGAGACCCATCAGTCTCCTCTCTTCGCTGTCAAAAATTGCGGAAAGGGTGATTCTGCATCGACTTTATGAGGTTATATCTGATAAAGATATACTACCGGAAGAACAATATGGCTTCAAAGCCAAACACTCTACTGAGCTCCAGTTAGTTAGAGTGGTCCAACACATCAGAACAGGCTTAAATCGCAGAAACTCAACAGGCTTAGTTATGTTTGACATAGCTAAGGCCTTTGATAAAGTCTGGCATGCAGGACTTATCTTCAAAATGCATCAGTTCAATATGCCACTGCAGCTCACCCAAACCATTGGCTCCTTTTTGGAAGGCAGATCATTCCGTGTCAGAATTGACAAACAACTTTCAAGCCTGAGACCAATTGATGCTGGAGTTCCTCAGGGCTCGCCCATATCACCGGTCCTTTACAACATATTTACTGCAGACCTTCCTACTCTGCCTCCAAAAGTAAAATTATCACTCTACGCTGATGATACCTGTATATTTGTTACAGCACGACAAGCAAGAGTCATCACCTCAAACTTGCAACGATCGATAAACATTTTATTGAAATACTTTCGCAAATGGAAAATTAGGCTTAATTCTGATAAAACACAGGCCCTATTCATCACAAGAAAACTACAGCAAACTCCACAGAGACTTAACGTTGACAATGAAACAATAGACTGGGCACCAACAGCTAAATACCTTGGACTTACGTTTGACAAAAGCCTGACATGGAGACAACACATACAAAATAAACGGGGACACTGTATTGGACTTCTCTCTTCACTACACCCACTCATTAAATCCAAAAAACTTAGCCTTAAAAATCGACTGCTCATCTACAAACAAATTATACGACCGACGTTACTATATGGTAGTTCTGCTTTCTACCAAACGACAAAGACTAACAAAAAAGCACTCCAGTCCTTCCAAAATAGAACTATTCGAAAGATCCTAAGAATTCCATGGTACATTAGGAACACTGACATATACAAGGACCTAAGACTTGAGACAGTAGAAAAATACGTACGTGATAGAGCACTGAAACTTTTTGACACAATAGACAACCATACTAATAGCATCCTGGCATTCCTTCGAACTGTCCGAAACGGGGATGATTTACGCTTCCCAACTATCCGCCAAATAATTATGTAAAAAATTTATTTTTTAAAATTGTATATTGACTGAAGCTGCCACGGGAAAGTGGGTGGGTACTGTAGTGCTCACAGATATGAGGGAGTTAAGGTGCTAAATCGCACTAACTCCACACCCCACACATTCCAAGATATATATATATATATATATATATATATATATATATATATATATATATATATATATATATATAATTACTCTCCGTGTAGGTAAATTTATCTCGAAAGATTTACCTCGAAAGACTCACAGCAGCCGGGGACACCGGAGTCTGAGATCAAATTTCTAGCTATCCCTCTTCCCACCTCA